>CAMZMU010000099.1:36685745-37128112 GCA_947311845.1 Poa pratensis
CCGCCACCGTCCGCCGCAAACTTCCGCCGCCGGCGCTGCTCCGGTGACCATTTGGTCACCGCGCTGCATTGTTTAGGTTCGCCTCAGTCCCGCGCGTCCAACGCAAGGCTTAGCGTGATCCCTCGCGCTCTCTTTCGTCGGGCGCGAGATAGCTCGGCCTCCATTGATGATGTTAGCATGACGTCATCCTGGGCCATGCATGTCAGCTTTTATTCTTTTTGATAAATGATTTTGGTAAATAATAAAAGTCTGACAGTGGGACCCAGCCTATTTAGAGAAATTTCAGAAAATGATCAATTTTGTAGAATCAATATCTTTTGATCTGTTTATCAGAAAAATATGAATAATATGTCAAAATGCTCAGAAGAATAAATGCTAGCTGTTTACGTCAAAATACAAACATATTTGAACATTTCAATTTGGTAAATATTTGGAAATAACCTAAATGCATTTTTCTCTAATTATGGAGTTAAATTAAATAAATGCTCATATTTGTAATTTGACTTCTATTAACATCTCAAACATGTTTTAGAGCTCCATGTCAATGCATTAAATTGATCATGCATACATATTGTGCATTGCACCAAGTGCCATGTATTGATTGTTGTTCTTTTCCGGTATTTGTTCTTCACGGTAGATCGTGGTTCGGAAGTTGACCCCACTTTATTCAAAAACAAGATCCGACCCCCGACGAACAAGGCAAGCATAACCTCGTATCTGCCCATATATGTGATTTCCAAATATCTTGATTCTTGTATATTGCATACGTTTCCAAAGTATCTTTGGATCGATAACAATGCTGACATACCGTGGGTGAAGTTAATCAGAGACACTTACTACTATGATACGGTGCATCATGCTGTTACCCTCAGTGGGTCTTTCTGGTGGAGGGGATTAATCAATCTTTCTGAAAGCTGGCGCCATATTACTCACTGCAAGGTTGGGAGGGGTTCTTCCATCTTGTTTTGGGAGGATTTGTGGCAAAAGGAGGTACTGGCAAAAACTTTCCCAAGGTTGTACTCGTTTGCCAAGGACAAACAAGCTTCGGTCAAGGAATTTATCTCTTTGGAGAATATGCATGAGGGATTCCATTTGCCTCTTTCAGTGGAGGCTTTTCAGGAATATAATGACCTGCATCAGGTGCTTAATGGTGTAACTCTGTCAGATCAGGATGATGCTTGGGTGTTCAACTTCAATAAAGGAATTTTCACTTCAAAGAGTTTCTACAATCTGCATTTTGCGCAACTGCCCACTCACACCCCTTCAAAATGGATTTGGTCCTCTAAGTGCATGTCTAAGCATAAATTTTTTGCTTGGCTTATTCTGCATGACCGGATTAACACTAAGGAGATGATGCTCAGGAGGCATTGGAAGGTCACGGAAGATAATAACTGTGTTTTGTGCAGTGTTCATGTCCTGGAGGATCGTTTCATTTGTTCTTTGATTGCCAGTTCAGTGCCCGAATTTGGAATTATTTGCAGTTTGACTGGGGCAATGGTGATATTGCAGCCTGCATGATGCAGGCGAAAAGAGCTTTCCACGGGCCTTGCTTCATGGAGGTGTTGATTCTTGCTTGCTGGAACATCTGGAAGCAACGCAATGATTGGGTTTTCGAGAACATTAGACCCTCTTTTAGAGGTTCGAAATCTGGGTTTGTCGCTGATATGACCTTGTTAAAACATAGGTTAAAGGGTTCTCTTCTCCCCCCCCCCCCCCCCCCCTAGATTTATGGCTTAGTTCTCTTCCGTAAAGTTTTTTCCGTTTGTAAATAACCTGTAATTATGCACAGTTCCAGTGATGAATAAAGGACTGTGGGGGGCTCCCCCACAGTAGAAAAGCTTCAAAAAAATAAATAGAAGTCTCCTATATATTCGCATCACCCAGATATACTCAACCATTGTTCCTAGCAGCCATAGTTTTGAAATGTGTATATCGCCAAAGATTTATATCTGCTTAGCCATGCATAGTTGTTTATCTCTGCTCCACCCGGTTGGTGAATCAGAGCTGCGAATGAACTTAATATACCAGGATATCGTGGAAAGGGATGTGAGCACGTAATTTGACTAAAAGGCCATGGATGAGAGGCCATAGGTGTCTGTGGTGGGTTGTCTCGTTCTCGCCGCCTTACGACCCGAGTTCTCTTCTCCTGAACCAAGACTGAGCGTACATCCACGCGCGGGCCTAACACCCTGCTCGACTAACTAACTTGGTTGGTTGTACCCATGGGACACGTAGCTTGGTTTTCCATTTGCGTGTGGGTAAAAAACGTTTGAGAAAAGATAGGGCCTGGCAGGGATCCAGTGATGGACGAACACGGATCTTGATTCCTGTGACAGAGTAATGGGGACCGTCACGAGATGGCCATCTCGCGTAATGACGGCACATTCCTGTTATGGATGACCCATGGGATATAATCAACTGAGGTAAAGGTCGTGGTCAACCACCCTCTGCCGGCACTCCATGATGAGTGCTTATGTACTGGCGTTAAGAGTCGGTTGGTACGTGTGGTAAACATTGTACACCCCTGCAGGGTTTAATCTTTTCGAAAAGCCGTGTCCACGGTTACGGACGACTTGGGAACGGATTCTGAGAGAACCTGAATGTAATCGTAAAATCTGTTGACAAGGAATGAAGGGTGCTTCCTCGAGGTTGCTGAGGGGGTGACCGTATTTGATAGATGATGTTGATGAGATGGTGGTTATAACATGTTTACAATAGTTGGAAAGGCTCTCTTATCCCCTTTTAAAAGTCTACAGTTGATACGAGATTCTTCCTTCCTCTATTTGGAATTAAAGATGGCTTTATGCAAATGAACCTTCATTCATACTCTCTGAGCAGGCAGATATATAATAGGTTAATTAAGTCTTGTTGAGTACCTTCGGTGCTCATGTTTGCTTAATTTGGTTCAGGTGAAGACCCTTACTCCGACGGTGGTTTCTACGTTGACATCGACGAGTAGTTTGGGGTTTCCAGGTAGCAGCCTGGAACGAGTAGGTTGGGTTTGGCTACGTTGCTTACTTATGGCCTCTTAGGCCTTTTGCAAACTTGTTGTATAGCAACACGTTTGCTTTCGTTGCTTGTTGTAATGTTAGGTCATGTGACCTCTGCGTGTAATATTACCAAGTATTTTAATACCAGCTATGTAATATTACTTCGAGTTGTAGAGTCTATGATGTGCCATTTGTTTCGCAGTCTTGATCTCTCTATTATACATTGATAGTTGTGCCTGTGTTATGGCATCAATCGAGGTGTTGTGTTGCCGATGATCCATTCCGAGCAACGCCTACCAGAGGTTCTGGCCTGAGAGAGGTGTCCCCAGTAACCTTCGGTTGTATCACATGACCAGTGACACACAGCATTTCTGTATAGTTCTGGGGTCGGGGCGCTACAAGTTTTGGTTTCAGAGCAGGACTGCCTGTAGGAAACCCTTGTTATTGGTCGATGTTGAGTCTAGTGTTTGTGAAAACTATTTTGAACTTAAAAATGAGTAGTGAAAATCTCATTAGGATTCTTTTTACTCCTTATCTGGTATCGCTCTGAATTCTGAGTTACCTTACCTTATTTGATTGCAAAGGTTTTACTTGCTCGTCTGTTATCTTCAAATTTAGGATCAAACTCGTTGGGTGTTTTTCTTAGTACTCCGAGTCAGGTTGCTAATGCTCTAAGAGTTTTAAAGTTTACTCAATTGATCTAAATCATCGATCTTATTCTAACTCTGATGTTCCATATCAACTAGTGTGATCTTTCTATTACCCATGATCAACTAATGTTTCAAACATGACTTGTGGTCTTGTGTCATCTTTACTCTCCATTGTCATGGTTTGTAATTCAGCTGGGTATAATGTATACGTCTTGTATTCTTTTCGATACCATGCTTGATGAGATGATATGTCATGTATCACATGTATTATTTTATCTACATGATGTAATCTATCATGTTTTCTTGATTCATCATGTTATCATTCCATTGTATCCTTTTTCCATGAATGTGTTGTTCATGGTTCTTGTTTCTTTCTACTTAGGATGGCTAGTGGTACCCGAGGTTCTGCTGGCCGTGGTGGTCGTAACCCTCCTGCGGAAGAACTGCCGCCACCCCCCACAACGGAGTTTTTCTAAAACCGTCGTGAGGGTCGTCGGCCGGCGGCAGCGGTGGTCCAAGACGGCGCGGCGGCGTGTGGCGGCGCAGGGAGGGCGTGTGGTGGCGGTGTGGAGGGCCGCGGTGGAGGCTATTGCGCGAGGTGTGCGTCCTGCTGCTCGTGGTCGCCCATGGCGGCTGGGCCCAATCTGTGCCTAAGCGGGCCTGAGCGGGCTGCGGTTGTGGACTATGGTCGGCGCAACAACAGTGGTGGTCGGCTAGCATGGGGGGCCTCCACCCCCGAGCCCATGATGGCTGACGGTGGAGCCAACGGAGATCGATGGCCTTCTTCTTCATCGGTGAGACCGGTGTGCCTCCTCTCCTCTCTGTGGTGGTAGCTCGTGCCGGCTTGCATCATCTCCCTTCGTTTCCGGTCGGGCAACATCGGGGTCACGGTCCATGGCCGGGGTGAAAACCCTGCTCGGCGGCAGCTGATGCTGACCACTGCGACACCTGCGGGCACTATTTCCTCCCTGGAGGCATGGCCATGGGCCAGACCGTGTCCCCCTTCCTCGGGTGCCATGGGAAACCCTAGGTTGATCCGGTTCGCCGGTCCGGGCGACGGCGGCACCTCGGCGTCGATTTCTTCTTGAAGACGTCGTTTTGGCTACCAGAGGTGTGCTCTCTTCGGCGAGGATGGGGATGATGCGCTGCCCGGTGTTGGTTGCTACCCAGGGCGAAGGCCTCCGGGGCGCAATGTACTTCATGGCGGATGTACCATAGTCGTCGCCTTCCCAAGACCGGCTGGATTCTGCCTTCTTCGCGCCGACTCCCTCTAGGCGTATGAGGGGAGGTACGTTGATCTGAGAAGCCTTGGAGTCGTAGACGTGCTGCGGTGGGCCTCGGCTTTGTTCATGACGCGGTCCTGAAGCTCGATGCCTCGTTTCCTCACCTCTCGGGGTAGATCTCGGGGTAAGGAGAGTTGTTTGTCGCCGGGTTGTTGTAGCGGGTGTGTTGTAATTTGTTTGGCATGTGGTTTGGGTTGTAGCCTTATGGCGATGTACCGGCCGTCTTGGCCTTTCTTCTATGAAATAGATACGTCTCCCAGGGCATATCCTTGAAGAAAAAGGAAATTCGGAAAAAAAATCCAGGTACGCACATTTAGCAAGACATTCCGGGACGCAATTGATTAAACAGGGTTTGACAGAAGCCAACCTCGTGCCTTCTTGCCAACGAACGTTCACCTTCATGAAGCCACAAGATCTCAGATGCTTGCTGGAGTACCAGTTACGGACGGCTTCTTGCCAGGCCAAGGAACCGAGGATTCAACAGCAAACCTGCCTAACAGAAATCCAATATCATAGACAGAGTTCTTGCTGGTATATATCAAAGAGACATGGTACATAAACCATGCAAGTCCGAAGAAATGAGATTGAAGAAAATAACAAAATGCACTGACTTGATTATATCCAAGAAAACGACTTTAAAAATAGATATCAAAAAATCCTAGAGACATAGTCCTTGCTTCTCAAAAGGAAATTAGAAAAATGGCATTTAAGAGTTAAAAGCAAATAATAGAGGTCATACTTCTTCACCAAAGTAGGTAATATTATGAGTAGGGAAGTTAGTCAAATATAGAGATAATTCAAACAATGATTTTCAAACATCTGATTTGGCGGCTAAAGCAACAAACAATGGCGAAATAATGAATTTAGCTTACTTAACAAACAGAAGACAGTTCTTCGTGTTTCGTATTCTTAGAGCAAGTCGGGTAAAATTCTGGAAAAATTCTACAGATTGAACCATTAGAAATATTTACAATGGAACTTGGCTAACTCAATTCAATCTTCCAATTCACTACGGGAGAGCTGATCTCTGCCATGTGCCCAGTACACACGGCAAAGCCCGAAAAAACACACGGCAAAGACTTTGCCGTGTGCCGCACACGGCAAAGAGTACACGGGGGAGAATTGCACGGCAAGGAGCTCTTTGCCGTGTGTCGGATGTCGAGCACACGGCAACGCCCACAGGTGGGTCCCACTGCAACTTGACGCCGGCGACGGACGGCGACGGTGCGCTCCTGACACGCGGGCCCACACCCTTGCTCTTTGCCGTGTGCCGTGCGCAAGCACACGGCAAATAAAAAGGCTGTCACCAAAAAAAATCCCCGCCGCGTCCCTCACCGGGGACGGGGCAGTCGAGGGCGCCGCCGAGGGCTGAGGCGGCCGCGACGGCACGAATCCCTACAGCGCGGACAAGGACGGCGTCCAGCACGCCGTGGTGGCACGCGGCGGCGGCAACGGCGAGGTATGGCAGTGCGAGCTGGGGCGTCGTCGTCGTTGACGACCTCGGCGAAGGACGTGGACGGGCGCGCCGAGCCGTGGGTGGCGCCGTCGCCAACAAGGAACAGGTGGCGTTCACGGCGGACGTGCGAAGGCGGAGGCGGCTGGTCGTCGAGGCCGGCCTGCGACGGAGCCCGTCGCGGACGATCTCGTCATTGGACGACACCGAGCTCGGCGGCCGGAACCACGGCGGGTGCGCACCATCAGATCGACGGTGACGAGAGGGAGAGGATTACCAGGAGAGAAAGCAGAGGACTGCGGTCTCGAGCTCAGAATCGCCGCCGCGGAAGGAGCCCTCAATGGCCTTGGTGTGCCGTGCGTTTTGACCTCCTTGCGGCGGAGGAGCATGGGGAGGCCGCGAGCGACGGAGAGCATCGACGGAGGGCGGCGATGGAGAAGAGCGGGCGCGGGTGCAGCTCGAGGATGGAGGAGCATGGAGGCGATGGATGGTGGAGGAAGAGGATAAGGTAGTGACTAGGTAAATTTGGCGCGGCGTCATGCCGCGCCTGTAGTGTAAAATTGGGGTGATATATAATTCTGATGTAATTTTTTTTTCATGTATTTGAATTTATGTAAGAACGTAAGAGCACGACTGCGTAAACATAGAAAGAAGTTAATGATGTCTTCATCCTTTTTGCCTGTAGAGAAGGTAGTATAGAGAGGTGTAGGGATAAAACACACATTTCATAAACTTTGATTAAAGAGTTTGTACTCTGTTTTAGTGTATGCATAGAGGCACTGAATAAGAGAAAACTAAAGAAAGGAGGTAGGACAAGTATTGTAGTTTGGTAGCTGATTTGGAGACGGGTAGCTTCGGAAGGCGGAATGAGCAAGACGGAAGAAGGGGTCGAGGAAAACAGAGTGGGGTAGGTTGATCCATTTCCTGCTTTACTGGCTCTGTTTTATTGAAGCGGTGCGGTCGGTAGGAGATTTTTTTGCAAGGAAAACTATGATTATTCCGTTATTTTATTTTTTGAGCCTATATATTTTGATGGTGAAAGTGCAACTGTATGTACAATAATCTGAAGATTAGAGAGAAATATGTATATGTGAAGGAAACCTTTGATTATTCCGTTATTTTTTTTAAGCCTACATATTTTGATGGTGAAAGTGCAACTGTATGTACAATAATCTGGAGTTTAGATAGAAATATATATATGTCAGTTAAAAAAAAGTTAAAAGTTGTTTCGAAGGGTGATATCCATCTGCTCGTCAAAGGAAAATTCGAACGTATGACTGAGTGCGACGAATTTGATAAAATTCGTCGAATGTTTTTTGCGAATTTGGATCCAAAATTGAAGAGCTAGAGTCGATCAAACTCGAAACCAATTACGGGAATGGAACCTGCTCATCGACACTCATATATTTCATGTACATATTATCATGAAAAGGAGAACGAATCGTAGTTTTTGGTAAATGCGAGGGTCTTTCCGCAAAAGTGTCGCGCGGGCTGTCGGATCTGAATCGGACGGCGCAGAGGCGTGTGTGCAATGTAGACGGAGGACCATTTCATATTTGATGGAAAACGTAGGGACTTTTCTACAAAAAAACGTAGGAGGAAACGCGGACCAAGAGACGTGTGTGCACTGTATACCAGAGGACCGTTTCATATTTGTTAGAGAACGCAGGGAATTTTCTGCAAAAAAACGTGCAAAAAAGCGTAGGGTCCGCGCGTGTGATATGCCGGATGACCGAGTCACAATTTTTGGAAAAGGCGGGGACTTTTCAGTGGGGGAAGCGCGTGGGCCCACCGCTCTCCGTGAAACAAAAAATGCTAAAAAAAAGCAGTACAAACTGCACATTCCGAGCAGTGCACATATTTTTTTCATCAAAACATATCAACATGGATGTAGTTTTTAAGTTCTCGACATGACTAATCCATCCCCGAAAAGGGATCGCGATTTGGAAACTCGGTTCGCAAAATATTTCATTTTTTTGTTTGTGTTGGAAGTAAAAAAAAAGTATGCAGGTACAGTGTAGCGGTCCAGACACTGCAGCCAGTTTAACGCGGGGTCTTCAGGGGAAAGGAAGCAAAAAAAAACACTCTATAGCTAGCACTGTGGAGGCCGGCGATTCCAGCGTCTTTAATATAGTTATTCCGATCGCTGAGAGGCCGGCGATTCCGACGTCTTTAATATAGTTAGTAATGTGGAGGAAGACGACAAAGAAAAAAAAGAATGGGGGCGCACCGCATGCCACGGATTGTGGGCTTCTTTGCAGAAGCTGGGACCGTTAGATCGTGCAGGCAATCATCCAACGGCCCATAAGCGTGATCCGCATCAAATTTTTCTGGCCAATCAGCACGCATAATTTCTTTGGCGTGTGCCGGCACACGGCAAAGATTTTTTTGCTTTTTCTTTTTATTTGCTAATTATCTTTGATTATGTTGTAGTGACTATTGTATATAATAATTCTTGTGTACCTTAAACTATGTCAAATATGGTCACTTTATTTTCTTTGAATTTTCCTTTGTTGAGTATTTCTTCATTTTCTTTGAGGTTCTTCCAAATTTCTCAAAATGTCTAGCATGACTATTTATTTAAAGGGGTTAAATTTTTAGAACTATTGACGGTTCTGTGATATAACTACTATTTGTGTACCTTAAAATGATTTTTGTAAAAAAAATTAGAACAAACTATCACACACTTGTAGTTCAAATTTGAATTACTTTCGGAAAATCGTCATAAAGTCATTTAAATAGGCGAAATTAGGTAGAAACCAAGAAAAATCTTAATATTTCAGGATTATCCATAAAATATGGTCTACTTTGTGTGAAATCTAGATAGGTGCCATTTTGCACCATATTTTTTGTACTTGTTTCACCAAAAAAGTCATTTTCTCCACTTAGAAAATAGAAAATGATATTTATACAAATAATTTGGAAAAACTCAGTTCGGCAACATTATTGCCCATACCAAAACACACCTATGTGCCAAACATGGGGACTTTATCACAAACTATGCCATGGAAATGGTCATATCTTGGTCGTTTGGCTTGAAACCTATAAATGTTTATATACGATAGACGTGAATCATTCTTTTGAAAATTTTGTCAAAACTCAAATTTATTATTTTTGCTATCAACTACTACACATAAAATGGCTCCATGAAAAAGGATTTCATTTTTTGAGTAATTTTTCACTTTATTTAATTTTTTTGAAAAAAAGGTCAAAATGACCACCATGGCTATTCGTTGAAAGGGGTTGAATTTTCCAAAATCATCGACGGTTCTGTGATATAATCACTACTTGTGTAGCTTAAAATGATTTTTGAAAAATTTCAGATCAAACTATCACACACTTGTAGTTCAAATTTGAATTACTTTCGGAAAATCGACATAAAGTTATTTAAATAGGCGAAATTAGGTAGAAACCAAGAAAATTCCTAATATTTCTGAATTATCCATAAAATATGGTCTACTTTGTGTGAAATCTAGATGGGTGCCATTTTGCACCATATTTTTTGTACTTATTTCACAAAAAAAAGTTATTTTTGGCACTTAGAAAATGGAAAATGATATTTATACAAATAATTTGAAAAAAATCTGTTCGGCAACATTGTTGCCCATACCAAAACACAGCTATGTGCCAAATATGAGAACTTTATCACTAACTATACCATGTAAACACTACTAGGAAACTGTCTTTCTATAGACAGGCATTTTGTGGCGCACCATTAAACCGTGCGCCACAAAAAAAGATTCTGTGGCGCACCTAAGCTGGTGCGCCACAGAAAGTACCACATTATGTGGCGCATGGAAGTCCCATGCGCCACAGAATGCCTACTTTCTGTGGCACACCAGCTTAGCTGCGCCACAGAATTGTAGTTTTCTATGGCGCATGAGCCAGATGCGCCACATAATGTGTTCTTTCTGTGGCGCATGGGGTGGGATGCGCCACAGAAATGCAAATTCTGTGGCGCATGAGGCCATGCGCCAAAGAAATCAGACATTCTGTGGCGCACCAGGCCCCATGCGCCAAAGTTTTTTTTTTTTAAACAGATCCCAACCCGCCCCCCCCCCCCCCCCCGGATCGCCTTTTCAGTATTGAAAAAACTCAAAGAAAATGATAAAACCTTCAAAAAAATAAAACCTTCGAGATATGATTAGCTTTTAGTGTCTAGTTCGTATACGAATTTTGAAATATGAATTTTGACCTTTTTTGCAAAATCCAGAAAAAAAACGTAAAACGGCCATAACTAGAGAAAAATTCGAGTTTGATTTCACCAGGGTTTACCTGGTCAGCAATTCTCAGATTCTCCAAATTCCAAAAAAAAAAGTTATTTCAAACAGAAGATTTTGTTCTACAAAATCAAAAACATAAAAAAAATCGTAATTTCAAAAAAATTCAAAAAGTCCATAAAAAAGACATGGAAATGTATAACAAAGAAGATTGTTGAATTATTTGGCTTTTTTTATTTTTTTGAAGTGTTTTGACTTTTTTGTCTTTTTTAAAAATTTTGGATTTTTCTAAGTTTTTTGAATTTTGTTGAATCTTTTGAATCTCCTTTTGAAACTTTAGAAGTTTTTGAAAATTTTGAAATTTAAAAACACACATATATAACACATACCACACATATACACATACAAGAGTTAAGAGGGTTCATATGATATATATCAATAAGACTTGAGTAGCATAGGGGTAGTTGGACTGGATAGAACTTAGAAGTTAAGCCTGCTAGGGTTGGAGCTATTCAAGGATGGGTGAACTAGCGGGAAGTCATCAGTTCAAAAAATCCAAAAAAATTCAAATAATTAGGAATTTCCATATTATTTCATTTTTTGTTTTGTCTTAATTTTTTTGAACCTTTTTTGCATTTTTTGAATTTTTGAATTTTTTGAGAATTCTGTGGCGCATATGTTGTGGGTGCGCCACAGAATTGTGGTTTTCTGTGGCGCATCTGGGGGTGCGCCACAGAATTCACATTTTTATGGCGACGATTCTGTGGCGCACCCACCATGCGCCACAGAAAGCCATTTTTGGTGCGCCACAGAAAGGCTTTTCCCTGGTAGTGCAATGGTCATTTCTTGGTCGTTTGGCTTGAAAACTATACATGTTTACAGACGATAGACCTTATTGTGAAGCATTCTTTTGAAAATTTTGTCAAAGATCAAATTTATTATTTTTGCTATCAACTACTACACATAAAAAGGGCTCCATGTAAAAGGATTTCATTTTTTAAGTAATTTTTCACTTTATTTGATTTTTTTGAAAAAAGGGTCAAAATGGCCACCATGGCTATTCGTCGAAAGGGGTCAAAATTTTCAAAACCATCGATGATTCTGTGATATAATCACTACTTCTGTAGCCTAAAATGATTTTTGAAAAAATTTCAGAGCAAACTATCACACACTTATAGTTCGAATTTGAATTATTTTCGAAAACTCGGCATAAAGTCATTTAAATAGGCGAAATTAGGTAGAAATCGAGAAAATTCCTAATATTTTCTGATTATCCATAAAATATGGTCTACTTTGTGTGAAATCTAGATGGGTGCCATTTTGCACCATATTTTGTGTATTTGCTTCAAAAAAATGTCACTTTTGACACTTAAAAAATAAAAAATAATATTTATAAACAATATTTTGATAACTCTTTTTGGCAACATTGTTTGCCATACCAAGACTCACCCATGTGTAAAATATGGATAATTTATCACAAACTTTGCCACGGGAATAGTCATACCGTTGTTAAGTAGATAAACTAAAGTTCAAAAAAAAATCTTTTTGCCGTGTACAAACACACTGCAAAGAGCTGCCGTGACCACGCCGTTCACGCTTCCGTTTGGCTCCATTTTTTTTGCCATGTACCTATCTTTGGCGTGTGTTTTGCTTTGTCTTTGTCGTGTGTATTTCTTTGTCGTGTGTTTTTGCTTGTGTTTGCCGTGTGCATTTCTTTGCCGTGATCCGACACACGGCAAAGATTTATTTGCCGTGTGCCCGACATCCGGCACACGGCAAAGAGCTGGGCACACGGCAAAGTCCAGCTCTCCCGTTGTAAAATACTGTAAAAAAAACATATTAGAGAGCTTGGACATTACTGAGTCCATTCTTATTTGTGCTTTTTCAGATAGTTCCCTCAGGAGGAAATAATAAAAACCTTGAAGCCAACCAACCATAAGAGTGAGGGGATAAAATTTCTTAGCCCACTGATTAAGTCTACAATAGTTATTCACCCAAAATAAAGATATGCTTTTGACTACACAGCTCTAAACTGGGTAGCAGCATAACAAAGATTAATGCATGATGGTGTGAACAAAGCAAAAGGTCAAATTAATGAACTCAAGTTATCGAGTATGTTACCTACTTACGTTGCCAATGAGGAAGGCACCTGAAATGGGATCAAACACAAAAGGGGAAAGAATAAAAAGAACTAGTAGACTGTGGATATATCATATAAGCTTAAAATGTAGTAATAGTAACAATAATATAACAAGGGACAAACATGATGTTGGGTTATTGCAGTTTTATCAAACATGATTTTCAATTATGGTATCCTAGAAGATAAAAGGTAACAGAGAATCAACAATGAACACGCCATGTAGGAAAAAATGGCATACCACAAACAACCAAAGTCTACACAATAACACAAACAATTGTTTGCCTCGAATGCATGGATTAATCAATGTTGACCTAAACTTGAGATGGAAAACTGATTGATCAACTGCAGCATGTTGATCAACTGCAGAAAATCGAAAGCACCAATTCTAGAACATGTATGATTAAGCTACATGTAGCAAAAGGGCGAACCAATTAATTGGTGAAACCAGCGTAAGACCTTACGATAAAAATATCTAATTCAAGGGGCACATACATATTTTGTAGCAGCACACTATGCATCTGCCCAAAAACAAAAGTTATGGTTCATAAAAGGCAATGCAAAATATTTGCTAAGGAAAAATTATGCATAGATAAGGTATGCTTTAGTTTTACTGATATTCTTTAACCGCATCTTAAACTAGCTCATAACCGTTCTTTTGTTTTTACTGGTATTTATTGCTGTCCTAAAATTAGGGAGCAGTAAATGAACTTTTCTGTTAGAAAGCAAGGTGCCAACTCAGATATCCATTTATGCCGGTCTAAATTCCTTTTTTTTTTGAAATTTTCTGTTGTATATTAACCAAACACAATGTCAGGATTACAATCATCCAAGGCCGCTTTCGACACGCAAGTCGGCACCGTGCCTTGTGAAACACCACTACACAGTAGAGTTCGGCTATATTGGCTTAGTCAATGAGCAACTTTGTTCCATCTTCTATTTATTTTTGAAATCACCACTTGTTTGTCAAGAGGCTTTAACAAGTTAAAATCCTTCACAATGAGACAAGCTTCAGAGCGGTCCAAGCTGTCTTGTTTAAAAGAATCCAGAATGGATGCACAATCTGTTTCAATGATAACATTTGCATTGAAATGTGCCAGAGCAAGTTTTAAACCTTCTAGGCAAGCAGTTGCCTCTCCAAAAACTACAGACTGACAATTCACAATGACGTCCCAAGCTGAAAGAAGAATTTCTCCATTTTTGTCCTGGATGACCACACCCCAAGCACCCTTCTTCTCCTCACTAACAAAACATGCATCAACATTGCACTTGATCCATCCTTCAGGTGGTTTCTCCCAGGATCCCACCATGGCATGTGCAGCTGGCATATTCTTATCACTTGTATCTGATACGTCTCCAACGTATCTATAATTTTTGATGTTCCATGCTTGTTTTATACCAATTGCTACATGTTTTGCATCTACTTTATGTCACTTTTATACATTTTTTGGCACTAACCTATTAACAAGATGCCGAAGGGCCAGTTCCTGTTTTCTGCTGTTTTTGTATTCCAAAAAAGCTAGTCTTGAAATATTCTCGGAATTGGACGAAACTTCACGGGAGTCCCTATTTTGTCAGAACACACCAGACGGAGCAAAGGAGCAACAGAGGAGGGCCACCAGGAGGCCACACGCCACCAGGACGCGGCCCCCTCTGCCGTGCTCTGGGGTGGTGTGGGCCCCTCGGGGGTCTCCAGCCGTCGCCCTTTCGCCTACTTATTCCCCCCCGAGGAAATAACCCTAAGTGCCTGAGCCAATATCCACGAAAAGTTCCAGAGACGCCGCCGCCGTCAACCCTAGCTCGGGAGGGTCCAAAACCTCTTCCCGGCACCCTGCCGGAGAGGGGAATCGTCACCGGAGGCTTCTACATCGCCATGCCTGCCTCCGGAGTGATGCGTGAGTAGTTCATCCTTGGACTACGGGTCCATAGCAGTAGCTAGATGGTTGTCTCTCCACTTTGTGCCATCATGTTTAGATCTTGTGAGCTGCCCTACATGATCAAGATCATATTATTGTAATGCTACATATTGTGTTTGCTGGGATCCGATGAATATTGAATACTATGTCAAGTTGATTATCAATCTATGCCCTATGTTATTTATGATCTTGCATGCTTTCCGTTACTCGTAGATGCTTTGGCCAAGTAGATGCTTGTAACTCCAAGAGAGAGTATTTATGCTAGATAGTGGGTTCATGCCTCCGTTTAATCTGGGACAGTGACAGAAAGTTCTAAGGTTGTGGATGTGCTGTTGCCACTAGGGGTAACCTAACGATGCTATGTCCACGGGCATATGTGTTTGTTTACATTACACGCTTTACTTAATGCGATTATCCGTTGCTTGCAACTTAATACCAACGGGGAACTCGGATGACAACCCGGCGGTGGATTATTAGTCATAGACGCTGTTGGATAACGGTCTATGTATTATGTCGTAATGCCCAATTAAATACCATAGTAATCATCATGTCATATTTATGCATTGTCATGCGCTCACTTTTTGTCAATTGCCCAGCTGTAATTTGTTTACCCAACATGTTAGTTATCTTTTATGGAGAGACACCACTAGTGAACTGATTAAACAACCACAAACTGCAAACTGTTCCTTTTTCATTCGCTGTAATTTAATACTCATTTTCCACACGAGACGTTTAATCCTTTGTTTTCAGCAAGCCGGTGAGATTGACAACCTCACTGTTTCGTTGGGGCAAAGTATTGTGATTGTGTTGTGTGCAGGTTCCACGTTGGTGATCGTGTTGCGCCGTGCGGCCGCCAACAACCTTCAGAAGAGTTGCTGCTCCTACTGTTTCGATAAACCTTGGTTTCATACTGAGAGAAAACTTGCTGCTAGACTACATCAAACCTTCCTCTTGGGGTCTCCCAACGAGCAGGCACGCGTAGCAATCAGTATCCGTATCATATTTCATTTTCAAGTTATTTTCTGTCATGTTTTTAATTCTGCTAAAATGAGTACTCTTGAGAACACTAAGTTGTGTGATTTCACTAGCACAAACAACAATGATTTCATATGCACACCTATTGCTCCACCTGCTGCTTCAGCAGAGTTTTATGAAATTAAACCTGCACTTTTAAATTTTGTTATGAAAGAGCAATTTTCTGGTGTTAGTACTGATGATGCTGCTGTTCACCTTAATAACTTTGTTGAACTTTGTGAAATGCAAAAGCTCAAGGAAGTAGATGGTGATATTATTAAACTGAAACTTTTTCCTTTCTCCTTGAGAGGACGTGCTAAAGAATGGTTGCTATCTTTGCCTAGAAATAGTATTGATTCATGGACTAAATGCAAAGATGCTTTTATTGGAAAATATTATCCTCCTGCTAAGATTATTTTTTGAGAAGTAGCATAATGAATTTTAAGCAATTTGATAATGAACATGTTGCTCAAGCATGGGAGAGAATGAAATCATTGGTTAAAAATTGTCCCACTCACGGACTGACTACTTGGATGATCATCCAAACCTTCTATGCAGGATTAAATTTTTCTTCAAGGAATTTATTGGATTCGGCCGCTGGAGGTACCTTTATGTCCATCACTTTGGGTGCTGCAACAAAGCTTTTTGATGATATGATGATTAATTATTCTGAGTGGCACACCGAGAGAGCTCCAACAGGTAAGAAGGTAAATTCTGTTGAAGAAACCTCTTCCTTGAGTGTTAAAATTGATACTATTATGTCTATGCTTGCAAATGGTCAAACACATGTTGATCCAAATAATGTTCCTTTAGCCTCTTTGGTTGCTCAAGAAGAGCATGTTGATGTGAACTTCATTAAAAATAATAACTTCAACAACAATGCTTATAGGAATAATTTTGGTAATAGCAATTATAGGCCCTATCCTTCTAATAGTGGCAATGGTTATGGAAATTCCTATGGTAGCTCCTACAACAATAATAAGAGTGTACCCTCTGATCTTGAAGTCATGCTTAAGATTTTATTAGTACACAAACTGCTTTCAATAAATCTGTTGAGGAGAAATTTGGGAAAATTGATGTTCTTGCCTCTAAAGTTGATAGTCTTGCTCTTGATGTTGATTTGTTGAAACTAAAAACATGCCTCATGATGTTAAAGAGAGCAAAACTCTCAATGCCATACAAGTTAAAATTGATAACAATGTGAGGATGTTAGCCGAATTGCATGCTAGATGGGAAAGAGAGGATGAAATTGCTAGAAAAAATAATATTGCTAGAGTTTATACTATTACTACTTCTGAAAATGCTTCAAACACAAGTGTTAGCAAACCTCCTACCATTAATGGCAAGATAATTGGTGTTGGTAATGTTTCCACTTCTATTGCAAAATGTCCTAAATTGCCTGATAACTCTAAAACTGTCCTTGATAAAGATGCTGAAATTTCTAGCAATAAGGAAGATAATAACTCCATTACCTTTGATGATAATGATTTTGATTTTGATGGGTGTAATCTTTCTGAAGTAATTACATTCTTGCAAAAGCTTGCTAGAACTCCTAAGGCAAGTGAGATAAACATGGCTTTCACTAAACATATTACTAATGCTCTCATGCAAGTGAGGGAGGAAAAATTGAAACGTGAAGTATCTATCCCTAGGAAGTTAGAAGATGGTTGGGAGCCCATCATTAAAATGAAATTGAATGATTTGATTGCAATGCTTTGTGTGACCTTGGTGCTAGTATTTCTGTTATGCCTAAAAGATTTTATGATATGCTTGATTTAGCACCTTTGGAAAATTGTTACTTGGATGTTCACCTTGCTGATTCTACTATTAAGAAACCTTTGGGAAGAATTGATGATGTTCTTATCATGGTTAATAACAATTATGTCCCGTTGATTTTATTGTCTTGGATATTGAATGCAATCCATCATGCCCTATTGTGCTTGGAAGACCTTTTCTTAGAACTGTAGGTGCTATTATTGATATGAAAGAGGGAATATAAAATCAATTTCCTCTCAAGAAAGGTATGGAACACTTTCCTAGGAAGAAGATTAAGCCACCTTATGATTCTATTGTTCGAACAAATTACAATGTTGATGCTTCTTCATTGGTGATACTTGATGCATGCTTTGTGCCTAGCTAAAAGGCGTTAAAGAAAAGCGCTTATGGGAGGCAACCCATTATTTTTATTTCTGCAATTTTTCTTTTATTGAGTCAAGGAGATTGTTTACTTCTGTAGCAACTCCTTTGTATCTTTATTTTCTCGCATTGTTGTGCCAAGAGTAGCCTCTAGTGTTAAGACGATGCTTAATTTTGATTGCTGCGCAGAAACAGATTTTTGCTGTCCACTGTACGAAAATCCTAAATTCACCAGATTGTTGAAAAAATCTGAAATTTTGTGCGTAATCTTTATGAATGTCTGAATCTTTCATTAGTTCAAAGTTTTTTGATCTGAGCGTTGTAAGTGCCTCGAAAAAATTCATCTTTACTGGCTGTTCTGTTTTGACAGATTTGTCTCTGTTTTTTGCATTGTCTCTTGTGGGCTTTAGGCAAGGCTTTCTATGGAGGGCTGTAGCTAATGTTTTATTGAGTTCTTGCAATGTGTCACAACAGAACCAGTGGATTAAAATTTTGAGTACTAACCCCTCTAATGAGATTTACTTTGAGTTTGGTGTGACGGAAGTTTTCAAGGGTCAAGAGAGAAGGATGATAATAGGATCAAGAAGAGTGAAGAGCTTAAGCTTGGGGAGGCTCCCATGGATCTCCCCAGCATATTTCAAGAAGACTCAAGCGTCTAAGCTTGGGGATGCCCAAGGCATCCCCTTCTTCATCGTCAAAATTATCAGGTCATCTCTAGTGAAACTATATTTTAATTCTTTCACATCATATGTGCTTTTCTTGGAGCGTCTGTGTGCTTTTATTTTCAGTATTGTCTTTTATTTTCAATAAAGCTTGACTGGACCCTAGCATTCTTGATTGGGAGAGAGACACGCTCCGCTTTTTCATGAGAATACTCCTATTCTTCACTTATATTTGTTGAGTATTCATATCTAGCGCTGTTCAGCTTTTAGCTCTTGTTTTCATGTATCTCTTGTCAGAGCTATTAGCTTTCTTTTGTAGAAAGTACTCTCTTGCTTCACTTATATTTTGGAGAGTTGATGAAATAAATTGATTGGTGTTTGGTTGGTTCAGAAAATGTTGCATGTGGTAATTGGTATAAGGAAAAACTTGCTTAATCTTGTAGATCACTAATATGGATAACTTGATGCTTGTCAATTGTTTTGAGTTAACAAGTAGATCATGATTAAATTTGTGCATCACATGAGTTAAGCCTATTAGTGAAGAACTACCGTAAAGCTTGTTGAAAATTTGGTTTGCATCGGTGGTATCTCTAAGGTCTAGATATTTTCTAATAAAGGGTTTGGTTAACAAGGAAGACGGTATGAAGTCTTATAACGTTTGCAATATGTTTGTCATATAAAACTTGGTGTACGGGTTGATATTCTTGTTTGCTTACATAACCTTGCTAGCCTAAACTCTGTACTGAGAGGGAATGCTTCTCGTGCATCCAAATCCTTGAGCCAAAATCCATGCCATTTGTGTCCACCATAACTACCTATATGTGGTATTTCCTTGCCACTCCAAGTAAATTTTTCATGTGCTACCTTTAAATTATTCAAAATGTTATTATTCCCTTTTTGTGTCAATGTTTACTAGCTCATGAGGAATTAGTGTGGTTATTCTTTATTCTATTTGTCAAATGGACTTTTACACCTGGACTAGTGGCATATACATCCGCTTATCCAATAATTGCAAAAAGAGCTGGCAACGGGGTGCCCAGTCCCAATTAATTACAACTTTAACCATTAATTCTCTTCACACTTTTGCCCTGATTCATCAGTAAGCAATGACAAACAGTGAAATACCTGAATGTGTGTAAACCAAAGAGAAAAGGGATGATCTGCCTTGCTGGTAGAAATAACGTCCTTCATGGGAGCCGCTCTTAAAAGTCCGTTTGACAGGTAGAATACTGTTCTCACCCGCTACCATTCGTTGACAATTAACAAACACCTCTCAAAAATAGATACTCCTCCATGGTATGTGATTGATGGAAGGCACCCGAGGATTCGGTTAGCCATGGCTTGTGTTAGCAAGGTTGGGAGGAGTATCAAATATTTTATGCAATCTCTATATGCTTTCAAAAACCTAAAAGCTCTAGCACATGACTTAATCCCTGCTTCCCTCTGCGAAGGGCCTTTCTTTTACTTTTATGTTGAGTCAGTTTTCCTATTCTTTCTGTCTTCCACAAGCAAACACTAGTGTCAACTTTGTTACAACATGCGTTATATGCAACGTATTGGACTTGTTATACTACTTTGTGTTGACATATCCATGAGATAAATATGTTGAAAGTTGAAGCAAATGCTGAAACTTAATTCTTCCTTTGTGTTGATTGAATACCTTTTATTAGAAACTATTGCTTTATGAGTTAACACTTATGCAAAACTGTTTGATGCTTGTCTCGAAAGTACTATTCATGAAAACGTTTAGCTTGTGTGATTCATTGTTTACTCATTATCTATTTGGTAGCAAATTATAGACCATTGACTTGGATCACTTCATTCATTTACATGTGCCTTGCAATATTATATGATCAAGATTATGATGGTAGCATGTCACCTCAAAAATTATTTTGTTTTTATCGTTTACCTACTCGAGGACGAGTAGGAACTAAGCTTGGGGATGCTGATACGTCTCAAACGTATCTATAATTTTTGATGTTCCATGCTTGTTTTATACCAATTGCTACATGTTTTGCATCTACTTTATATCACTTTTATACATTTTTTGGGACTAACCTATTAACAAGATGCCGAAGTGCCAGTTCCTGTTTTCTGCTGTTTTTGTATTCCAGAAAAGCTAGTCTGGAAATATTCTCGGAATTGGACGAAACTTCACGGGGTCCCTATTTTCCAGAACACACCTGACGGAGCAAAGGAGCAACAGAGGAGGGCCACCAGGAGGCCACACGCCACCAGGGCGCGGGCCCCCCTCTGCCGCGCCCTGGGTGGTGTGGGCCCCTCGGGGGTCTCCAGCCGCCGCCCTTTCGCCTACTTATTCCCCCCGAGAAAACCCTAAGTGCCTGAGCAAATATCCACGAAAAGTTCCAGAGACGCCGCCGCCGTCAACCCTAGCTCGGGAGGGTCAGAACCTCTTCCCGGCACCCTGCCGGAGAGGGGAATCGTCACCGGAGGCTTCTACATCGCCATGCCTGCCTCCGGAGTGATGCGTGAGTAGTTCATCCTTGGACTACGGGTCCATAGCAGTAGCTAGATGGTTGTCTCTCCACTTTGTGCCATCATGTTTAGATCTTGTGAGCTGCCCTACATGATCAAGATCATATTATTGTAATGCTACATGTTGTGTTTGCTGGGATCCGATGAATATTGAATACTATGTCAATGCCCTATGTTATTTATGATCTTGCATGCTTTCCGTTACTCGTAGATGCTTTGGCCAAGTAGATGCTTGTAACTCCAAGAGAGAGTATTTATGCTAGATAGTGGGTTCATGCCTCCGTTTAATCTGGGACAGTGACAGAAAGTTCTAAGGTTGTGGATGTGCTGTTGCCACTAGGGATAACCTAACGATGCTATGTCCACGGGCATATGTGTTTGTTTACATTACGCGCTTTACTTAATGCAATTATCCGTTGCTTGCAACTTAATACCAACGGGGACTCGGATGACAACCCGGCGGTGGATTATTAGTCATAGATGCTGTTGGATAACGGTCTATGTATTATGTCGTAATGCCCAATTAAATATCATAGTAATCATCATGTCATATTTATGCATTGTCATGCGCTCACTATTTGTCAATTGCCCAGCTGTAATTTGTTCACCCAACATGTTAGTTATCTTTTATGGAGAGACACCACTAGTGAACTGTGGACCCCGGTCCATTCTTTTACACTGATTAAACAACCACAAACTGCAAACTGTTCCTTTTTCATTCTCTGCAATTTAATACTCATTTTCCACACGAGACGTTTAATCCTTTGTTTTCAGCAAGCCGGTGAGATTGACAACCTCACTGTTTCGTTGGGGCAAAGTATTGTGATTGTGTTGTGTGCAGGTTCCACGTTGGTGATCGTGTTGCGCCGTGCGGCCGCCAACAACCTTCAGAAGAGTTGCTGCTCCTACTGGTTCGATAAACCTTGGTTTCATACTGAGAGAAAACTTGCTGCTAGACTACATCAAACCTTCCTCTTGGGGTCTCCCAACGAGCAGGCACGCGTAGCAATCAGTATCTGTATCATAATCAGTTTTTCCTTTTCCCTTTGTATCAACTATAAGCTTTCCATTTTTTATATTTTGCAAGGAGGACAAATAATTCTGTAGAAAGCTTATAGAGTTTTGTACAGATGCTTTACCATTATCAAAAATAATGTTGTTTCGGTGGTGCCAAGCCCTCCACCAAATAAACATCATCTTATCCCTCCACTCTTGGTTCAGCTTGTCTAACAGGATCTGGACCCAGTCTTCTCCTATGAACTTTAATTCAGATTCATTTGGTAAATTCCAAATATCAGACAAGCCCTGTCGAAGAGCTTTTGCTTTTGTGCAGGTCATTGTAGAATGGAAACCAGTTTCTTCCTCCATCCCACAAATACTACAGATAGGGATCACTTTAGGCAATCTTCTGCTTCTATTCACTTGGACAACCAGGCTATTTGTAGCCAATCTCCAAGTAAATATCTTTACTTTCGGTGGCGTGTTTGATTTCCAGATCGTATTCCACAGACTTCTATCTCCATCTAATCTGCCAGTGGAGTTTGAAGGTGGCGTCTTGTTTCGAAGGTCTAGAGCCAGGTTATAGGCACTCCGAACTGTGAACATGCCATGATTTTCTCTTGTCCAAGATATAAAATCCTCTCCGTAAAGTTTGGAAGACGGATCTTCAGAATTTCATCTGCATCATGTTGCATAAATATTTTTCTTACCATAGCCTCATTCCAGGTGCGATCATCTTGGTTGATAAGTTGTTCAACTCTTCTTACTCTCGAGTTTGTCAAATTTGCTGTGATTTTCAAGTCTTCCCTTGGTATCCAATTATCTCTCCATATTCTAACTCTCTTTCCATTTACAATGCGCCAGAGAATGCCTTTTTTCAAAAGCTCAAGGCCATGCATGATGCCTTGCCAACAAGGGGAGGAATTCTTGATAAAAGCAGTATCAGTTAATTCCCCTGAAGGGAAGTATTTAGCTTTTAAAAGTCTTGCACAAAGGCTGTCTGGAAAAACAATGAGTCTCCAGGCCTGCTTGGCAAGGAGTGCTTGATTGAATAAATGGAGATCTCGGAACCCCATTCCACCCTGTCCTTTTCTCTTTGTTACCTTGTCCCAACTTAACCAGTGTATTTTCCTTCTCTCATTTTTATCCCCCACCAGAAGTCTCTTGTCATTTTCATGAGATCCTCACAAAAGCCTTCAGAGAATTTAAAAATGCTCATAGGATAGGTTGATATGGCTTGAATCACTGATTTTATCAGTGTATCTTTGGCGCCACTTGAAGCTTATTTTTCAGCGTAGTCAGAGAATCGCTTTTTAAGTTTCTCCTTAACAGGCTGAAATTTACCATCTTTCATCCTTCCTTCCGGAACTGGTAAGCCAAGATATTTCTCTTCAAATCCCACGGATTGGATATCCAAAATAGATGCAACCTCTTCACCCTCATCAGCAGAGCACTTGTTTCCCAACAAAAGTGAACATTTTCCAGGGCTGAGGAGCTAACCGGTGGCTTGTTCATAGTTTCCCAGCACATTCTTTATTTTGCTTGCTTGCTCGGCATTGGCTTCAAAAAACAGTAAGCTATCATCAGCAAATAAGAGGTGTGATATGCCCGGGCTGCGTCTGCAAACCTTTAGCTCTCTTATTTGGCCAGCATCAATTTCCTTTTGTAGTAGTCTAGACAGACCATCAGCCACAAAAAGAAAAAGGTACAAAAATAAAAAGGTATGGAGAAAGGGGGTCACCCTGTCGTAGGCCTCTTGTGGGAGTGAACTTCTCCAAAATCTCACCATTAAAACGGACTGAGTAAGTGACAGTTTTAACACAAATCATGACCCAAGAGATCCATTGCTCAGCAAAACCCAATTTCTGTAGGATTTCTTCTAGATATTTCCAGTCCACCCAGTCATAAGCCTTTGCAAGGTCCAACTTGTATCCACAGAATTTTCCTTTTGTGTCACCACTTTTCTGGAGAGAATGAATACACTCAAAAGCTATTAAAGCATTGTCCGTAATTAATCTCCCAGGGATAAAGGCACTCTGATTCGGGGCAATGATATCCTGAAGCAAAGGTCTTAGTCTATTGACCAAACATTTGGGGACTATTTTGTATGTCACGTTACAGAGACTTATAGGACGAAAATCTCGTAAGCAGACATGGTTTTTCTTTTTCAGTATGAGTACAATTACCGTATCATTTATCCCTTCTGTCATAATCCCAGTCCGGAAGAATTCTTTCACCGCAGAGATGATATCATTTTTGAACACACCCCAATGGCGTTGGAAAAATCTTGCAGGAAAACCATCTTTACCTGGTGCCTTTAAAGGTCCAATTTGGAAAAGAGAATCACCGATTTCCTTGTCCGAGAAGTTTGTGCACAATCTTTCATTCATCTCCTCCGAAATTTGTGCCTGTACATCATCAGTAGTAATTTCTGGATGTACATGTGTCATCTGCTGTGTACAACTCCTTGAAGAAATTTGTAGCCATTTCTTTCATTTCGTCTTTGTTTTCAGTCATACTTCCATCCAATTTCACCAGCCTTTCAATTTTATGCTTCTTTGCCCTCCATGTTGCTTTGCGATGAAAAAACTTGGTGTTTCGGTCCCCTTCTTTTAGCCAACTAATTCTTGAACGTTGCCTCCAGTAAAGTTCTTCTTGCTCTAGCAAACCATCCAGTTCCTTTTCAATATTTCTCTTTTCAGCTTCAATGTTCCCCATATGCCCAGAATTTATCCTCTCAAGCTTCATTCTTAAAGTTTCAATACGAATTGGGACAGAGCCTACAATCTTCTTACTCCAAGTTTGTAGGCAATTCATCACACCGGATAAGTTGGAAGCAATAGCTCCGAGATCCCTTGGCAATTTTAATTTCATCAGCTAAAGATTCTTCTCTTTCCCAGCACGCTTCATACCTTCTAGGGTGCTGGCTTTTTCTAATAGCAATATCCTGATCAAGCTTGAGAAGAATCGGGCAGTGATCAGATCTGGAGGAGGTCAAATGGCTTACCGTGCTATGAGGGTAGATGTCCGACCAGGCAGGTGATGGCACCGCTCTGTCCAACCGAACCCGCACGTTTCTGTTTCCAACTTGCTTATTGTCATATGTCCATGGTTGCCTAGAGTATCCCAGATCATGAACATCACAATGCGACAACACATCACAAAAGGCCTCCATGAGACGCTCCGATCGTCGAGCCATAGAAAAGTGTTCATGCTGCCATTGAGCCTCATTAAAATCTCCTATCATCATCCACGGCGCTGCAGACCGTGGTTTAATACGTCGTAACATAGTCCACATGTGGTGACGGTCTTGTGACTTGGGTTCGCCGTACACGAAGGTATCCCTCCATGCAACTGTCCCCTGTTCCTCCTTCACAAGGACGTCGATGTGCCGTTTTCTGAAGGACAGCAATTCAACGTCCACCGACTCATCCCAAAACAAAGCAATGACACCACCCTTGCCATCACCATCCACAGTAAAACAGTTCCTCAGCCCAGTTCACCCTTTCAAGTTCTTCACTCTTTTCTCCTTTTGTCTTGTTTCCGATAGGAAAACCAGTTTTGGCCCATGTATCCGCACTAGACGCACAAGCTCCTGAACTGTGGAGGGCTGGCTAACCCCCCGACAGTTCCAACTGATGAGTTTCAATGCGAGTAGTGGCACTCCATGAGGAAGCCCGCCAATGCTGGATCGAACATTAGCCGGCAAGATCTGTACGATCGCCGTGGAGGCCCCCTCTACCGTACCAGCAGTCGAGTGTCTTTTCCTAGTTGTAGCTCCATCAACGATGGCCGCCATGGCCTCCCCTGGAGGAGGACACAATTCCGACGAGGAGCAGGCCCTTCTTTCCGCAGACGAACTGGATTTAAGTTCCTCCCCTGTAGCAAGCTGACCACGATCCAGATCGCCTTCTCCCAAGACGGAACCTGCTCTAGTCCGCATCAGCTGCGGACAACTCGCTGGATCCCTTGACTTGCGAGCAATTTCCGTCGCCCGTGCCTTGAAACGCTAATTTCTCGTTCTCCTTTCTCACTCCATCCCGAATCACCACACACCCGACTGACCCAAGCCAAACAGGTCGCCGCCGCCTCCATCGATTTTTGCGGCTGCCGGCAAAGGATGACACCGTCGCCGCCAAAGGAAGACGCCGCCGCCTCCTAGACGACTCCTGCACCCGCTACCGGTGCCCTGCCCCGCGCGGCCGACGCACGTCCACCCCTAGCGCTTGTCCGTGTCGAGTTGTCGACCCCCGGCCGCTGTCCAGCTGCGAGCTTGCGGCTGCAGCTGCCATCGCCCACGTCGACACGACACATCCACGCCGGCGACGCCATGCATCCGAAGGAGCAGAAATTGTAACCGTGTCTATGTCGACGTGTTGTGATCTATAAAACTATTATCTATCATAGTCTGTATTATCATGAAAATGTGTGTGATTTCTTCCAATTTTGAGGTCCCTAATATCATAAATATGTGATGTGATTATTGAAAAGTTTCATGAAAATGGGGTTGTCTTTGTTTGAATTGATACATTGTACATTTACATGAGAAACTTTGATTAAATGCATGCTCAATTTGATGTCCAAAAGGTGCAAAAATTGCAACCGTAACAGGACAGACAGTGTCGTAATAGGACAGACACTGTGCTCATGTACATGAGCTTTTCTCCTGTGTTTCTTTTTTTTTTTTGACAGGGAGCCGTGTACAGGATCAAAGAACTGAAGAACACGCACGCACGAACTCAAGAACAGAACACTCCACACCCGGCGATCCTGGCACCACCACGCACACCACACACCCGAGGAAGAAACTCAGCCAAACCAGATGATAAGCCGCAAGATCCATCCGACGTAAACGCCGGAATCTAACCGCTGAAGGAGCATCGGCGCTGAGCCGCCGCCTGGCCACCAACATCGCCTCGCGCCGGAGACGAAGAAGGCAGCTCCGTCCATCTTCCGCCAGCCCACCAAGGTCGTCGACGAAGGAGAGCACCGTTCCTGCACACTCCCACACTTCCAGCTCCAACACACCGCCACCCGAGCTCTGCACCACCGCCGGAGCAAGCGGCGACGCAGCGGCGAAGCAGCTCAGGGACCAAAATCCCCGCGCACCAGATCCGCGGCGCCGACCCGCCATCCGGACGCAGGGGCCTGGAACCTCGAGAGATCCGTAGAACCGCGAGCTCCAGCTAGACGAGCGCGCCGTCGCGGCCTCCGAAGGACACCTGCAACAGAGAGGAAGCACGCCGCCGCCAAAACCACCACCGACCACACCTCCACCTCCAGGGCGCCGCCGGCTAGGCCTCCTACCAAACCTACTATATACAAGGCGGGATCCGGAGATTCCCCCGCCTCCCGCTGCCGGAGCAGCCGCCGGAGGCGAGGAAATCCCGCGGATCGCCGCCGCGCGCAGTGGTTTCGCGGGAGAGGACCAACAAATCGCCTCTTCGCTACTGTAGCGAGAGGAAAAGGGTCGGAGGGGTGTGTAACAGCCACTGTTTTTTTCTCCTGTGTTTCTATGCCTAAATAGCTCTTCTTTTGTCTTATGTAAATGTGCTTCAGTTTTAGATTTTTTTCATGAAAATGGGTTCCTTCCTATTTGAATTTATGTGTTGTTCATTTTTATTGAAATATTTGAATGTATGGAAGCTCAATTTAACGTTCAAAAACTCAAAATTGTGCAAAACTGGACTGCCAACAGCTAGTACATGTCCTACCGCTCCTCTGTTTCCTCTGTTTTTGACTCAGGGGATGGGCTCGCGAGCCGGCTCGAACTGGACCGAGCCAGAGCCAAGCTCGGGCCGAGCCTACTTTTCCGGCTCGACAGCCAAACGAGCCAGCCCGAGCCGAGCTGAACATGAGCGAGCCAAATGCTGGCTCGGCCCGAGCCTAGCCAGAGCTAGCTCGTTTCCAGGCTGACCAGATTCCTTCTGTAAAAAAGGACTCGAACAAATAAGTAGAGAGCCAGAAGGCAGTTGACAAAGATATGTCTATTTTTATAGAATCCTACTTACATAAGTTAAAGTGATTTTAAATTTTATGACCAAACTATAACACACTTGTAGTTCAAATTTAAATTATTTTCAGAAAATCGGCCAACATTCATTTAAATGTGCAAATGTAGCTACAAAGCTAGAAAAAACAAAATATTTGGGCATTGGTCATCCAATATGGTTTACCTTGTTGGAATATTTGAGAGGTGCCATTTGCACCATATTATTGGCAAATGCTTCACAAGAAAACATTTTTGGCACTTAAGAATTAGAAAATTGTATTTTTAAACAAAAGTTGGAAACTCCTTTTGTCACTATTGTTTGGAATCGCAAGATGCACCTTGGTGAAAAAAATGGGCTCAATATCATGAACTATGTCGTGGATATGACCATCACCTTGGTCATTTGGCATGAAGTAATAAATATTCAAACACGATAGGTTATTTTGTGCACGTGTTTTTGAAAGTTGTCAAAATTCAAGTTTATCATTTTTACTAATAATTTCTCACATAAAAGGACTTCATGCCAAATAATTGCATTTTTTTTTACATTTTTCATTTTCTATGATTTTTTCACAATAAGGTCATAATCATCAACACATCTATTCATAGAAATGATCTGATTCTGTCAACACCCTCCGCGGATATTCCATATAATCCTGATTAGGTACCTTAAAATGATTTTTTACAATTTTTATGATCAAACTATACTTGTAGTTCAAATTTGAATTACTTTCCAAAAATCGGCGAAAATTCATTTAAATTTGCATAAGTAGCTAGAAAGCTAGAAAGTTCAAAATCTTTGGGCATTGGCCATTCACTATGGTCTATTTTATGTGAAAATTAGAGGGTTGTCATTTTACATCAAAGTATTTCCATTTGCTAAAAAGTACCGCTGTCTGAAACATGTGCTATGTATCTTGTTTGCCGAGTGCCACGTATCTTGTTTGCCGAGTATCTCTCATCAGCCACCCGACATATATTACCATTTGCCAAGTATCTTTCATCAGTCACACGACATATATATTAGCATTAGCAGAGTGTCCAATAAAAGACACTTGACAAAGAGCTAGACGCTCGGCAAACAACGAGATTCCGGTAGTGATTGCATTCTTTAGTAGCTATACTCAGGAGCGAATACTCAGCAACGTATATTGTGGTCCTACGATTCGTTTCCAAAAGAAGAAGCATGCGGGCACTCAATCTCCGTGATATGATTCCCTCAACGAAAGCAGCACATGCGGACGGAAGATGCCGCGACGATAGTGTGTATATGTGTACACCTGGTGCATACTGCTCGGCCGCCCCGTGCTGTGTTCCCTCCCCGCCGGAGCCATGGCGACGACGGTGGAGCACCAGGAGCCGAAGCACACAGAAGACTTCAAGTTCCTTTGGAAATGGCGCAAGTACCTGCTGCTTCTCGCCACGTTGGTGGCCAGCGTCACGTACGCGGCCGGCCTCAACCCGCCTGGCGGCGTGAGGTCCGAGGAGGGAGGCAACAACGCCCGAGGGCAGCACACCGCCGGTACTGTCGAGCCCTCGGGTTTGTACCCATACCGCGTCGGCGGTGCCGTCGACCCGCCGCTTCCCCCAGCGTACCCGTACCGCGTCGGCGACCCGGTGCTGGTGTCCACCTACTCGAGCCGTTACACCGCCTTCTTCTACTGCAACGCCGCCGCCTTCGTCGCGTCCCTGGTCGTCATCTTGTTCCTGCTGGAGCCGCGCATCAGCTACAACTCCATCGGCCTCACGGTGCTCCGCTCCGCCATGCTGCTCGACCTGCTCGCCCTCATGGCCGCCTTCGCCGCCGGGAGCTGCCGTGACGTGGCCGCCACCATCTACGTCTCAGCCCTCTTCGCCCTCGTCTTCGCCTACGTCGCGATCCATGTCCGCGTGGAAAGGAGGCCAGCGGACACCGGTCCTCCACCGGACGCAGAGGAGATCCGCAACCTCAAAGACCGGCACAAGTTCATGCTGCTGCTTGCCACCTTCGCGACGCCGCTGACGTACGCGGCGGGGCTGGTGCCCCCGGGTGGCTTCTGGAGCCAGACAGAGTCCGGGCACCGCGCCGGCGCCCCGCTGTTGCACGACGGGCTCTTCAAGATCCGGTACGACGCCTTCTTCTACGCCAACGCCAACTCCTTCGTAGCGTCGCTCGCCGTCATCATGATGCTCATGAGCAAGACGGTGAGCGACCGCCTCGCCAGGTCGTACGCGCTGCCGGTGTGCGTCCTGGTGGAGCTGCTCGGCCTCATGGCCGCCTTCGCCGCCGGGAGCTGCAGATGGCTCACCACGACTGTCTACGTTGTCTGCCTCGTCGGCGTCGTGCTTCTATACATTGTGCTGCAGATGGCCATCGCGGTGCTCGCCATGGACATGTTCAAGACATTGCATGACAGAATCTGTGACATACTCACATGTAGTCTATGTAGAGGCAACAAGAACACGTAACTAATTAACGTCACACCCCGTTCATTAATGTAAACAAGTATAATACAGTACTTAATTAGTAGAATTATTAATTGAGCTACCTACTGTCACAGGAATATGCAGGCGACGCCGGCGGGTACTGCTAATGCCCCACAACAAGAAGAAAACGGACAGGGAGGAGGAGGCAGCGGCGGCGAAGGAGGAGGTTCAGAGAGGACAATCGACATCGAAAATGGCGAGGCTGCCACACAACAAGGAGGAGGAGGAGGAAGAGGAGGCGGCGGCGGCGAAGGAGGAGGTTCAGAGAGGACAATCGACATCGAAAATGGCGAGGCTGCCCCACAACAAGGAGGAGGAGGAGGAGGAGGAGGAAGAGGAGACGGCGGCGGCGAAGGAGGAGGTTCTGCTGCAGAGAAGGTGGAAGAGTCGCGGGCGCTTCTGCTGCTGCTGGCCACGCTCGCGGCGACGGTGACCTACCAAGCAGGGCTGAGCCCGCCGGGCGGCGTCTGGCCGGACGCGCACGACCAAGGGAACGTAATCCACATCCCGGGGAGCCCGATTCTCCACGATATGCACTTCACGAGGTACATGGCTTTCTACCACTGCAACTCGGCGGCGTTCGTGGCATCGGTGGTCATCATCATCATCGTCCAGAGCAAGGAGCTTAGCTCCGCCGACGACATCAGGCGTGCCGCGCTCAAGACGGCCATGATACTCGACCTTTTCGGCCTCATGGGCGCGTACATCGCCGGGAGCTGCCAAGACACCGCCTCCACGATCTACCTCTGCGCCCTGGCCGGCGTCGTCTTCGTCTACGCCATCGCCATGATCTTGGCTGCCAAGCTGACGAACCAAAACCAGCAGCCCACCGGGTCCGACTCCGACCTCAGGGAGCTCGAGAGGAAGCGCAAGTTCTTGCTGCAGATCGCCATCCTCGCGGCCACCGTCACGTACCAGTCCGGACTGAACCCGCCGGGCGGGTTCTGGCAAGTGAGCAAGGCCGAAAGATCTCTTACCGCCGGTGACCCGGTCCTTCTTGACTACTACGGGATCAGGTACCAGGTGTTCTTCTACTGCAACGCGACAGGGTTCATGGCGTCCGTCGCCGTCATCCGTCTTCTGGTGAACCAGAAGCTTTACAAGGACGGCATCCGGAGCAACGCGCTCCACGTGTGCGTCGTGGTTGGGCTGCTGGGCCTCATGGGCGCCTACTCCGCAGGCAGCTCCCGGTAACTGCGTACCTCCATCTATGTCTTCGCGCTTGTGGCCGCGGTGGTAGCCTTCCTCAGCCTTCAGATCCTATTCTTTGTGTTCGCCAACAGCTGCAATTTGTCGGAGCGGCAATTTGTCAAGCCGCTGTCGTCTCCGCCGTGGCAGACCGGCGAGAACAAGGGCAGCAAGGAGCAACAGCAAGGACACATCGAGAAGCATAAGGAAAGCAAGTACCTAATGCTGCTCGGCATCCTCGCAGCAAGCGTGACGTACCAGGCGGGTCTTGCGCCTCCTGGCGGCACGTGGGGCGATGACGACGATACTGCATTCTCGCCGTCGCCGTCACCATCCCCAGCCTCTTCGCCGTCGGGTGTCGCCGGCAACCCGATCCTGCTGGACAGCAGCCCGGCGCGGTACCAGGCCTTCTTCTACTGCAACGCGACCTCCTTCGTGGCCTCCATTGTGCTCATCGTGCTGCTGCTGCAGCACACCGTGAAGAATAATAAGAAGCCCACCACGAAGCCGCACGACGTGCCGCTATGGTCGGTGCAGACCGCCGTGGTGCTGGACTTGCTCGGCCTTCTGGGCGCTTACGCCGCCGGCAGCTGCAGGGGCTGGAAGACGTCCGCGTACGTCATCGCGCTCGTCGCCGTCGTGGGCGTCTTCATCACCATGTACGTGCTGGTGCGGCTGTTACTGGCGAAGAAACCAGAGCTGTCACTGGTGCCCAACTGCTTGGGATCGAGAGGAAGCAACCATGCATGATGACAAGACCAACATGGCAATTAATCCGTAACTAATACTTCTTGTTTACATTCCTTGATTAATTTGCACTTTACTAATTGTTTGAGATTATTTCATTTGATTTGCTACTTTGCTGATCGCCGTTGGATTTTGGTTGCACCCTGCAGTTTGTGTGTGTGGGCTGCAAATCCTGTCTGATGTTGCTTGGATTGCATACGAAGTACCTTTGTAAATTATGATTCAGCTCCAATCAATTCAACTGTTGGACTGTTTGCTTTATTTTTGAATATATGTTGCTAATCTTGCAACGTGATTTATTCTTAAACCCAGGAGAAGAAAACTACTCTAAAAGGATCGATAGACTGTACGGAGAGAATAGTCAACAAAAGGAACCAGTTATTTCTTTCTTTCTTGGAACTTGAAATAGCGCTTTGTCAAGTACATCCACTGCACATGATTGCTTATTAATAGAAAAAGGCTAGCACAAGTACATTCCCCACTCAAATTTTTAGCCAAAGCAAGATCACCGTGCCGTGCCATAACACAGGCTGCAGGCATGCAGAACGGCAGTACACACAACTATTGTGCTCCTTCCCTCTCTTTGGATATCAGTAGTCAGTAGCTTTAAAAAATATATAAGACCACGGCCTCTGGGATGCACATAGCTATTTTATTGCAACGTTTCAAAGTTTACGAATCATAGATCATTTTGGGTGGCCACAACTATCAGCCAGTGGAAAAACAATAACCTCTAGTCTATCCAACATCTAGTCTATTAGAATGCCGTCACTCGGCCTATTTGTGGATAGCCCATGCAACCGTCTCCAAACCCGTTTCAAACCCAAACGGCTGCATCCAGGATCTATAGCCTCTCGCTGCCCCGCGGAAGGAGAAATGACCACATGTGAATGGTAAGCTGCAGATAATGAACCACTTTAGTCTTGTTAATAATCAAGTCATGTCTATGGTTTCATATAGACCAAAGTAAAACATAAACTCCCACAAGAATTCACGATTTAGTTTTTTTTTTATCAAACCCATTCAACCAATTCCTAGAAAAATTCCTGATATTTGTTGTAGTGGTAGATAAAAAGTAAACTCAACTATCCTCCAAGCAAGACAAGTAAATGGATAAGCGATAAATAAATGGTAAATAGATTCATTTGAATCACATAAACTACATTAATTTTGCTCATTTCGTTTTTTTCTTAGCAAGATTATATTTACTTAGTGGAACTTTGTTATGTAGAAATTACGTGAAGATTTTAATCTACAATGGTACATTAAGTTTCCAAAGATATTTTACAAAATGTCTAGTATTACCATTCAACAGAGTCAAATTACATAGACATATTGCCACGTATTCAACAGATCCGCATACATAAACATAACTGTGAAATTACCTGAGGTGGTCATTTTCCAAACAAAAGAGTCGAATTCACCTGATAACTGTAGCATCGTCAACCATTGCACCAAATGTAACCACGTATTCCACTATTCCTGGTTAAAGTTTCACTAGTAGGAAAGTACTTATAGGTGCCCGATACCATTGGCGCACCAAAATAATGTCACCCCACTAGTATTTTCGGAAAATACTAGTTGCGTGGCCAATTCCTGACACGTCGCTGGTAACTGACTACTAGTGGCATGGCAGAAATTCGCCACACCACTAGTAACTTGACCCGGGCCCGCTTTCGGACCGAAAATACTTGTGGCGTGGTGTCATTCTTCAACGTCACTAGGATTCACTGTACAAGTGGCGTGATGTTGCAATGTCATGCCACTGGTATAATCTGGAAAATACCAATGGCGTGGCGTGGCTGAGCCATGCCACGCCACTAGTAAATTGGCAGAAAAATAACCCCCCATTTTCGGATCTCCTTCCTTCACTCTCTCACGCACACTCCTCTCTCTCTCTCCCCGACCCGTGTCGCCGCCACCGCGGCTCGCCCCTCCGCCGCATCATCAACCCTCCATGCCGCTCGACGCACCGCCGCTGCTCCCTCTCTCCCCCCTATCCGCACTCGCCCCTCGGCCGTTGTGAGCCTCTCCACTGCTCCCCCGCAGCCATCGACTCCGCCGCCACCGCCTCGTCTCCCCGACGCCACCGCGCCTCGCCCCTCCGCGGCCGCCTCCTCGTCGCCTCCTCGGTGAGCCTCCTCTACTCCTCTCTCTCCTCTCATGTGTTGTTGTTTTAGTTTGATTGAGTTTAGTTTAGCTTGATTTCGATTGATTTAGGTTTATTTAGTTTGAATTGTTGGGTCGATAGTGTCTACGCCACTGATTGGCCGTGCAACATGGTTGTGTTTTCCGTCGATGGCTCGGCCTTCGATGGATCGGACGTGGTATAATTTCTTTTAGGTTTAGCTTCATTTCATATATATATATATACTAGCAGTGGCGGACCCAGGATTTGGAGAAGACCAGGGCTAATTTCTAACACCCAAAAACTATGAAAAAAGTGTACCTATCGATCCCCTCCCAAAAAGCATAATGTATTAGGCAAATCACACTAAAAGATGGACCAATTGAGTTCGACGTGAAGTATAAGTTCGATATTTAACCAAATGATTGTAAGAAAAGTAAAAGAAAAAAAAACAGAGTGGTGGCATAATAGTATAATGAGAGACATGGTTAGTACCTAAATAATGAAACTTTGCTCTGATCCTATCCTACAATTTTATCATCGATCATAGAAGAAGAACCAGAACCTACAAAAACAAGAAAAAAAATCAGAAAATAGTATCGATAAATACATGATACATATGTTGTAATGATAAGAAATAACTTACCACTAGCGGCACGTGGTAATTGTTTCTTTTGTGACCTCATAATTTCAAAACACTCCAAAATCTTACCATCTTTGTGACGCCGATAAAAAATTAGATGACGCTGTTCTAGATGAATAAGTCTTGCATCTCTTTCTGCCCCTCATCTTCTACATACTCAGATTAAATATGGTTAAAATTTACTATTTTCTAAAGCTAATTGTATCAATTTTGTAGCAGTTCAATGACTCAAAGTTGTAGCAGTTCAATGACTCAACGTCTGAAATTGACTGTTCTTTTCATTAAAATTCCGATTTTTGCACTGGAAACCAACTAATTACCTAGCGTGCAAGAGCCAAGAAGAACATCCAATTGAAGACGATGCGATGAGACGACGAGAAGTTGAAGACAGGCAAGCGCCCATCGCGGACTTGCGGTTCATCAGGCTCAAACAGCCCGGCGGCGACAAAGAGCGCGTCTCTGTACCCGGCCCGGCGGCGAATGGCGGCAGCCCGATGGTGTCGACATGGCGTGGCTGCTGGCACGATTTCGTCGAGATCTGTAGCGTAGAGGCGGCGATCGAAACGAAGTAGCAGAGGAATAGGCAGTCCACGCCGCCACGCGGACTTGCGCTGATCGATAGCTCCTGTCTCCTTTTTTTTTTGTAAAAGAATGATCGTGCCAGGTTTGGTGCCTTGGTGGGCTCGTGACTAAGAGTGTCACGCGGCGCCCGGATCCGGCCCGCTTCAGCCGAAAATAAGCTAGCTTCCGTTGTTGTCAACTTGGTTAGATTTTAGCTGTTTTGAACTGAAATCCTGTTGTGCGGGCCTATGCGGGACCCGCCACTACAACCTGACTCGTGACACTAGCTAGCCCTAATCGTTTTGGTCCAGGGACACGGGCTGGGCTACCTATTTCTACAAATTTCAGCGAACCTAGTAGAGGTATACGTATACGACGTGAGCCACGACCGGGGCAGTAGCCCCGGCTGCCCGGGGCGCAGTTGCGCCCCTGAATATTAGCAAAATGCCCGTGCTTTGCAACGGGTACCAAACCAAATTATGTACTCAAAGAAATGAAAATTGACTATCAAACATAATTCATGGCAATAAAACAACCAGGACTGTATCAATCCCAAATCGATCCATCGTCTGGTATCATGTCATAGTGTACTAACTTTAGGGCCTCTTTGATTCGAAGGAAAAACGTAGGAAATCCTTCCCTATACGAACTGGTGACTGCAACACTGTTTAATTCGTTAGAATGAGGCAAAGGAAGCATATGGGAATATTTATGCCATTTCAAAGGGAAAATGTAAAAAATTTAACATGGAGCAAGGCTTTGTCATTTTGTTTCTACCTGTAGGATTGGGGCAAAGCACAATGCATGTGTCAGTTATGGGAGCCATCTAGTTAATGTATGAGCATCATTAATTGGATTCCTATGTTTTTAATATTCCTACGATTCAAGTAACCCTTGTCAAAAAAAAATTCTACTTTCCAAATTAGATGACTTCCCTTTCTCCACGTGTGTATGTATCTAGTTACATGTATAGATACATGTGCATGTGGACAAATGAAAATCATCTAATTTGAAACGCAGGGAGTATGTATTTTCAATCATATGTCTTACACATGTATAGCAAAGAATTGTCTAAGTTTCTCTATTTCTATCTCTTTACAATCCTATGAATCAAAGAAGGCCTTACTAGTGGGGCAGTTCGTACTTGTATACCCTTGTTGGTACATATATCTGTGAAATCTGTCCCGTTGGCCAAAAATATACCAGCCAGAAGGGACCAAGTCGTACAACCAAATATCTAAGCCAGCTGTGCTAGGCAACCGTCTCGGCTTCCTCGAAGTCGCGAGATCAAACGTGGACCGAGCGACGACTTGGACCAGTGGATGATATCTACCCGAGTGGCCGTGAACAAGATGAGATGGTCACGGCGAACCAAAACGTACGTTAGTTTCGGAGGAGAGGCACCTAGCTAGTGCCGCTACCCGTTCTCGGTACTACAAATGATGGCAGAGAGGTCTACACTAGGCTGAGAAGCTGGGCAGACCGGCAGAGAGAGACCATGGAGCGATATGTTTCCCTCGCACGCACTGCGGCCGTGCTGGCTCTCATCTTCTGTTCTTTGGCATGCTCGGCGGCAGTCCAAGGTAATCAAAACTACTGATCCACTGTCGTTTCCTATTCTCTTTATGTTGCCTGAGATATAGAGAATCAGAAATGTTCATGTTGTTGCCGATCCATGACAAGTAATATACATGAACGCAGCTGCTCTCGACGGAAACCGTAAGGGACGACATCCTCCGGCGCCACATGCAAGGCTGGGGTTGCATCAGCAGCCAGCGCCACAACGGCGGCCGTATCGCTCTAGACCGCCACCACCAGAGGCGCCGTCGGCAGTTGGGCCGCGCCGCAAAACCCTGCATGTCGATCGCTGCAAGCGTCTCCCTGGCAACGCCTGAACGAACAACCGATCCGAGCTGACACCGCACTTTAGTTATCTTGAATTTTTATTCTCCTCGTGCATGCCGATATACATGCCGCATCTTTTCCTACTCACAAGTGATGGATTTCTTTTTAGTTTCTTATTCTTATTGTTTTTTGGCTGTGTGCATCCGTAATAATCTAGGTTATTATGTTGTTACAGAGTCTGGGTGTAATTATTATCTCCACGATATTAATATATACTCTTTATCTAAAAAAAAAGTGATGGATTTCTTAGTCCACCCTGATGCTCCACCATGTATCCTCGATTTATTTCTTCTTCTTATCACAAGTGTGATGATGTGTTTTGATTCTTGAAGAAAATTTGTAAAGTGGATTTTAAAAGAAATGCGACCTGAAAAAAAGATGCAACATACTGCAAGAATGAGATGCGGTCTGTACGCAAGGGCGACCACTTCCCGGTGCACCGCAACATGCATGCGCCCCCGGTGGAGTTCAAGATCGTCAAGATATAATGGATGAAAGCAAGAATGGTTTATCCCATCAAGAAAGAGCTGATTTCCATAAATTTTCATGGCCACAAAACGAATCAACAAAAATCAACCGTAGCGACCCAGGGACAAATTTTTGAGTAAATAGATTAAATTAAAGCAAAGTGTCATAAGAAGACAATAGACGAACTAGAAAACTTTGCATGCATGCTTTGTCAAACTACCGGACCGAAGGATCATAATCTAGTTCCGTTCGACAATGAAAATATAATTGAATAGTGTGAGGCATGGTTGAACGACGTTGTTCCTGTCCAAGTCCCACACTTGATGCTTGTGAGCCTGGTGATTCTTATTTTGTAGCAGCCTCCTTGACAAGTGGGGGTGGCGGTACTGGGAGATTTCAATTTTTGTGGTGCCTCTCAAGTAACGAAGTGTTTTCCATGGTGAAAATCAAAGGTCTGGCCTTAGAATGTACCTGGCAATGGATTTGTTGAAGGCATTATTTTTGTGAACTCGGTCTTTCTACAGGGTGAAAACCTGAGATTTTTGATCAGGCGACGACAATGGTGTGCATTGTTTCAATTTGAAGGAGTTGCTTTTGGGAAACCTCTGTTATAGTCTCGGTGCTGTCTTTGGTGGTACTTAGAGTGTTGCGACTGCGAGTGATTGATCACTATGGCGGGTCTTTTTTGTTTTTCTATTTTCTTTTTTGGCTGTGTGCATCCGAAATGTTTCCGGGCATGTAGTTGGTGTAGAGACTGGATGTAATTGTTATCTTTGCGGTATTAATATATTCCCTTTATTGAAACAAGCAATAGTGTACCGGTCGGGACTATTCGTTTCTTTCATAGAGGTGTGTCTGATGTGTCGTTCTGTACTAGTGGATACTTTTGATGATGGATGAGAACTGAGAATTGAGAAATAAAAATACCATGTGCATTTTGTTATACACGTCTTACTTGTATGACACAATATCTGCACCTCATAATCATAGAAGCATACAGAACATGTTTGTATGCTGATCTGCTAATATTGAACCGATGAATCTGCTACCGGATGAACCGATGAACCCTCCTTCCTCCGCAGATGTAAACTCACTGGGAAGCAAATTACCTTTTCGGTACGTACCTCTCTGCAGCTATTTTTTTTTCTCGCGAAAAAGGAAATGGGGCATGGGGACAGGAACCCTAATTTTGTGGGCCGAATCCACTTTCTTGTCTCCATTTAGCCCAATTCCCGAAACCTACGGCAGCCGTATATATACATTCCCATGCCTGCTTCCGTCACCTTCTTTCCTCTTTCGATTCAAAACCTTTTCTCCCCCCAAATCTCCATTTCCTCCCCATCATGGCTGACGGCGGCCAGCACCACAACTTCCGCGTCTTGGTCGGCCGGATCCTCGTCCACTACCGCCCCAACGAGTCGGCGTCCCCCGGCGACGTGACCATGCGCTCCCTGCTACTTCCCGAGTTTCCGTTCAAGACTGCCAAGCTGCTGTTCGGCGTGGCCGCCGACGAGGGCCCCCAGATGGTCATCGCGCCGGTGACTAAGCAGCCGCTGGAGGACGAGGACGTCCTCAGCGAGATCCTCGGCCGCCTCCCGCCCCTGCCCTCCCCGCTCGCCCGCGCGTGCCTCGTCTCCAGGCTCAGGGCTCGCCTCAGGGGCGGACCCACGTTGTGCTCTGTGGGGGCATTGGCCCCCACTCGATTTTCAGTCTTACCTATATATGTCGTATAGGATTAAGCAAATGCCCCCAGTCAGCTGAGTACGCGTGCCCCCAGTCAGCCCATTTGCTGTGCTCCCAGTGGCCTAATCCGTCCGGCCCAAACTTAGTTATCAAAGCCCAGTAAGAAAAGAAAGGATCGTTCAGCTTGCTAGGCCTCTTTTGCACGTTACAGACTCAAGTCTCGACGGTTCGCCTTTCAATAATCGTGCGTATCTGATTGATTAACTCCGCCGCTTCGTCAATTAACTCCGCCGCTTCGTCTATCGAGAACGAGAGGAGAGTAGGCGATCGCCGCCGCCCTCCGCCCTCCGCCAGGCCCTCCCCGTCGCCAGATCGCCACCGTCTGCCTACCGGCAGTCTGCCGCCTGCCCGGCCGGCCAGCCGCCGGCGCCGTCTTCGCGTCGGGCAATTGCAGTACTGTATCCCCAATTCCTCATCCCCAAATAAACGCACAGGTAACATTAGGGCTTTTCAAGTTTTGATTATGATCTTTTCTATCTAGCAATCTTGATCTTTTAGGTGTGAAATACAACACATCTTACTGGTACGGTGGTGAAAAATATAGTGTTGTAGCAGGACGTACTAGTATACTATCACATTTAGGATTTGGAAATGCAATCACGGCCTGAATGTGATCCGGCTAGCCTGACTAATGTACTAGCACATTTATTTTTATTTTCCTGCTACCACTAGCATATGAACTTATACAGACTGTGTTCAACGATTGGCAGGGAAGAAGGAAACAAATGGAGAGGTATTTTAGTAAGAAACCAGCAAGTGCCAACACCAGCACCACCGTACAGAGTTCAACCCCAGACGCACCAAGAACTGCAGCACCAGCAGCGAGACATAATTCAGCTGTCCCTGAACTGATTGATCTGGACAAACTTCCTCGAGATCCATCTAAACGGAAGAGAATGGCAGATTATCACCCCAATCAACGTGACCAGATCAGGAGAAAGTATTTAACTTGGGGACCTCATCAGCCTCGTGGTTTTAATTTTCCATACAAGCTGATTGGGAAGAAGCAGAGAAGGAGGCGGTTTAATCCTGATTGGTTTGATCAGTATGCAAATTGGATTGAGTACAGCGAGAAGACGGACAAAGCCTATTGCTTATGTTGTTATTTGTTCAGGGACAATGTTAAAGATAACCATCATGGCCATGATGCATTTGTTGTAGAAGGATGGGACAGCTGGAAGAAAACAGAGAGATTAGCGACTCATGTTGGTGATTGCAATAGCTTTCACAACAGGGCACTCAAGGACTGTGATGATTTATTAAATGAAGATCAATCAATTCATGAAGCTTTGCATAGACAAAGCGAAATTGAAAAGAATGAGCATCTCATCCGTTTAAACGCTGCAATTGATGTTTGCCGATACTTGTTGCATCAGGGACAGTCTTTCCGTGGCCATGATGAATCAAAAGATTCCGAAAATAAAGGAAATTATAAGGAGATGATGGACTACACTATTAAGCAGAATGATGTTGTTGCTAAGGCCTTCAAAAATGCTCCAGATAATAATCAATTGTTGTCTCCAAAAATTCAGAAAGATATTGTTAAGTGTTTTGCACAAGAAATGTTGGGTTCTATGATTGAAGAAATTGGTAATGGTGTGTTCAGCTTATTGGTAGATGAGTGTCGAGATGTTTCCGACAAAGAACAAATGGCAGTAGTTCTCCGGTTTGTTGATAAATTTGGGCTAGTCCAAGAAAAGTTTGTTGGTGTTGTTCATGTGGAGGAGACAACAGCTTCTCATCTCAAGTCTTGCATAGATTTCTTATTCTCGGAACTTGGTTTGAGTCTAAAGCAAGTTAGAGGCCAAGGATATGATGGAGCAAGTAACATGTCGGGTGAGTTCAATGGTTTGCAAGCAAAAATTAAGAGTGAGAATAAATCGGCGTACTTTGTACATTGTTTCGCTCATAAACTCAACTTGGTTGTTGTGGCTATTGCGAAGGACATATTTGATGTCGGAGATTTCTTTGATATGATCTCAGTTTTGTTGAACGTTGTGGGAGCATCTTGCAAGAGAAAAGACCAACTTAGAGAACATCATCGAGAAGAATTAAGAAAAGCAATTGGTTGTGGAGAGATTGCTACAGGAACTGGACTAAATCAGGAATTATCACTTCAAAGACCAGGCGACACTCGCTGGAATTCCCATTATAGAACATTGTTGGGTTTGTCAAAAATGTTCTCATCAGCGGTTAAAGTACTGGAATATGTTGAGAAAGATGGCTCTGATCCCGTAAAGAGACGACAAGCTAATGGTCTTCTCAAATATTTCCAAACTTTTGATTCTGTATTTTTCCTACATATGATGATGATGATATTGGCTTTAACAAATGGGCTATCAAAAACTTTGCAGAGAAAGGATAAAGACATTGTGAATGCTATTTCTGATGTGGAATCCACTAAGCGGGAACTAAAAAAGCTTAGAACAAATGAGGGGTGGAGTTCTCTTATGGAGAAGGTAACTTGTTTCTGTGAGAAGCATGGCATCTCAATAGTTGATATGGAAAAGGAATATGTGAACCCAAAGAAAACAAGACAGAAGACGGGAATTAACAATGAACATCATTACCGTGTTGACTGTTTCTTTGTTGTTCTGGATCAGTTAGGAGAAGAGTTTGATAATAGATTCAACGAGGTAAATTCTGAGTTGCTTGGATGTATGTCTGCTTTGAGTCCAAGTGATCTGTTTTGTCAGTTTGACAAGGAGAAGTTGGTGCAGCTAGCTAAGTTTTATCCTGATGACTTTAATCACAAAGATATGGTGACCCTTGAGCATGAACTTTCCCTCTACATAGATAATGTACTCCATGATACAAGGTTTTCTAGCCTGGACAGTATTGGTGATTTGGCTAAACTCATGGTTGATACAAGGAAGCATCTCTCCTATCCGTTGGTATTTCAACTTTTGAAGTTAGTACTAACTCTTCCTGTTGCCACTGCCACCGTGGAGAGATGCTTTTCAGCTATGAAGATTGTGAAGACCGCTTTGCGTAACAAAATTGGGGATGAATATTTAAGCAATAGCCTCATTTGTTATATAGAAAAGGTATTGCTGGACACAATTACCAATGAAGCGATCGTTGATCGTTTTCATAAGAAGAATCGCCGCGGGAAAATGTAATGGTTTATTTCTTACACGTTTTCTACCTTTATCACCTCCATTAGTAGTTGTATTTCTGATCATAACATGTGTCATTGTTTTCTACTCGCAGGTAACAATATTTATTTGCAAGACAATGATATTCTCATTTTTTCAATGTATGAACTATTTGGATATCTATCTTTTTGTTCAAAAAGGTGTGTACGTTTTATTAGTAAACTTGTCATATTGCTATTGGATGAGTTAATTGTGAGAGAACTTATATATATATATATCATATTTGGACACGTTTAAGCTTTGTGTAGTCAAGTTCTGGTGATTTTTTCGGAAAAAAAATGTTGGTGATTTTTCTGTGCCCCCAGTCCCATTTTTCCCTGGGTCCGCCCCTGGCTCGCCTCGGCGCGTCCGCCGCCTTCTGCCGCCGCCTCCGCGCTCACCACCGCAAGCCCCCCGTCCTCGGCGTCTACGAGAAGCAGGGAAGGACGCTCCGTTTCATCCCCACCCTCGAAGCTCCCGACGCCATCCCGCGCGAGCGGTTCTCGCTCAAGGTTATCGGCGACGGCGTCGCCGACCATGCCATGGAGTGCTGGAACGTGCTCGGATGCCGCCAGGGCCGCGTCCTCGTCGTCAACCGCTCCCGGGCCGAGCTCCTCGTGTTCGACCCCGTCTCCGGCGACCGCCACCTCGTGGACTTCCCGCTTGACTTCATGGACGAGGCGTGCTCCATCAACGGAGCCGTGGTCGTCGACGAGCTGCATGGGCAGTCGTCCCCGAGCCCGTTCAAGGTGGTTCTGGTAGGCGTCTCGGAGTCGGACGATGACACTGACGAGTCGGACAATGACACTGACGAGTCGGACGATTACATTGACATCGTCGCCCTCGCCCACCCCGTCGTCTCCGTCTCCGCCCGTGTATACTGCTCAGAGACCGGCGCGTGGGGCGACCTCGTGTCCACGCCGGAACCAGGTCGCGTGGGCCGCCTCCCCTCCACCCTCGTTGGCAATGGCCTGTACTGGTGGCTGGTCGAGCCTGAGGGCTCCATACTCCACTTCGATCTGGATACCCAGGCGTTCACCATGATCGACAAGCCTCCCGTCGACAAAGTCAACATCGGCTGCAGCCGGATTATCCAGGGAAAGGCCGGCGGCATCGGCCTCGCCGTGCTGTCGTACCCAACCTTCTCTCTGTATGACCGCAAGGTCGATCCTGATAATGGTGCTACCGCATGGGTTCTGCGGAAGATGGTCCAGATGGACGTCATGCTTGATCTCCCGGACTGGATGGAGCCAGGGAGTATATATACTGTGGGATACTCCGAGGATGCCGACACCATTGTCTTCTCGGCGCATCACGGCGATCTATATCTGTACATAGTTCAGCTGGAGTCCATGGAGTGCAAGAAACTCGTGGGAAGCTTCAGGGAGAATGCCTATTATCCTTTCGCAGATTTCTATACTGGGGGTAAGCTAGTGCTCATTATATATCCTTACATTTCATGAGTGGCAGCATGTCTGTCCGAAGCAATTTTCCATCAAATACCGTTCAAGGGCAAAAGAGTTAATTCGAATATCTAAAGAGTCGAAGTGTTCAGGAACAACTTAGTTATATTTGTTCCTCTTTGGTTGATTGATGAAATTAGTAATTCTGCTGTTTTTTACGTTATATATTAGTTTTATTTCTCATGAAAGGTACTTATATCGTATGATTGCTTCGAAGGCGCTGACATACTTTTTGTAATTTTTCATATATGGTAGTAGCCAGAATACGCGTGTTTTCTATGCTTTGAAGTGTTCAGGAATGACTTAGTTGATGTTTTCCTCATTGGTCAAGCGATGGAATTAATAGCCGTGTTGTCTTCGTGTTATAGCCGAAAGCGTGGATAATCCATGTCTACAGTGCTTCCTACTATCTAAATAAAATTTTAATCCTGCGTTGATGTGTAATGTTCATTATACCCATTTATAAAGTATGACTCAAGGTGTGTCACACATAATTCTTCCATCAAATATAGTTTAAGGGCTCGATGGTTAAATCATCTGAAACTATTATCCTTTTGCAGATTTCTATACTTGTGGTTACTGCTCATATATTATCCTTACATTTCATGAGTCGCAGCATAGATATATGTGTTGTTTTTCTCTTTGTTCCATCGAGAAAATTAGTAGGTGTGTTGTTGTTGATTTATATATAGAGATAATACAGTGGCCCGCTAATATGTCTTAGATCTGTGTGCCTTCGTATTATAAAATTGAATTTCATAGCTTGTGTTTGTTGTGTAATATTCTCTATACCAATTTTAAAAGGTATGATTCATGTCTGCCGCAAACCATTTTTCCATCAAATACCGTTCAAGGGCAAAAGAATTAATTCGAATATCTAAAAAAAAGTATGCCTTAATCGTACGAGTCAAAGTGTTCAGGAATATGTGTTTTCTGTGCTTTCAAGTGTTCATGAATGGCCTATTTAGATGTTTTTCTCTGAGCAATGGAATTAATAGCCGTGTTGTCTTCGTGTTATAAAGCGTGGGTAATCCATGTCTACAGTGCTTCCTACTATCTAAATAAAATTTTAATCCAGCGTTGATGTGTAATGTTTGCTATACGCATTTAAAAAAATATGAGTCAAGGTGTGTCACACATAATCCTGCCATCAAATACAATTTAAGGTCTCGAAGTTAAATTGAATATCTGAAATTTATACCCAACCATACAGGCCAAAGTGTTTGCAAACAACCTGGTTATATTTTTTCTCTTTTGGTTGATTGATGAAATTAATTAATATCTGTGTATTTTTTGTGATGTGATTTAGCTTTATTTGTCCTCAGATAGAGCAAACTGTTTTGAGTAGTTGATTGTATCGTAACATTGTTGGGAAGACTGACATACTTGCTGTAATATTATGATTTACCAGGCCCGTCGGCGCTCCAACTTCCTGCTCGTGTGGACAATGCTGGGGGAGCTGCATGATGGTCACTCTACACAAGAGCTGGATTGGGCTCGATCGGCGTAGCCAGTTCTGGTATCAACTAGTTGTGTCATATCGGGACCTGTGAGCGCAATGGCTAGTGCGTCATGGCTCCTCACCTATGCTACATTGCAGCAGCTTCTGAATGTTCATTTCTTAATAATTGTGGTTGATTGTACTATGGAATCCGGTGATTCCAGAACAACCAGATATCGTGACTCTGTTGGAAAAGTTTGTTGTGTTATTTTGGTTGGATTGAAATATAATTGCTTGTTCACACACTGAGTTTGTCTGTATGCTCTTTCTCTCACTTGAATATCATTTCACCTAATATGAATACATGAATTGATCGAACGTCAATTCATATGTATTTCTCTTTTTTCTTGGGAAAATGAGGTCTTTGTAGTATTTGCTAATGTCTTTTCCTTCTTCTAGAAGATGGAATATCAGCTCCTGTGCTATTCGCCTATTCATATATCATCTTCCTTTTTTTTTTTTTTTTTTGCTTCTCTTGCCTCCATACTTTTTAACGATAATTAATAATCTATACTACTATTAAAAGAGCAAACTTGTGTTGATACATTAAATCACAACCCTTTAATATTTGATTAACGCTCCAGATCGCTCCAATGTTTGATAACTCAACACATCTTTTCGTTTTCGTGAAAATTACAAGGATTGCCATCCGCTAAAAGAAAACGTTAAAAAAGACAACACAATCCTTGCAATCATACGACGCGTAGGCGCAGTCTAGAACCACCACGGTCATGCCGCCGTCCCAGCCGAGGCGTGAGATCCAGCACAACCTTGATCACGCCGCCGCCCTCGCTCCGTCGTCGCGCGCTTCTGTCCATCATCCATCCAAACCTGAAACACTTTCAGCCGCCGTAGAGCTAAGCACAAGCTCATTGCAATCCCGTCGTGCTTCTTTTCTGGCTACAGACGTCCAAACGTCTTGCAAGGTACGTGGCCTTGAACTCAATTGATATCTCCAATGTACATGTGCACAGAAAGTCAGGGCACGTGGATGCCTCGACAACATGCTTACTACTTTTTTTAACTGACATGCTTACTACTTGATCTCCCTTAGAGTTACAGTGTTACTATTTTTCCTTCCAGAAACCAGTTCGTAAACCCGGAAGGGCTAGCTCATCTGGTTTCGAAGTTTCAGCTGGCCACATTGTCCAACCGTGGTCACAGGTTGCGCCTATTAGCAAAATAGCCCTCTTCATGCACATATGGGGCCGCTCAATCGATGTATCAAAAGCAAAATTGTGTTACCATTGACTTTAGATGTGCTGTACTAACTCTGTGTTGTGCAAGTTTATATCTCATTGCCAATTTATATTGTTTTCTTTGTTGACATCATATAACTCTTTTCCTCGGCACCCTACTGATTGGATCTATGATACTTACCTAGAATTACTGTCATTTGGAATCACTTTCAAGCCGCATCGGCTATCTGAATCTCAGCCTGAAACAATTGGTTGGTGCAGTCCAAAAACACATAAATTTCAGAAGCTGTTGTATGCAGTCCAGCTGCTTCCGCGAGCCAATTTGATCTCTGTGTTGCTGTATATCAACACAACAAGTTGTTCAAGATGGATGCCAATAGAACCTGAATTTGGTGACAGTCCACAATACTTGTTGGTTTAGATGAATGATAGGCTTTCTACAATCGGAAGGAGCATGGGAGCAAATTCATATTACATCATGTCGCAACTGCGTAATATTTTTTTGATAGTTTTGGTGGTATGAGATTGTTTTATAAATAAATACGGCTACATGTCAGATTACCATTGTTTTTCCGTAGCATCTATAATTCCTTCCCGATATATAAATTCACTATACCTTATGGGAGTATATGCTCCTGCCACTGGACAAATATTTTGAAACATCTAATTTCTAAACAAATTTAAAGCATATCCATAAATTTTTTTTTGCATGAGCCAAGTTTCGCTGGAAACCGTCATTTTTTGTGGATCGTGTAAACAAGACAAAAAATGTTTCATGAGAAGCCTTTTTTGTAGCACCGAATTTTGTCCTTTTACACACAATAAAAAAATGTTGCTTTCCGCGAGACGATTTTGTGAGCAATGCCAATTTGCGTCAATTTTGTTGTCTAAATTTTCAGACATCTCAAAATACGTTTAAGATGCATTCTTACAAAGTGTGGCATCTCCTGCTCTCTTTCTTACATTATATTGCGTTTATCCGAGACGTGCGTTGCACGTGCAAAGCAACTAGTTGAATAGAAAAAAGAAAAAGAAAAAAAGGTAGATGGAAAAATTAATTTGCTGTGAGCTTTTCCAGCTGGCACACGACAAACTGCTGGTCGCAGGTCATTTGTCGTGAGCTTTCCAAAGCCTACGGCAAATTTCGAGTCCCACGTGCAGTTTATTTGCGCTGAGCCTTTCAAAGCCTGCGGCAAAATGTTGGTCCCACATATCAAGCATTTGGCCCACGTGTCAAGCATTTGGCCTTTCAAACAGCTGGCCCACGTGTCAAGCATTTGCTGTGAGCTTTTTGGAAAAGCTTACGGCAAATCGATATCGATCAACGACGAACGGCAGGACACGTGCCCACCTATTTGCCCCTAGATTTTTTTTTGTATTTGCGTCAACGTTATTTTGTCGTGAGATTTTCAGTTGATTTTCCGTGAGCTTTTTCTTTGCCGTAGGTTTTCGACGTGGCCAGCGGGATAAATTACACTTTTGCCATAGGCCCCGATGAAATTCTTACGATAAATCGTCTGGCCTACGGAAAACGGGTTGTTTCCTGTAGTGAAGGTTCATTCCTGAGTGGTTTGAGGAAATTGGAAGTAGCTTGAATACAATGAAGAGAAGGACAAATCATATTGTTTTTGTTGTTTCTTGTGACGAGGAATTTGTTCCGAATGGTTGGAATAACTAGAACATGAAGGCGATTCTCATATATCATGTTCGCGATGTGGATAGTGTCCATAATCAATTAATGAAAAAATGTTTTGATTTGCTAAAGCGAGACCAACACATTCATCTGATTCTTAACATTCAAAGTGAAGCACACAAGAAAGTTTATTTTACTCGACTAAATGCCTCAATTGACACATCTATATTGTGCCTCAAGAAAGCACCGCCTTTCCGAAGCCATGATTAGTCAAAAAAAAAGTCCCACATTAAATTTAATTCCTTGAGAGTTCATGACTTCTTAGCTGAGCATTATGGTGTGGTTATACTTTATAGCCAAAGGCTATGGGAAAATATGCGGCAAAGATTGTTAATTATGGTGGTGGCTTCAGATGCCCGAAAGGTACTACAAATTGTTTTGAACATGTGATGTGATAGTGCAATTTATTCTCAAAAAATTTAGCAATAATTTGTTCAGTTTGCTTGCCGATGAACCTAGGGATGTGTCTTTCAAAAAGACAGATGGCAGTTGCCTTGCAGTATGTTGATAGTTTTGAAGATTCTAAAGAAAATTTTATTGGTCTTGTTCATGTGAAAGAAACAACTTCTTCGAACCTCAAGGTTGCAATTGATTCTCTATTTGCAAAATATAAGATGAGCTGTAGATCGGATGAGTCAGACCTGCAACCACATGGACAAACACGAAAACAGACATGATCACAGGAGATACGCGGGACACACGCCTCCACTGGCGCTAGACACACCTCCAGAGGGACGGAGAGGACCTTATTCTGACTTCAAGATGTAGCCGTCGCCTCACCATCTTGAATAAGACACTGAAAAAAGCTAAACAAAGTGTGGGAACCCTTCCGCCGACGAGAGGCCGTGATCCACCACTCCACCAAGGCCGTAAGGCCACCGGAGGCTGAGTGGACCAACGGCGTTGCCGGCGAGGGTGATAGAACGCTAGATGGGTTTTTAGGATCGCCTCTCTCGCTCGTCTGACGTAACCGTCGATGGGTTTATTATGGTTGGTTTAGCATTTTGATTTTTATTACTTGTTCTTTTGTATTTGTACGTTCTCTCTTATTGTGTCATATTATCCATGTTAGAAGTTACAAACTATACTTTATATAGTAGATTGTTGCTTGAAAATTTTATGGCATAGTAAAGTGGTGCATAGATCCAGCTTCGCCACTCCTAGTGTCGAGATGCTAGCTTAATGTCGTGTCGAGGTGTTTTGAACGGACATGTGAGTGTGAGGTTGGTATCGTGTCGAGGTGAAGTGTTAACTTGGTGTTTTATGCCCCATGAGACGTGAGCATAGCCTTGACATGCTGAGTGTCAAAGTGCAAGCTCATTTTTATGGAGAAGTTCACATCATTTGGAGGCAGCGCACAAACACTTCCTATAACAATTGTTATTATCATGATGATGATAAACATTTCTTAGGGAACCTCCAATAATGAACTTGGACCCATGTTTGTCAGAGGAATTTTGAGAAAATTTTATGGTTATTTTTTAGAGATTTTTATTATAATAACAACTTAGTAGTATTTTTTTAATGAAAAACAAAGATTTGTGACAGTTTATTATGGATCTGAGGGAGTACTACATATTTCATATTAATTGGGCCGTATTGCAAGGACTAGTGAGCTTTTCTCGTGAGGCCCAACCTGTGTATTCCTTCGTTGATACGTATTCCTCCAAATACCTCCGCTCCTGCCTTTCCGTTTCTAAAAAGAAAGAAAAAAAAATCCCCATTCCAGATGAGCGACGAGGGCGGCATCCAGATGACCGGCCGCCGCCGCCTAGCTTCGGCGACGGCGCCGCCGCTGGACGACGACGACCTCCTCGACGAGATCCTCCTACGTCTCTCCCCGCTGCCCTCCTCGCTCCCCCGGGCGTCTTTCGTCACCAAGCGCTGGCAATGCCTCGCCACCGACTCGACGAGATCCTCCTACGTCTCTCCCCGCTGATCTGCTAATATTGAACCGATGAATCTGCTACCGGATGAACCGATGAACCCTCCTTCCTCCGCAGATGTAAACTCACTGGGAAGCAAATTACCTTTTCGGTACGTACCTCTCTGCAGCTAATTTTTTTTCTCGCGAAAAAGGAAATGGGGCATGGGGACAGGAACACTAATTTTGTGGGCCGAATCCACTTTCTTGTCTCCATTTAGCCCAATTCCCGAAACCTACGGCAGCCGTATATATACACTCCCATGCCTGCTTCCGTCACCTTCTTTCCTCTTTCGTTTCAAAACCTTTTCTCCCCCCAAATCTCCATTTCCTCCCCACCATGGCTGACGGCGGCCAGCACCACAACTTCCGCGTCTTGGTCGGCCGGATCCTCGTCCACTACCGCCCCAACGAGTCGGCGTCCCCCGGCGACGTGACCATGCGCTACCTGCTACTTCCCGAGTTTCCGTTCAAGACTGCCAAGCTGCTGTTCGGCGTGGCCGCCGACGAGGGCCCCCAGATGGTCATCGCGCCGGTGACTAAGCAGCCGCTGGAGGACGAGGACGTCCTCAGCGAGATCCTCGGCCGCCTCCCGCCCCTGCCCTCCCCGCTCGCCCGCGCGTGCCTCGTCTCCAGGCTCTGGGCTCGCCTCGGCGCGTCCGCCGCCTTCTGCCGCCGCCTCCGCGCTCACCACCGCAAGCCCCCCGTCCTCGGCGTCTACGAGAAGCAGGGAAGGACGCTCCGTTTCATCCCCACCCTCGAAGCTCCCGACGCCATCCCGCGCGAGCGGTTCTCGCTCAAGGTTATCGGCGACGGCGTCGCCGACCATGCCATGGAGTGCTGGAACGTGCTCGGATGCCGCCAGGGCCGCGTCCTCGTCGTCAACCGCTCCCGGGCCGAGCTCCTCGTGTTCGACCCCGTCTCCGGCGACCGCCGCCTCGTGGACTTCCCGCTTGACTTCATGGACGAGGCGTGCTCCATCAACGGAGCCGTGGTCGTCGACGAGCTGCATGGGCAGTCATCCCCGAGCCCGTTCAAGGTGGTTCTGGTAGGCGTCTCGGAGTCGGACGATGACACTGACGAGTCGGACAATGACACTGACGAGTCGGACGATTACATTGACATCGTCGCCCTCGCCCACCCCGTCGTCTCCGTCTCCGCCCGTGTATACTGCTCAGAGACCGGCGCGTGGGGCGACCTCGTGTCCACGCCGGAACCAGGTCGAGTGGGCCGCCTCCCCTCCACCCTCGTTGGCAATGGCTTGTACTGGTGGCTGGTCGAGCCTGAGGGCTCCATACTCCACTTCGATCTGGATACCCAGGCGTTCACCATGATCGACAAGCCTCCTGTCGACAAAGTCAACATCGGCTGCAGCCGGATTATCCGGGGAAAGGCCGGCGGCATCGGCCTCGCCGTGCTGTCGTACCCAACCTTCTCTCTGTATGACCGCAAGGTCGATCCTGATAATGGTGCTACCGCATGGGTTCTGCGGAAGATGGTCCAGATGGACGTCATGCTTGATCTCCCGGACTGGATGGAGCCAGGGAGTATATATACTGTGGGATACTCCGAGGATGCCGACACCATTGTCTTCTCGGCGCATCACGGCGATCTATATCTGTACATAGTTCAGCTGGAGTCCATGGAGTGCAAGAAACTCGTGGGAAGCTTCAGGGAGAATGCCTATTATCCTTTCGCAGATTTCTATACTGGGGGTAAGCTAGTGCTCATTATATATCCTTACATTTCATGAGTGGCAGCATGTCTGTCCGAAGCAATTTTCCATCAAATACCGTTCAAGGGCAAAAGAGTTAATTCGAATATCTAAAGAGTCGAAGTGTTCAGGAACAACTTAGTTATATTTGTTCCTCTTTGGTTGATTGATGAAATTAGTAATTCTGCTGTTTTTACGTTATATATTAGTTTTATTTCCATGAAAGGTACTTATATCGTATGATTGCTTCGAAGGCGCTGACATACTTTTTGTAATTTTTCATATATGGTAGTAGCCAGAATACGCATGTTTTCTGTGCTTTAAGTGTTCAGGAATGACTTAGTTGATGTTTTCCTCTTTGGTCAAGCGATGGAATTAATAGCAGTGTTGTCTTCGTGTTATAGCCGAAAGCGCGGATAATCCATGTCTACAGTGCTTCCTACTATCTAAATAAAAATTTAATCCTGCGTTGATGTGTAATGTTCATTATACCCATTTATAAAGTATGACTCAAGGTGTGTCACACATAATTCTTCCATCAAATATAGTTTAAGGGCTCGATGGTTAAATCATCTGAAACTATTATCCTTTTGCAGATTTCTATACTTGTGGTTACTGCTCATATATTATCCTTACATTTCATGAGTCGCAGCATAGATATATGTGTTGTTTTTCTCTTTGTTCCATCGAGAAAATTAGTAGGTGTGTTGTTGTTGATTTATATATAGAGATAATACAGTGGCCCGCTAATATGTCTTAGATCTGTGTGCCTTCGTATTATAAAATTGAATTTCATAGCTTGTGTTTGTTGTGTAATATTCTCTATACCAATTTTAAAAGGTATGATTCATGTCTGCCGCAAACCATTTTTCCATCAAATACCGTTCAAGGGCAAAAGAATTAATTCGAATATCTAAAAAAAAGTATGCCTTAATCGCACGAGTCAAAGTGTTCAGGAATATGTGTTTTCTGTGCTTTCAAGTGTTCACGAATGGCCTATTTAGATGTTTTTCTCTGAGCAATGGAATTAATAGCCGTGTTGTCTTCGTGTTATAAAGCGTGGGTAATCCATGTCTACAGTGCTTCCTACTATCTAAATAAAATTTTAATCCAGCATTGATGTGTAATGTTTGCTATACGCATTTTAAAAAATATGAGTCAAGGTGTGTCACACATAATCCTACCATCAAATACAATTTAAGGTCTCGAAGTTAAATTGAATATCTGAAATTTATACCCAACCATACAGGCCAAAGTGTTTGCAAACAACCTGGTTATATTTTTTCTCTTTTGGTTGATTGATGAAATTAATTAATATCTGTGTATTTTTTGGGATGTGATTTAGCTTTATTTGTCCTCAGATAGAGCAAACTGTTTTGAGCAGTTGATTGTATCGTAACATTTTTGGGAAGACTGACATACTTGCTGTAATATTATGATTTATCAGGCCCGTCGGCGCTCCAACTTCCTGCTCGTGTGGACAATGCTGGGGGAGCTGCATGATGGTCACTCTACACAAGAGCTGGATTGGGCGCGATCGGCGTAGCCAGTTCTGGTATCAACTAGTTGTGTCATATCGGGACCTGTGAGCGCAATGGCTAGTGCGTCATGGCTCCTCACCTATGCTACATTGCAGCAGCTTCTGAATGTTCATTTCTTAATAATTGTGGTTGATTGTACTATGGAATCTGGTGATTCCAGAACAACCAGATATCGTGACTCTGTTGGAAAAGTTTGTTGTGTTATTTTGGTTGGATTGAAATATAATTGCTTGTTCACACACTGAGTTTGTCTGTATGCTCTTTCTCTCACTTGAATATCATTTCACCTAATATGAATACATGAATTGATCTAACGTCAATTCATATGTATTTCTCTTTTTTCTTGGGAAAATGAGGTCTTTGTAGTATTTGCTATTGTCTTTTCCTTCTTCTAGAAGATGGAATATCAGCTCCTGTGCTATTCGCCTATTCATATATCATCTTCCTTTTTTTTTTTTTTTTGCTTCTCTTGCCACCATACTTTTTAACGATAATTAATATTTGAATAGAAAAAAGAAAAAGAAAAAAAAGGTAGATGGAAAAATTAATTTGCTGTGAGCTTTTCCAGCTGGCATACGACAAACTGCTGGTCGCAGGTCATTTGTCGTGAGCTTTCCAAAGCCTACGGCAAATTTCGAGTCCCACGTGCAGTTTATTTGCGCTAGCTGAGCCTTTCAAAGCCTGCGGCAAAATGTTGGTCCCACATATCAAGCATTTGGCCCACGTGTCAAGCATTTGGCCTTTCAAACAGCTGGCCCACGTGTCAAGCATTTGCTGTGAGCTTTTTGGAAAAGCTTACGGCAAATCGATATCGATCAACGACGAACGGCAGGACACGTGCCCACCTATTTGCCCCTAGATTTTTTTTTTGTATTTGCGTCAACGTTATTTTGTCGTGAGATTTTCGGTTGATTTTCCGTGAGCTTTTTCTTTGCCGTAGGGTTTCGACGTGGCCAGCGGGATAAATTACACTTTTGCCATAGGCCCCGATGAAATTCTCACGATAAATCGTCAGGCCTACGGAAAACGGGTTGTTTCCTGTAGTGAAGGTTCATTCCTGAGTGGTTTGAGGAAATTGGAAGTAGCTTGAATACAATGAAGAGAAGGACAAATCATATTGTTTTTGTTGTTTCTTGTCACGAGGAATTTGTTCCGAATGGTTGGAATAACTAGAACATGAAGGCGATTCTCATATATCATGTTCGCGATGTGGATAGTGTCCATAATCAATTAATGAAAAAATGTTTTGATTTGCTAAAGCGAGACCAACACATTCATCTGATTCTTAACATTCAAAGTGAAGCACACAAGAAAGTTTATTTTACTCGACTAAATGCCTCAATTGACACATCTATATTGTGCCTCAAGAAAGCACTGCCTTTCCGAAGCCATGATTAGTCAAAAAAAAAGTCCCACATTAAATTTAATTCCTTGAGAGTTCATGACTTCTTAGCTGAGCATTATGGTGCGGTTATACTTTATAGCCAAAGACTATGGGAAAATATGCGGCAAAGATTGTTATGGTGGTGGCTTCAGATGCCCGAAAGGTACTACAAATGGTTTTGAACATGTGAATGTGATAGTGCAATTTATTCTCAAAAAATTTAGCAATAATTTGTTCAGTTTGCTTGCCGATGAACCTAGGGATGTGTCTTTCAAAAAGACAGATGGCAGTTGCCTTGCAGTATGTTGATAGTTTTGAAGATTCTAAAGAAAATTTTATTGGTCTTGTTCATGTGAAAGAAACAACTTCTTCGAACCTCAAGGTTGCAATTGATTCTCTATTTGCAAAATATAAGATGAGCTGTAGATCGGATGAGTCAGACCTGCAACCACATGGACAAACACGAAAACAGACATGATCACATGAGATACGCGGGACACACGCCTCCACTGGCGCTAGACACACCTCGAGAGGGACGGAGAGGACCTTATTCTGACTTCAAGATGTAGCCGTCGCCTCACCATCTCGAATAAGACACTGAAAAAAGCTAAACAAAGTGTGGGAACCCTTCCGCCGACGAGAGGCCGTGATCCACCACTCCACCAAGGCCGTAAGGCCACCGGAGGCTGAGTGGACCAGCGGCGTTGCCGGCGAGGGTGATAGAACGCTAGATGGGTTTTTAGGATCGCCTCTCTCGCTCGTCTGACGTAACCGTCGATGGGTTTATTATGGTTGGTTTAGCATTTTGATTTTTATTACTTGTTCTTTTGTATTTGTACGTTCTCTCTTATTGTGTCATATTATCCATGTTAGAAGTTACAAACTATACTTTATATAGTAGATTGTTGCTTGAAAATTTTATGGCATAGTAAAGTGGTGCATAGATCCAGCTTCGCCACTCCTAGTGTCGAGATGCTAGCTTAATGTCGTGTCGAGGTGTTTTGAACTGACATGTGAGTGTGAGGTTGGTATCGTGTCGAGGTGAAGTGTCGAGGTGAAGTGTTAACTTGGTGTCCCATACCCCATGAGACGTGAGCATAGCCTTGACATGCTGAGTGTCAAAGTGCAAGCTCATTTTTATGGAGAAGTTCACATCATTTGGAGGCAGCGCACAAACACTTCCTATAACAATTGTTATTATCATGATGATGATAAACATTTCTTAGGGAACCTCCAATAATGAACTTGGACCCATGTTTGTCAGAGGAATTTTGAGAAAATTTTATGGTTATTTTTTAGAGATTTTTATTATAATAACAACTTAGTAGTATTTTTATTATAATAACAACATGTTTGTATGCTGATCTGCTAATATTGAACCGATGAATCTGCTACCGGATGAACCGATGAACCCTCCTTCCTCCGCAGATGTAAACTCACTGGGAAGCAAATTACCTTTTTCGGTACGTACCTCTCTGCAGCTATTTTTTTTTCTCGCGAAAAAGGAAATGGGGCATGGGGACAGGAACCCTAATTTTGTGGGCCGAATCCACTTTCTTGTCTCCATTTAGCCCAATTCCCGAAACCTACGGCAGCCGTATATATACACTCCCATGCCTGCTTCCGTCACCTTCTTTCCTCTTTCGTTTCAAAACCTTTCCTCCCCCCAAATCTCCATTTCCTCCCCACCATGGCTGACGGCGGCCAGCACCACAACTTCCGCGTCTTGGTCGGCCGGATCCTCGTCCACTACCGCCCCAACGAGTCGGCGTCCCCCGGCGACGTGACCATGCGCTACCTGCTACTTCCCGAGTTTCCGTTCAAGACTGCCAAGCTGCTGTTCGGCGTGGCCGCCGACGAGGGCCCCCAGATGGTCATCGCGCCGGTGACTAAGCAGCCGCTGGAGGACGAGGACGTCCTCAGCGAGATCCTCGGCCGCCTCCCGCCCCTGCCCTCCCCGCTCGCCCGCGCGTGCCTCGTCTCCAGGCTCTGGGCTCGCCTCGGCGCGTTCGCCGCCTTCTGCCGCCGCCTCCGCGCTCACCACCGCAAGCCCCCCGTCCTCGGCGTCTACGAGAAGCAGGGAAGGACGCTCCGTTTCATCCCCACCCTCGAAGCTACCGACGCCATCCCGCGCGAGCGGTTCTCGCTCAAGGTTATCGGCGACGGCGTCGCCGACCATGCCATGGAGTGCTGGAACGTGCTCGGATGCCGCCAGGGCCGCGTCCTCGTCGTCAACCGCTCCCGGGCCGAGCTCCTCGTGTTCGACCCCGTCTCCGGCGACCGCCACCTCGTGGACTTCCCGCTTGACTTCATGGACGAGGCGTGCTCCATCAACGGAGCCGTGGTCGTCGACGAGCTGCATGGGCAGTCGTCCCCGAGCCCGTTCAAGGTGGTTCTGGTAGGCGTCTCGGAGTCGGACGATGACACTGACGAGTCGGACAATGACACTGACGAGTCGGACGATTACATTGACATCGTCGCCCTCGCCCACCCCGTCGTCTCCGTCTCCGCCCGTGTATACTGCTCAGAGACCGGCGCGTGGGGCGACCTCGTGTCCACGCCGGAACCAGGTCGCGTGGGCCGCCTCCCCTCCACCCTCGTTGGCAATGGCCTGTACTGGTGGCTGGTCGAGCCTGAGGGCTCCATACTCCACTTCGATCTGGATACCCAGGCGTTCACCATGATCGACAAGCCTCCTGTCGACAAAGTCAACATCGGCTGCAGCCGGATTATCCGGGGAAAGGCCGGCAGCATCGGCATCGCCGTGCTGTCGTACCCAACCTTCTCTCTGTATGACCGCAAGGTCGATCCTGATAATTGTGCTACCGCATGGGTTCTGCGGAAGATGGTCCAGATGGACGTCATGCTTGATCTCCCGGACTGGATGGAGCCAGGGAGTATATATACTGTGGGATACTCCGAGGATGCCGACACCATTGTCTTCTCGGCGCATCACGGCGATCTATATCTGTACATAGTTCAGCTGGAGTCCATGGAGTGCAAGAAACTCGTGGGAAGCTTCAGGGAGAATGCCTATTATCCTTTCGCAGATTTCTATACTGGGGGTAAGCTAGTGCTCATTATATATCCTTACATTTCATGAGTGGCAGCATGTCTGTCCGAAGCAATTTTCCATCAAATACCGTTCAAGGGCAAAAGAGTTAATTCGAATATCTAAAGAGTCGAAGTGTTCAGGAACAACTTAGTTATATTTGTTCCTCTTTGGTTGATTGATGAAATTAGTAATTCTGCTGTTTTTTACGTTATATATTAGTTTTATTTCTCATGAAAGGTACTTATATCGTATGATTGCTTCGAAGGCGCTGACATACTTTTTGTAATTTTTCATATATGGTAGTAGCCAGAATACGCGTGTTTTCTGTGCTTTGAAGTGTTCAGGAATGACTTAGTTGATGTTTTCCTCTTTGGTCAAGCGATGGAATTAATAGCAGTGTTGTCTTCGTGTTATAGCCGAAAGCGCGGATAATCCATGTCTACAGTGCTTCCTACTATCTAAATAAAATTTTAATCCTGCGTTGATGTGTAATGTTCATTATACCTATTTATAAAGTATGAGTCAAGGTGTGTCACACATAATTCTTCCATCAAATATAGTTTAAGGGCTCGATGGTTAAATCATCTGAAACTATTATCCTTTTGCAGATTTCTATACTTGTGGTAACTGCTCATATATTATCCTTACATTTCATGAGTCGCAGCATAGATATATGTGTTGTTTTTCTCTTTGTTCCATCGAGAAAATTAGTAGGTGTGTTGTTGTTGATTTATATATAGAGATAATACAGTGGCCCGCTAATATGTCTTAGATCTGTGTGCCTTCGTATTATAAAATTGAATTTCATAGCTTGTGTTTGTTGTGTAATATTCTCTATACCAATTTTAAAAGGTATGATTCATGTCTGCCGCAAACCATTTTTCCATCAAATACCGTTCAAGGGCAAAAGAATTAATTCGAATATCTAAAAAAAAGTATGCCTTAATCGTACGAGTCAAAGTGTTCAGGAATATGTGTTTTCTGTGCTTTCAAGTGTTCACGAATGGCCTATTTAGATGTTTTTCTCTGAGCAATGGAATTAATAGCCGTGTTGTCTTCGTGTTATAAAGCGTGGGTAATCCATGTCTACAGTGCTTCCTACTATCTAAATAAAATTTTAATCCAGCGTTGATGTGTAATGTTTGCTATACGCATTTTAAAAAATATGAGTCAAGGTGTGTCACACATAATCCTGCCATCAAATACAATTTAAGGTCTCGAAGTTAAATTGAATATCTGAAATTTATACCCAACCATACAGGCCAAAGTGTTTGCAAACAACCTGGTTATATTTTTTCTCTTTTGGTTGATTGATGAAATTAATTAATATCTGTGTATTTTTTGTGATGTGATTTAGCTTTATTTGTCCTCAGATAGAGCAAACTGTTTTGAGTAGTTGATTGTATCGTAACATTTTTGGGAAGACTGACATACTTGCTGTAATATTATGATTTACCAGGCCCGTCGGCGCTCCAACTTCCTGCTCGTGTGGACAATGCTGGGGGAGCTGCATGATGGTCACTCTACACAAGAGCTGGATTGGGCTCGATCGGCGTAGCCAGTTCTGGTATCAACTAGTTGTGTCATATTGGGACCTGTGAGCGCAATGGCTAGTGCGTCATGGCTCCTCACCTATGCTACATTGCAGCAGCTTCTGAATGTTCATTTCTTAATAATTGTGGTTGATTGTACTATGGAATCTGGTGATTCCAGAACAACCAGATATCGTGACTCTGTTGGAAAAGTTTGTTGTGTTATTTTGGTTGGATTGAAATATAATTGCTTGTTCACACACTGAGTTTGTCTGTATGCTCTTTCTCTCACTTGAATATCATTTCACCTAATATGAATACATGAATTGATCTAACGTCAATTCATATGTATTTCTCTTTTTTCTTGGGAAAATGAGGTCTTTGTAGTATTTGCTAATGTCTTTTCCTTCTTCTAGAAGATGGAATATCAGCTCCTGTGCTATTCGCCTATTCATATATCATCTTCCTTTTTTTTTTTTTTTTTTCTCTCTGCCACCATACTTTTTAACGATAATTAATATTTGAATAGAAAAAAGAAAAAGAAAAAAAAGGTAGATGGAAAAATTAATTTGCTGTGAGCTTTTCCAGCTGGCATACGACAAACTGCTGGTCGCAGGTCATTTGTCGTGAGCTTTCCAAAGCCTACGGCAAATTTCGAGTCCCACGTGCAGTTTATTTGCGCTAGCTGAGCCTTTCAAAGCCTGCGGCAAAATGTTGGTCCCACATATCAAGCATTTGGCCCACGTGTCAAGCATTTGGCCTTTCAAACAGCTGGCCCACGTGTCAAGCATTTGCTGTGAGCTTTTTGGAAAAGCTTACGGCAAATCGATATCGATCAACGACGAACGGCAGGACACGTGCCCACCTATTTGCCCCTAGATTTTTTTTTGTATTTGCGTCAACGTTATTTTGTCGTGAGATTTTCTGTTGATTTTCCGTGAGCTTTTTCTTTGCCGTAGGTTTTCGACGTGGCCAACGGGATAAATTACACTTTTGCCATAGGCCCCGATGAAATTCTCACGATAAATCGTCAGGCCTACGGAAAACGGGTTGTTTTCTGTAGTGAAGGTTCATTCCTGAGTGGTTTGAGGAAATTGGAAGTAGCTTGAATACAATGAAGAGAAGGACAAATCATATTGTTTTTGTTGTTTCTTGTCACGAGGAATTTGTTCCGAATGTTTGGAATAACTAGAACATGAAGGCGATTCTCATATATCCTGTTCGCGATGTGGATAGTGTCCATAATCAATTAATGAAAAAATGTTTTAATTTGCTAAAGCGAGACCAACACATTCATCTGATTCTTAACATTCAAAGTGAAGCACACAAGAAAGTTTATTTTACTCGACTAAATGCCTCAATTGACACATCTATATTGTGCCTCAAGAAAGCACTGCCTTTCCGAAGCCATGATTAGTCAAAAAAAAGTCCCACATTAAATTTAATTCCTTGAGAGTTCATGACTTCTTAGCTGAGCATTATGGTGCGGTTATACTTTATAGCCAAAGGCTATGGGAAAATATGCGGCAAAGATTGTTATGGTGGTGGCTTTAGATGCCCGAAAGGTACTACAAATGGTTTTGAACATGTGAATGTGATAGTGCAATTTATTCTCAAAAAATTTAGCAATAATTTGTTCAGTTTGCTTGCCGATGAACCTAGGGATGTGTCTTTCAAAAAGACAGATGGCAGTTGCCTTGCAGTATGTTGATAGTTTTGAAGATTCTAAAGAAAATTTTATTGGTCTTGTTCATGTGAAAGAAACAACTTCTTCGAACCTCAAGGTTGCAATTGATTCTCTATTTGCAAAATATAAGATGAGCTGTAGATCGGATGAGTCAGACCTGCAACCACATGGACAAACACGAAAACAGACATGATCACAGGAGATACGCGGGACACACGCCTCCACTGGCGCTAGACACACCTCCAGAGGGACGGAGAGGACCTTATTCTGACTTCAAGATGTAGCCGTCGCCTCACCATCTCGAATAAGACACTGAAAAAAGCTAAACAAAGTGTGGGAACCCTTCCGCCGACGAGAGGCCGTGATCCACCACTCCACCAAGGCTGTAAGGCCACCGGAGGCTGAGTGGACCAGCGGCGTTGCCGGCGAGGGTGATAGAACGCTAGATGGGTTTTTAGGATCGCCTCTCTCGCTCGTCTGACGTAACCGTCGATGGGTTTATTATGGTTGGTTTAGCATTTTGATTTTTATTACTTGTTCTTTTGTATTTGTACGTTCTCTCTTATTGTGTCATATTATCCATGTTAGAAGTTACAAACTATACTTTATATAGTAGATTGTTGCTTGAAAATTTTATGGCATAGTAAAGTGGTGCATAGATCCAGCTTCGCCACTCCTAGTGTCGAGATGCTAGCTTAATGTCGTGTCGAGGTGTTTTGAACTGACATGTGAGTGTGAGGTTGGTATCGTGTCGAGGTGAAGTGTCGAGGTGAAGTGTTAACTTGGTGTCCCATGCCCCATGAGACGTGAGCATAGCCTTGACATGCTGAGTGTCAAAGTGCAAGCTCATTTTTATGGAGAAGTTCACATCATTTGGAGGCAGCGCACAAACACTTCCTATAACAATTGTTATTATCATGATGATGATAAACATTTCTTAGGGAACCTCCAATAATGAACTTGGACCCATGTTTGTCAGAGGAATTTTGAGAAAATTTTATGGTTATTTTTTAGAGATTTTTATTATAATAACAACTTAGTAGTATTTTTTTAATGAAAAACAAAGATTTGTGACAGTTTATTATGGATCTGAGGGAGTACTACATATTTCATATTAATTGGGCCGTATTGCAAGGACTAGTGAGCTTTTCTCGTGAGGCCCAACCTGTGTATTCCTTCGTTGATACGTATTCCTCCAAATACCTCCGCTCCTGCCTTTCCGTTTCTAAAAAGAAAGAAAAAAAAAATCCCCATTCCAGATGAGCGACGAGGGCGGCATCCAGATGACCGGCCGCCGCCGCCTAGCTTCGGCGACGGCGCCGCCGCTGGACGACGACGACCTCCTCGACGAGATCCTCCTACGTCTCTCCCCGCTGCCCTCCTCGCTCCCCCGGGCGTCTTTCGTCACCAAGCGCTGGCAATGCCTCGCCACCGACCCAGGCTTCCGCCGCCGGTTCTTCGCCCACCACCGGAAGCCCCCCATCCTCGGTGTCTTCGAGAAGAACGGCCAAGAACTGGTATTCACCTCCGTTCTCGACGCTCCCGACCGTATCCCTCGCAAGCGCTTCTCCCTGCGAGTCTCAGATGCGTTTGATCCATGGACTCTGCTCGGGTGCCGCGACGGGCATGTCCTTATCCTCATCCAGCAGTTGCCTCTGATCATTCTGTTTGACCCTATCTCCCGCGACCGCCGCCTCGTGACCATTCCCCAGTTTTTCGGGCCCCGCTGGAGGAATCTGCCGGATTTAGGCCACCATGCGTTCACCGTCAGCGCAGCTGTGCTGTGCGCCGACGGCGACGACCAGGGCCATGTGCACGGAGACTGCCACATGAGCCCGTTTAAGGTGGCCGTGGTAGGCACTTTCTGCGATGGCCAACATCCAGCCATCGCCCTTCTCTACTCCTCAAAGACTGGCATATGGGAAGATCGCGTCTCGACAGCGGAACCATGTACTGGTGTGGTTAGCAGTCTCCCCGGTACCCTCATCGGCAGTGCCCTTTACTGGTGGCTAAATGAGTCGCAAGATGAAATACTCGAGTTTGACTTAGATATGCTGAGACTAGCTGTGGTCAAGAGGCCTACATTTGAGGGCATTCGCAGCAGCTGCATCCGGATCATCAGGGCAGAGGGTGGTGGTGTAGGCCTCGCTGTATTGTCATACCCCAGCTTCCAATTGTGGGGCCGCAAGGTGAGCAGTGATGGTGTTGCCACATGGATGCTGCAGAAGACCGTTAACATGCATGAGATCACTGGTCTGCCGTTTGGGATCGAGACAAGGGATGAAGCTATAGTGGGGTACTCCGAGGAGGCTGATGTGGTTTTTATATCCATGTCCAGCAATTCAGAACACTATGCCTTCATCGTTCAACTAGATTCGATGCAATCCATGAAACTTAATGGGACATTTTTGGAGAATTCATATCATCCGTTCACGAATTTCTATACTGCAGGTAATTGTTTATCTCTACATCACATGAGTAGCCTAAATGCGCTTATTTTTCCTACATGGTAGCAGGAATGTGCCTTTACTATGCTTTTAAGTGTTTGCTAACAACTTAGTTATCCATTTCCCCTTTGCTTAATAGATAAAAATAATAGTTGTGCTGTTTTTTGTGCTATAGTAGAACTCTATATTTTCTAAAGATACCAAATTATATCGACTAATTTATTCTATCGTATCATTATTGCGAAGGTTGGCACCTGTTCTATGTAAAATTGATGTGTCGAACTGCCCGTTAGTCAGATTGATGAGCGCCTGATGTGCGCGCTGGGAAACTGGGTTTGTTGTCAGATTCTAGCATCAGGTGCTTGCACCATTTTAAAAGAGCTAATGTAAAGTCATTATGATAATTGGTCAGTTTGTTTAAGATAAAGTGGAGTCAGAGGCACAATCATGGTAAATCTTACACCTTAAAAGCTGAGCAACAATGCTATAAGGAGGACTCCAATGCTTATGTGTACACATCTCTAGTGTAGCAGAATATGTTTATTGATAATATAACATAAATATACCATTACGTGTGGCAGGTTTACTTGAGCCCATGAGTAACTAATAATCCATTCTTGTTGCTAAGTTGCTGACATGTACAAATAAAATGTTGATATGTCAAAAAGACATTGTCCATGTGTAGGTGTAGCCCGTCATCTTCCTCTCCATTTTAAATTGTTGACTGTATGGTTCACTGAAAGCCAAGAAACTAGACTTGTGAGGCTGATAGTCATTTATTATGTGTTAAGCTAGTTAAACATGTGTCTAGTTTTCTCATGTCTTGGGTAGTTTCATAGTTTGTGTTTTGGACTGGATATTTTTTGTTCGATATGGCTAGGCCTGGGCATTCGGTTTTAACCGAAAATTCGGTTTGGTTTATTCGGTTTTTCAGTAATTCGGGTAATGAGTAATGAGCACTGAAATAATTTCGGTTTTCTAATTAACAAGTATTTCGGTTAATCAAAAATTTGGTTCGGTGTTCGGTTTTTAACCGATATGACCTGTGTAATTTCATTTTCCACTGTACCATTTGTACGTGTCCGCACTTTCCAATCACAAGCTCGATCCTGCAGACACCATGCCGCGTATGCGTGACTTTTGCCGACTGGGCAGATTTAGACAGATAAGCAAATAGCTGAACGAACAAGAAACGATACGTACACCGTGCATGGGTGGGTACGTACATGGGAAACTGGGACGGCCAAGACTACGGCGCGTTTGTTCGTGGGCTGTCAGAGGAGATATACGTGTTTGTGCATGGTGCTGGCCTGGTGAGCTTCTTTTTGGGCTGAGAGCGCACTATGAACACACGAGAGTACACCTCTCGACGGAAGTATTTTGGTCTCTCGTAGTCTGTTCGGTTTCTTCGGTCTTTCGGTTACCTAAGGGGCAAAACCGAAATTTCAAATTTAAATTCGGTTTATCACATTTACGCACCGAAATCAGTCTCGGTTAATTATATTTCGGTTAATTCGGTTTCGGTTCCGGTTAATTCGGTTCGGTGTTCGGTTTATTATGCCCACCCCTAGATATGGCTATCACACCTGACCATTTTGGTGACGAGAATATTGTTCATATGTCGTCCATTAGCTGACATGATATTGCCAATGGTCAATAGTTAAGGTGTCACATCTCATATGCCCCTAAGTCGAGGTATCAATTCCAATTCTGCCATGCTGAAATTTGTTATGTAAAATATTGTTTTGTTAGTTGTTTGGCTGCGTGAAAAGACCAAATTTTGCATGTCATTCGGCCATGGTTTTAAAGGCGTCCGCCTAGGCGTCAAGGCGCCCCCCCTCCGCCTTGGAAAAACGACCGCCTTAGGCGCCTAGGCGCCTAAAGCGTCCACCTAGGCGTCGCCTAGGCGCCAAGGCGCCCCCACTTCGCCTTAGGACGCCTTAACGCCTTAAAAACCATGCATTCGGCTGCATGAAAAGACCAAAATTTGCATGTCATTTGGCTGCATGAAAGGACCAAAGTTCGTATGTGTTCTTATCCTCTCTCCTTCTACCTTTTGCTCTGGAGCAAGATTGGCTAGCGAATTCTTCAAATATGATCATTCCTTTGCAGCAGTAGCTCATAAGCTGTTGGCAATTCATACTGCCTTGGTCTTAGAATTGTGTGGATGTGAAGGTAACTTTTTAAGAAAACAATAACAAGGCTGCGAGCATGATATTTCTGCTACTTGCAGTATTTTAATGTTTAAGACTATTGTTAGCAGCTTCCAAAGGTTCAAGTAGATATCTCCTAATTAGTATGTCTGATCATACTTGGGATCTGTTGATTTGAGAAACCTCAGGGAATGCTATGTTGTTTGAAAATAATGTGGAATCGTTTTGGACCATGTCATACTTCAGCGATGTTTGGGTGAATTTGAACTTGAATTCCAGTTTGGCAGGCTATTTTACGTAACATTTCTAGACTGACCTAACTTCAGAGGTTCAGTCATTAATTCTGTTACGAAGAAGTTAATTCTCCCTGATCTTTTCGAGCTATCGCTTGTGCTTTCTTCACTAATTATTTTTTGTTGTCGCACAGGTACTGTTGAAGGGTGAAGTTCTGCTCGAGCCACTGAGTCACCGCAACGCAGGGTCTATCCCTATAACGGCATACATCTCTTGAGCCACTGATCTGACATCAAAGGTTCAGCCCTCAATTCCGTATGATCTGCGTATTTCTTATAACCTGGTTGATACAGTGTAATTGTTGACTCATAAGGGCACCCTGCGATTAGCTGCAAGAGAGAGCCTTGTCACTTTGTCAATTATGTCTCTATTTTACTCGTTAACTCTGTCAATTGTTCTGTCCGTATATTACCTTATGTGTTATGACTAATATCACAGAATTCCTGATGCCGTGGTACCTGAGTTTTGTTTTCTTTTTTGTTTGGAAACAACATGCTTATGTGCCAGTTGTTACTGGCTGCCGCTTGTAGGAGATATAACCTCATTCCCTGTGTTATCCATATCAAAAGATGAAACCCACTCCTAGGTGTTGATGTCCCGGAATGAAATTCTGAAGTCATGTCTTATACCCTGGACTTTTTTCCTCTCGAGTTGCCACCCTAGTTTTGATAGTTGAGGGCCAAGGGTCCAAATTTATTGACGTTTTTCAGTTAGTCTGTAAACTAAACCAAAGCAGTACTCAAGGAAACAAAAGTAAACCTATCCTTTTATTAAGGTGGGATTCCAATGCAATCCCACCACATGTAGTACAACCTGAGTGTGTTACTTTCTTTAAATGATCCTAGACTACTCGGGCTGGGGGACCAGTGGTTGTCGACCATGGGTCATTTGTTTGTTTCTTTCCAGCTGCTGGACGCTCGATTTCATCAAAGCTCATGTGCTTTGGTCATTATTCGCTGCTTCTCTGCAAGTGGGGCCTCCGTTCTCATTGGTCCTGATGTCAACGGCCATGTTTTCATTGCGTCATGTGTTCCGGCACCGACTTCATTTTCTCTGCGTCTTCTTTTAGCATATGCTTTTCTTCCATCTCTCCCGGATTGACCATTAGGCACAGAGTTGGGTTTGGTAGGTATGCTGCTTCGTGCACGCATTGTCTGATAGGTCAGTGTACAAATTGCGTAGATTTTTTGGGTTAGCTTATTTTCCTTTTCTTTTCCGCACAACCCTCTGCTCGTTTGACGTGTGGCTGCATGCTTCAGGTTGGTGGAGAGCTGCAACGTAGTTTTCTCTGTCACCCTACTCTTCTCTGGCTTAGCTGCCTAGTGCTGGACACTAGGTCATAGCTACTTTTGGGCTTGCACGGCAGCCACGTAGGAACTGCTCCTTCCCACGGTAAAAACCTATCAAGCGAGTGGTCAGAGCCTACACCTCATGGTGAATAATAATGCAGCCCGTCTCCTCCCAACTCTGCGCTCCCTCCTTTCCTATCATGTAACCGTCTGGGTACTGGTGTGATGGAAAGGGGTTCATAGCATGTAACGGTCTGTGAGCCTCTTTTGCGGGGTTTGAAGCAACAACATCCACATCCATAACGATGGACGATGATGAAGCACCATGCCCGGTGCATCCATAAAAAATATTTTCCTATTTTGTGCAGCAATATTTTGTTCATAATCGCACCCATCTATAGTTCTGGTATTCGATGATTAGACTGAAGCAGACTTACTATTCAGTTACAACCGTATTTTAGGGAATGGTCTTGATATGGCGTCAGATAACGTTGTGACCGCTGTTGTGACCGTTGTGACCCATGACATAATTAATGCGATCAATACCATCCCCATTCTATGGTAAAATTGTTGAAATTTCATCTGTGATGTGCTCTACCAGAGGTGTTCTCCTATTCAATTTTCGAAAAGATGTTTTACACCTTTCCTATTTACAAAAAAATTGATTTGGTGTTCGTTCACTTTTTTAGCCTTCCAGGTCCAGAGAAGTAGAACCACGCAAACCTATGAACATAGCATGAAACTATCGTCTCCTCTGCCTCTACTGATAAATGAACTCACCAGCGTGAATTGGCTTATAACTTGAGTAAATTAGGTATGTAGCGTAGCAGGGTTGTCTTACCAGTAGTTTGAAAATTGGAGCTCATGTTAGTTTGTCGTCCAGCGGCACGAGTAATAATTGGATACATTTTTTCTGTCGTGGAATGAGAATAGAATTCTGGACTCAGTACAAATAATTATTTGTTTTATGTTTGATGCAGGTTGCCGCATGGTTCAGTTGATAAGTTGGTTTCTTGTCAGCAGCCACCAGGTGTCCATGTATACAATTTTGGATTGCTTCCTTCGTATGTTTCAGCCTCTCATATTATGTATTACCATGAATCATATGAAACTTCACCAATTGCTGAGTCACATGTTGATGATTTCATAGGACACCGAGTTTTTGAATTCGTCTCCTATATGAAGACCAGAGAGAATTTACAATCAATAGTTGAATGCAAGTAAAACTGCGCCAGTATGTTTTGGTTCACATGTATGTGGCTCCAAAATTCGGTACTGCTATCTCAAACTACTAAGTGTCATCTATAGCTGCATCTGGTTTTCTTATCAGCACTTGGTGGGCGAGTTAAACCGGAGATTAGGGTTTAGGTAAGTCCTACGTCAGTCCTCACTCTTATTATGATCTCTTTGCAGCTTCCGAGTGTTCTGTCATGGTTATTTCACAGAATGAAAAAACAAAATAGGAATCTAGGCAGGCAGAAATGGAGCTGAGTTTGGCACCTTCTTTTTTCAACAAAAGACTTCATTCAATATCCCTTGGTTTTACGACAGCAATACGTACTAGTAAAAACAAAAGAATGGTCATGATCCAGTTTTAGACATGGTTAAATAGTATCAATTAAACTAAAGCATACCTTATCTATGCATCAAAATATTTCTTAGCAGATACCAGATATTTTGCATTGCCTTTTATGAACCATAACTTTGGTTTTTGGTCAGATGCATAGTGTGCTGCTACAAAATATTTATGTGCTCCTTTAATTAGATATTTTTATGACGTGAGGTCTTACGCTGTGGTTTTACCAATCAACTAGTTCACTCTTTTGCCACATGTAGCTTAGTATACGTGTTCTGGAATTGGTACTTTCGTTTTGCCACAATTTCCTTGATTCAGTAGCAGCGTGGTATGCAGCAAGACACTGCGCTTGATCAATCAGTGTTCCAGCTCACATCAAAAGTGTAGGTCAATCTTTATTTATCCATGCATTCAGGCAAACATTTATATGGTACTCTTGGTTGCTCGTGGTATGCCATTTGTTCATGCATGGTGTGTTCATTTTTGTTTTATCTGTTACCTTCATCTTCTAGGACACCATAACTGAACAGCATGTTTGGTAAAACTGGAATAACTGAACATCATGTCTATCCCTTTCTTCTCGTTATATACTTGTTACTGTTTCTACATTTTAATCTTATATGATATATTCAGTCTATTAGTTCTTTTTATTCTTTCCCCTTTTGTGTTGGATCCCATTTTTGGTGCCTTCCTCCGTTGTTTTCTATTTCAGTTTGCAATGTAGGCAAGGTAACATACCCAATCACTTGAGTGCACTACTTTGACCTTTTGCTTTGTTCACACCATAATGCATTAATTATTAGTTGTGTTGCTGTTATCCAGTTTTGAGCTGTCAGTCACAAGCATGTCTTTAGTTTAGGTGAATATCCCTTGTAGACTGAATCAGTGGGTTAAGAAATTTTATCCCCCCACACTTTAGGTTTGGTTGGTTTCCAAGAATGCACTCGCTAATGTCCAAGCACTCTAATATGGTTTTTGAAGATCAAATTGACTGAGCTAAGTTTCATTGCATATATATTATTAGTTGTTTGTTAATCTGTTGAATGTTTCAGAATTTAAGCTGACTTGCTCTAATAATATGAAACGTATAAAATTATCTCTGTTTCGGTAAGCAAGCTAAATTAGCTGTTTCTCCATTTTTTTGTTGCTTTACCCCTCTGTTTTTGAGTCGCTCGACTAGTCTCGACTAGTCGCTGTTGTTGAGTCGAACGACTCGCCCAGCTCGCTATGAGGCTTTGAGCGGGAGCTCGCGGCGGGGAAAGGAAAATTGGGGCCGAATTGGAGGGAATTTGGGGCGGGATTGAGAGGGTAAAGAGAGGAGAGAGAGAGGGGAACACACCCTGACCTAAATCGAGTGGATTGAGAGAGAGAGGAGCTCTCTCTTCTCCGGCGGCCAGCTCCTCCTCCGCCAGATCTCCTCCTCCTCCGGCCGATTCCTCCCTCCTCCGCCGGCCAAGCTTCCGGGCATCTCCTCCCCCTGGCGCAGCCATTCCCCAGCAGGGTAACCAGGTACTGCTCCTCCTCCTTCCTCTTGGTCTCTTTTCTCTCCGGCCAAGCTCTGTTTTGTACTTCTGTTTCTGCTGGTACTGCTTCGTGCTGCTGTGCTAGTGTTGTGGTGTGCTCAACTGCTGCTGTGCTTTGTGCCTCTCATATAGAAGCTCAACTGCTTCGTGCTGCTGTGCTCAACTGCTTCGTGCTGCTGTGCTAGTGTTGTGGTGTGCTCAACTTTATCCTAGCTTAGTCTCAGGTTGATGAAGCTATGGGTGCATCGACTTCTGTAGCAGGTCGTAGCTTTCCTAGGAGAGCGCGTGGTGATCCTGGCGAGCCTATTGCACGACCCTTAGGCCCTTATCTCACCTACACTCGGAACCACTCAAGAACAAGGCTGGTTGTGCATGATGAAGAGTTGAGGGCTGAATTATCTGCGGCAGAATATGATCAAGGCATGGAGAGCAACGATGAAGACGATGATGCTGCACCAGATGGTCATGGAGTCGGGTTTCAGATTGACGACATGGAACTTGAGGCTTGATTACTTGAAGATGTGTTGTTTCTATCTGCCATTCATGTAGTGTTGAAGTGTTGAACTTATTTACTTGCATTTGGATATGGTTGCATGTAACTTAACTTTGGACCTGTTGTGTCTTAATTTTATGTTTGAGCTGCTTTATTTGCTACCATATTCTTGTTGTGTTTGATATTTGATCATGGGGGTCGAGTGAGTGTTGAACTTCATTCTGTTTCCTACTTTTTATGCAAATCTGATTGCTTTTAATGTTTTGTAGGTTGCTGGTTCATGGAGAAGAGGAAGGCCTTGGACATGGAGAAGAGGAAGGCCTTGGACACTGTATGGAAATGACCAGGTTTGTATTATAGACTATTAATAAGTATATAGTTATATACAATTATACATATAATCTGGCATTTTATAATACATATTGCTAAACGACTCATGTCGACTAGTCTACCATGAGTCTTGACTAGTCACGACTAGTCAAGAGTCGCTACCCCTGAACGCCTCGTCGACTCGTCGACTCGAAAACCTTGCTTTACCCTCCGAATCAGATGTTTGAAAATTAAAGTTTGAATTACCTTTTATATTGTACACTAAGTGCACTACATTATAATATTACTTGCTTTGGTTAAATTACCATATTTTCATCTGCCCTTTGACACAATCAAGGACTGTGTCCCTAGAATTTTGTGATATAATTTTTTTACTATCATGTCATTATCTTGAATATAATCAAATCAAGTCAGTGCATTTTGTTGTATCCTTCAAACTCGTTTCTTCAGATGTACTTGGTTTATTTACCATGTCTCTTGTGATACAAGCAAGAACTCTGTCTATGATTCTGGACTTTTGGTTGCCTGGCATAGCAAGAAGCCGGAATCCTTAACTGATCCTTCAAGCGTCTGAAATCGTGTGGCTTTACGAAGTTGAGTGCCCGCTGGCAAAGTAAGGCGTTTGGTTGTTGTATGTCAAACCCTCTTTAATGTCCAACTGGAAAGTTTTTCTATTTTTTAATCCCTAGCACTGATGGTGTAGGCTGGAAGTCCCTCATGGCTATGCTGTTACTTCCTGTAAAACTTTTGTGTGCTGATGTGCCCCCCACCTGATACATAGCCTAATGACTAGTGCATCATTTTTTAGCCTGTGTGGTTCAGTAAAATTTAACCCAACCGAAAACTATGGAGCCTGAGAGGGCAGCGAAGCGGCTCTTGCAATCTTCGAGTCAGTAGATGAGTTATTTTTTGAGAGGGATGAAGATACCATGCTACTAATAAGGAACGATCTTTGATTTTCATTGCAGGCTCTTGCAGATGGTATCCGCGGATGACTAGTCATGACATTCTACCGAGAAGTACCTCTTAATGATGAATGAGAAGCGGAAGTATTGCTTTAGACAGAAGATATCAAAACCTCGAATCGAGTGACACTTGTATCAGCTTTTAGTGTTCTTTTGATTGTGGATTATGCTCCGGATGGTCTAGGCATGTGAGAATGACACCGTCAGTTTGTCACGCAAACAACAGCAAACAAAGATGCACTTAACTTTGAATTTATGGACTGGCTTCAACATGTTGACCATCTTAATCATTCTAACAGGTTGAACATCTTCATCATTCTAACTATGGAAGATGAACCGTGGAGTCCAAATTGTTGGGTAGACAAAGGTTTCTGATATTCAGTGTCCACTGATTATTTCATCGATGTTAAGACTTCCTTCCAAGTAGAAATGGTGAATTGGCTATTTACAATTCGTAGAATAAATGCTCTCTTGTAAGCGCTATCATTTCACAAGGATATTAACATATTTAAGAGCCAAAGTTTGAAATAGGCGAGTAGTTAAATAGTTATTAGAAACTGACTTGGACAGAGGTTGTTTGCTAGCCATCGGACGTGTAACCCCTCCTCCCTTTCCCTCTCAGGCGCACCTACCTTCCTTCTTGATACTGGATGCTCTCTTATCGTTCCTCCAAAACCACTCTCTTCCTCTCAATCTGACGCCCTTCTTTCCTCCTTCTGCCCCTCTTTCTCTTATCATTACCTCTTTTATCGTTTTCTCTTGGTTGGACATAATCCCTAGTTTTTTACTCTAAAAGAAAAAAAAACTGTACTTTAGTTTTTTAGTCAAAATCAATCAGTATAATGATTGACTAAATTTATACAAAAAAAATTAAGATGTACAATACCAAATTAATATCATTAAATACATACAGCTGTGAATAGTTTTTTTCTAAAATTATCGTTATTTGACTTTTCTTAAATAAAAAATTAGGGCTTGTTTCAAGGAACGGACGCACTGTTCATTCTATCTCACCTTCCCTCCCGTGTCCCATTTCAAAAATTCCTCCAAACCGGATATCCCACATGAACGGGCGGCCTCGGTAACTTCGACCGCTGGCGCCGCGACCGCCGCCCCCACCGCGCCGTCGTGCCAAAGACGCCGGCGGACGACGTAAACACCCGATACCACGTCTTCCCGGAGTTCCCTTCCAAAAAAAACCAAGTCCTCGTTCCATGTGAGCAACACCGCCCAAATTTCGCCGCCGCCACCGCTGGACGACGAGGACGTTGTCGGCGAGATCCTGTGCCGCCTGCCACCGCAACCCTCCTTGTTCCTGCACGCATCCCTCGTCTGCAAGCTCTGGGGCCGCCTCGCTACCTCCGCCGCCTTTCGTCCCCGCCTCCTCACCCACCACCACCATGTCCCAGTCCTCGGCGTCTACGTGAAGCACGCGAGGACGCTCATGTTCATCCCCGCGCTAGATGCTCCCGAACCCCGATTGCATCCCTCCTGAGAGGTTCTCGCTCAAGGTCTGCGCCGAACACACCATGGGCGACAACTCAGGCTGGACGTGAAACTCGGTCTTTTGGGCTCGGCCCGAGCTTTGTACCTCGGTGCGAGTTGGGTTCGGCCCGCTATTCATTTTGACCGAGCCGAGCCTCTTTTGGACCGCGACAAGCTCGGGCCGAGCCAGGCTCGGCTCGGTCCAGCCCGTTTGGCTCGTTTTTTTTTATACGAGTTTAGAGTGAGGGTGAAAGTACTGGGCTCAGTTTTGTGGCCCATTTAGCAGTTCTATACAACGATTAGGTCACGACTCGAGCGAGGACACCGCCGCCGCATCGCATCGCTCAGCAAGTCAGCAGCCAGAACACGCACGTACCGGCACTGGCTCAATCCCCTCCACTCTCGCTCGCCACTCCGTCCGCCGACACGCACGTACCGGCACTGGCTCTCGTTGCTGCACACGCACGCGCGCTCTCGTCTTCCCCGTCGTTGAGCGCATCGTCGGATTCTACTCCTCAGAGACCGGCTTGTGGGGCGACCTCGTGACAGCGCCGGAACCATGTCGCGTTGGCCGTCTCCCCTGCACCCTAGTCAACAATGTGCTGTACTGGTGGCTGGCCGAGCCAGATCTGGGTAGCATACTCCAGTTCGATCTTGGTAGCCAGAAGCTAGACGTCATCAGCAAGCCTCCCATGGACAAGATCAACATCGGCTGCAGCCGGATTGTCCGGACAGAGGACGGCGGTGTCGGCCTCGCCGTGCTGTCCTAACCGACCTTGCAAATGTATGACCGTAAGGCCTCTTCTCATGGCGTTGGTGTCACCAGCTGGTCTCTGCGGAAGATCGTCGAGATGGACAAGCTCCTTGGCCTCCCCGCTTCCATGGATGAAGGGAGCACATACATTACCGGATACGCCGAGGATGCCGGCGCCATTGTTATGTCGGTGCATCACCAAAGAGAAAACTACTCCTACTTAGTTCAACTCGAGTCGATGCACAACAGGAAACTCCACGGAAGCTGCTTTTTGGAGAACGCCTATCATCCCTTCGCAAATTTCTATACCGGTGGTAAGTGCTTAATTATCTTTGCATTGTTGCAGGAGTCAGTGGCCTGAATCCGCTTAATTTTCTTATATCATAATAATGCGTTTCATGTGCTTCCAAGTGTTTGCCTACGGCTTAGTGATATTTTTCCTCTTTGGCTGATCAATGAATTAATAGTTCTGTTGTTTATATGTTGTAACAGAGATTAAAATTTCAACAAAAGTTCTTAAATTTCGGTAATTTCAGTGGCTACCGAAATATAACTTTACAATAAACTGGACTCTATTGGGAGTAACTATCATAGTGCCAGATGTAGATGCGGGGGTGATAACTTAAAGTGTCTTTCAATTATTTTAAATAAAAATTTATTCTGGTGTTGTTGTGTAATGTTTTCTATACCAATTTTAAAAGTATTGGTATCTGTCACAAAATATCCCGCCATAAAAAACAATTTTAAAAGTATGAGTCAAGTCTGTGGCAACCATCCTACATTCTTTACATTACATGAATGACCCAATTCTAGTTAGTTTACAGATATGCATGGCAATCAAAATACATTTGTTGTGGTTCGAAGTGTTTATTAACTGCTTAATTATCTTTTTCCTCTTTGGTCGATCAATGAAATTGACAGTTTGTTGTTTATTATTTGTTATAGTTTAACTCTATTTGTCATGAAAGATATCACACTGTTTTGAGTAACTATAGTATCATTGCCGCAAATGCTCACATACTTTCCACAATGATGTGATTTACCAGGCTCGTTGTCGCTCCAACTTCCCACTGATGTGGACAATAATGGGGCCGCTGCTAGCGGAGGATGGTGATGTTTTTACACCAGAGCTGGTTTAGTTGGCACTCAGTGTATCATGTTTCTCTTTTGAATGGTTGACATAGCAGGGAGGACCAACTAGCACAGTGGGTAGTGACCAACTAGCACAGCTCAAGCCACCAGAGTTGGTTTAGTTGGCACTCAGTGTATCGTGTTTCCCGACGTGACAAATTTGAAAGCTGAACATCTACAACAAGGACACGTAACCCCATGTGGCTTCAACGGAACCAGCTGGTCTTCTTTTTCTTAGATACTTCTGAATTTTCAAAACTTGAGACTGAAACTTTTGATAATTAAGCTTAATTATACTGTGGAACTTGGTGATTCCAGAAGAAACAAGCGCCTGAGACAATATTTGAAAAGCGTGTTGTGTTATTTAGGATGTTTTGAACCATATTACTGCTCTTTAATTTCCATCAAGTAGATGTCATATCAATCTTCAACCTGCAGTACCCGAGTTTGTATTCTCTTTTTTTCTTGGAAAAGGAATTTTTTTTTGTGGTATAGTTGCTACTGTACAATATCAGCTCATTTGTTGTCCATAAGACCGATGATACTTACCAGAAGTTAATTGCAGAAAAGAAGGAAATTGCATATTTGGAATAATAAACTGAAAATGTTCATCTCCGAGTTTAGCAATACTGTACAATATGTTTCACGGGCACGTCCAACCGTACCTTCCCACTTCCTAGTTCAAAGTATAAAGGTCAGACAATAAGACGGATACAGATCCTAGTGGAGATGGTTTAATCACTAACAAAAGAGCGTCGGTCGTAGTGAAATCCATGAAAATAGTAAAAATGTTTTACAGCAAGGATGCCAATGTTAGCAGCTCACGAGAACCTTTGCAACAGTTAAAAAAATATTAGCAACACTCTAAATCATCACAACATCATGCTTGCACGTTTGCACCAAAATAAACATGGGTTCATTGCAACATCGAAAATAAGCGAGAAAACTTTACCTCATACCATCGTCCATTGCAGACCTGGTATCACCGATTTGGCGAAGCCTTGTCGGCGCTAGATCTGATGACCGTACAAGAATACAAATGTACGTACATGACATGGGACTATTGGAACTGTATATAAACTGGTATTGAAATGAATAACACGTGTAGAGGTATGTGAGAGTTGTAATGGCATTTTTCCAACTTGGGTTTTTGTAATGGCATTTCTCCAAGTGGTGAAAGTTGGGGTGGCATAGATCCAATTAACCCTGTTAAATTATGGATGAACCTGTTCAGAGTCTGCATCCCATGTTTCACTGAAGCTGCGTAGTAGATGGTAATATCTGTCTAGGAAGAATTCTACTTTGGTCACTCTATTGCATAACCTTGATCTACACTCCAAATTTCAAAATTTTCTAAAGTTTCCACCCTCAAGTATAAAAATATGGTGGAAACACGAGAAAAAGAGTGCAGAAAATATCTTTCAAGCTTACAAAGTTTGGAGCCCAAACTCAACTTTATCTATTGACATGGATAGCACAGGAGCTGATATTCTATCTTCTAGAAGAAGCACATACCAGTAACAAGTTGAAACTACCACAAAGACATCATCCTTATTTTTCTCAAGAAAAAAGAAGATTGCATAACTTAGGTACTGCAGCTTCAAGACTGATGTGAGATCCAGGCATCAAGCAATATTAGGCGAAATATTATTTTAGTGAGAGAAAAGAGCATGAAGGGCAAAATCTGAATAAGCAATTAAGGTTCAAACCATCCAAAATAACTCAACAGTCATTTCAAATAGAGTCGCATTGTCTGGTTATTCTGGAATCACCCAATTCCACACTACAATCAACAACAATTATTAAGAGTTTCAAACTGGATCATTCAGAAATTGATGTTTAAAGAAGTTTATAGGTGGGGTGACTCGTACGTCTTCCCGGTTATGAAAACAATTCGAATGCTCCGTCGAGCATCAGTCCAGCTCTTCTGTACAGTCTCATCATCCTCAGCTAGGCCCCCACATTGTCCACATGACCAGGAAGTTGGAGCGCCGACGGGCCTGGTAAATCATAAAATTACAGAAAGTATGTCAGCCTTTCAAAGCTATGATATAACAGCTTACTCAACAGTTTGGTATGTTTCAGGACAAATAAAGCTAAACTGTAGCACAAAAATAGACAATAATTAGTTTGATCAATCAAGCAAATAAGAAAAATATAACTAAGTCATTTGTAAACACTTTTGTAGGACTAAGACATTAATTATGGATATTAAAATTAACTCTTTAGCCCTTGAAACTGTATTTGATTGCAATATGGTTTGTGACGTATCATGACTGAAATTTAAAATTGGTATAGGGAATATGACACACAACAACATAAGATTTAAAATTTATTTATAATAATAGGAAGGCACTCCAAGACATTTCCGGCCCACGCATACGCGGGTCACTGCTCTAGGTATAACACAAAAACTACTTCGTTATTAATTTGATCGATCACATAAAGAGGAAAAATATAACTAACCATTGATAAAGACTTCTCAGAGCACAGAAAACGTAGTCTAGCTACCATATATAAAAAATAGCGGAACATATGTAGTCTTCGCAGCAATCATATGATATAATACATTACTCAAAACAGTTTTATACCTTCCATGAAATAAAGCTAAACAATAACACATTAAGCAACAGAGTTATTAATTAATCGTTCAGCCCAAGAAGAAAATATAATTAAGCCGTTCATCAACACTTCGACATGTGCGATTAAGACATACATTTAAGATATTCAAACTAACTCTTGAGCCCATAACTTGTTCATGATGGCTGGATGATTTGCGAGAGAACTTGATTCATACTTTTAAAATTTGTGTACATAAAATTAAACAACAAGATAAGATTAATATTTATTTAGAATACTAGAAAGGAATTCTAAGACATTCTCATGCATTTGTGCTGCCATTTGGCTAGTTGTAGCACAAAAATAACAAAGCAAGTAATTTCAGGCAAATAGAAAAAAGAAGATAACTAAGCCGTTTGTGAATACTTCTCTATAAACACCTTAGCTATTAATTTCATCTATCAAACAAAGAACAAAATATACCTAACCATTCGTAAACACTTCTCACAGGACATATACATAGTCCAGCTACCATGTATGAAACATTACAGAAAGTATGTCAGCCTCCACAGCAATCGTATGAATAATAAAGTACACAAAACAGTTTCCTACCTTTCATGACAAATAAAGCTAAACTTAACACAAAAAAGAACTAACTTATTTATTTAATCATTCTGCCAAAGACGAAAACATAACTAAGCCGTCTATAAACACTTCGACATTTACGATTAAGACAATTGATTCTAGATATTCAAATTAACACTTGAGCAAGACCTAAAATATGTGTTTGATGGAAGGATGGTTTGTGACCGGACTTGACTTAAACTTTCAAATATGTATACATTGTACAACCAAGGAAGATTGACATTTTATTTATGGCAATAGAAAGGCACTCTTAAGACATTTCATGCGCATTTGTGATGGCCAATGTGCATGCTAGTTAGAGTATCTCCACCGGAGCCCCGTCGATGTGTCTGAGACACCCAACTATTGTCCTCTATGGGGGCGGCCAGACAGTTGTCTGCCCTGATGAGGCCGGCTGCCCCAGCCACGGACCCAAAACTTTTATTAAAAAAATACATTCAAATATAATGAAGCTAACAAAATTCATTAATTGGTTTTTAATATTTTACATAGAATTTCAAAAAAAATATTCTGAACCTACCCCAAACCCTAATCCTCCTAAGCTAACGATGTCGTCCCGCCACTGTCATTTGCATCACTTTCGTGAAGCTCGGACAATCATATGGGTCGACGGAATGGAGTTATGGGCACAACTCAGTTCAATCAGAAAGCTTTTCCTTCAAGGAAAGTATAAGCCGAAGTCCTACATGGAGACTAAATGCCTTCGTGTCTTCCGAGTCAAGTTATCTCCAATATTCTGTATCTTTCTCGTCATGATTTTGGGTCGGCCCATCTTCGTGTAAGCCCATTGACGGTGCGGCCGTGAACTCATAATAAGCCGCATTTCACTTGATGAGCCGCGTGTTAAGTATTCCCCCGACAAGCGTATCCCAAAGCAAATCTTTGGATATTTCGTCGACATAACTAACTGCACCTACCTTTGGCTTATTCCATTCTCGAGTGGTGATCGGTATGTTGTCCCTAACAATAACACCGCATTGATTTACAAATAAATGTACGTTCTCTTTGGGAGCAATCGGTTCGCCATCTTCGGTGACTTCATCGATCGTGAACCTTTGATGATCGGCCAACTTTTTGGTCGGGCCTCGTTTCCTTCTAGCAGATTGGCTCGATCTGGAGGGCTAAAAGAAGAAAGATTCGTTAATATATATATACAAATCAATTAATGCATCTAGTCACTAGAGGCTTAATTAATATACCTCGCCGGACTTTGTTAATTGTCCAACATTTTCTTTGTCATCATTGTTTGTTTGCCATTCGTCTCTTCGGTCTAGTTCCCTTCCCTCATCGGAGTCGTTCAGAAATTGTGAGCCGTCATCTTCTCCACCGGCTATGATATTTAACAATGCCTGTTCGGCTTCTTCATCGTCTCTGCCGCGGTCCATAGCTTAACTAATCCAGAAGAAAGATAAAACAATTTAGTATCAAGATTGCATATTTCTATTTATATTTATGACCACATATCTTACTAATTACACTAAGATTGCATATATAATCCTAACTATATTGATCTAACTAAATTGACCTAAGTAAATTGACCTAACTAACTTGACAAATAATTCTAACTCAACTAAAAGAAGAAAGATTCGTTAATATATATATACAAATCAATTAATGCATCTAGTGATCACCAGAGACTTAATATACCTCGCCGGACTTTGTTAAGGGTCAATAGAAGGTTTATTGCAAAGCATATACTTATTCATAAAAAATAAAGTTACAACACATTGATAAAATAATTGTCTAGAGTAGAAAGTAAAATACATATTAAAGTGAAATACAAATAAACACTCCCTATATTTATGACCACATATCTTACTAATTACTCTAAGATTGCATATATAATTCTAACTATATTGATCTAACTAAATTGACCTAAGTAAATTGACCTAACTAACTTGACAAATAATTCTAACTCAATTGACAAATATTTCTACTAATTCTATTTCACTAAAATGTTTACATATGATTAAAATGTGAATAAACTTTAATTAATTATATTCACTAAACATTTTCTGAAATGGTTAAATATCTGATATCAGGACCCACATGTCATAGTTTTAATAATTACTGAAAATAATTTCCAAAAAGAATAAAAGGATGACGCCAACTTGACAGCAGCATGACGTCATCTCGAGCTTCTGCCCGCCGGTCGGGCACAGGCACGGCGAAGGAGAGCGAGCGGGGATGCGAGAGTGCGCGTGTTCGACGCGCGGGAGCACGACGAACCAAAAGAGGGTCGCGCCGCTATTTTTGGGTCACCGGGGAAGTTCCGGCGACATGGCCGCGCGGCGAAACTCGCCGGCGAGCGACTACAGGCCGCTACGGGAGGCGAGGGGTAAATCGAAGAGGACCACGAGAACCAGAGGCTCACCAGGAGTGCGACGAGCTTGACGGCGAGTCCTGGGGAGGTCGGAGATAACGGCAATGACGACGGTGAGCTTCGGAATGCCGAGGACGATTCTGACGGACTGAGGTTGAACGACGTCGATTCCTTTGACCAGGTAAACGAGGGCGACGAGGCGGTGACGACGAGCTAGTCGCCGGGTCTTGGGGCGGCGAGGAACGGCGGGGAGAGGCGACGACGATCGATTTGGCTAAGTCCTGGAAAGAAAGGGGAGGGGAGAAGCCGTGGGTTATATAGCCGCGACCCGATTAGTCCCGGGCGGTACACGAACCGGGACTAAAGGTCCTTTAGTCCCGGTTGGTGGCTGCACCCGAGACTAAAGGCTGACCTTTTGTCCCGGTTCCAGACACCGCCCGGGACTACCGATATTTTTGGGCCGACCGAGAAAATTGCGTGCGCGAGGCCCACCTTTAGTCCCGGTTGGCATTGCCAACTGGGTCTAAATGGGCTTTTGGAAAGGTTTTTGATTCAAAATTTTACAGAAGTTTAAAACGGACATTTTGGCAATAGAAATTGTTATTAAATATTTTTGAGTGATTCCTGTTGTACTTGGTTGCAAATGGAGTCCTCTGTCTCATAGAACCAGAACCAAAAATCATTTTCTAAATAAATTAATTGCACTAAATTCATAAACTCTAGTGTTTGTTGTCAAAGTTTTGCAATGTATTTTTGGTAGTTACTTGCCAAAAACCCCCTAAATTCAGTAAAAACTGCAAAGTCATCCAATTTTCCTCAACAACTTTTGGAACATCCAATGTGCCCTTGTGTGCCATGCCATGGTGCACCCTTGTGCCAAGGTTGAGGCCATTTGGACAATGTTTGCCTTGGATATGGTCATGATCCACCTCATTTGCCTTACATGCCATGAACCTTCTACCCTGTTGTTCATTTTTGCAAAGACGTATGTGAATCATTGCTGTAACTCAAGTTTCATAATTTTAATGGGTACTAGGTGTGAAAGAAAGGTTTAATACATTATTACACATCACCAACATCCCCATCTAGTGTTGGAATACAGTTACATAAAGGTTTTCTTCTGAGTTTTAAGAACATAGTTACATAAAAGGTTTAATACATTATTACACACATCACCAACATCCCCATCTAGTGTTGGGGTATAAAACCTTTTCTTCGCGTATGTCCCTTGCTTATGATTGCGCCGTAACCATGGAGCATCTTCATTATTTAACAGGATGCTTTGGGTCAGTGTTCACTGTGAAGGGCGGAATTTCATCAAACTTATTATAATCTTCTGACATGTCTGTCTTGTCCTCCACTCCCACGATGTTTTTTTCCCTGAAAGAACTATGTTGCTCTTTGTCTCATCGTATGATGTATTCGTTTGCTTATCTTTTCTTTTTTTGGTTTGGTAGACATGTCCTTCACATAGAAAACCTGAGCCACATCATTGGCTAGGACGAATGGTTCGTCTCTGTACCCAAGATTGTTGAGATTCACTGTTGTCATTTCGTACTACTGGTCTACCTTTACCCCGCCTCCTGTCAGCTTGACCCATTTGCACCAAAACAAAAGGACCTTAAAAGAAGGTCCATAGTCAAGTTCCCATATCTCCTCTATGTAAACATAATATGTGTCCTTTTACCCATTGTTGTTTGTTGCATCAAAGCGGACACCACTGTTTTGGTTGGTGCTCTTTTTATCTTGGGCGATCATGTAAAATGAATTCCCATTTATCTCGTAACCTTGGAAAGTTAATATAGTCGAGGATGGTGATCTGGCCAACAAGTACAGCTGATCTCCAATAGTGGTGTTATTCATGAGATGTGTTTGCAACGAACCACCGAAAGTCGCCACAGGTATTTGGCGCCAAATTTTTTCAAACTCCCACGGGAGGAGTGAGACTATCTGTGGCGCACCAAACTTCTGTGCGCCACACGTAAGAAAATACCTGTGGCGCACGGATAAGCCGGTGCGCCACAGGTAATCTGGGCTGAGCCTACCCACAGAAATTTTGCATCAGATACCCTCTCTACCTTATCTACTCTTTCTCTCCACTACACAAATCGCATCAAGTTAAAAAATCCACGCACGCACGCCATCTTCTTCTTCTCCCTACCTTATCCCCTTCTCTTCCTCTCGATCCACATCGGCCACCCACCACCACCTCCTCCTCCCGCACTCCACCCTCCGCCCACCAACCACGGCCGCCGCCCGTCGCGCCCGTCGCCTCCTCCTCTCGGCCTCCACCCCCAACCTCCCGCCCACCAACCATGGCCACGTGTCGACCATGGCGCGGGCGGGGCGGAGAAGCTGGCGCTACGCCACCCTCCCCCTCCTCGCGCCTCAGCCTCATGCTCCCGTCCCGCCTCGGCATGCTCTCCTCCGCCTCCACCCTCGACGCAAGGGCCAACGGAGGTCCGTCCTCCCCCTCCTGCAAAATCAACGACCCCGCACGACGGAGGTCCGGTGCGGCCGCCGGCCTCCCTCGCATCACCCTCTCTCCACCGCCACCACCTCCGCCTTACCTCCGCCGGCGCCGCTCTCGGCAGTGGAGCTCAAGTCCCCATCCACCTCCTCTGCCCACCCCCACTGCTGCGCCGGCCTCAACTTCTTCCAGCGGTCCCCTCCGTGCTCCTCGTGCCCGCCAGCCTCGACGATCTCCTGCTCCTCGTGCCTGCCTGCCCGAGCTGAGGCTGCCGGCGACAACCACGGCAACCTACTTACTAGTGGCGCACGGTGCAAGCTATCTGTGGCGCACAGGGTGGTGCGCCACAGGTAAGTTGTATTATCTGTGGCGCACGAGACGGTGCGCCACAGATCGCATGTTACCAGTGGCGCGGTCGCGCCACTGATAGGCTATTTTGGTGCGCCATTGATAGGCTTTTTTGTACTAGTGAGGGTAGCTCCCAAAATATAGATTTCTTTTTTCACATGGTTGCGTGTCCGTTAGCGTCATTCGAAACAGATTGTCTGCCAAGATCCTTTCCAAAGATTACTTTTAAATTCTTGACCATATATACCAAATACATCATCATCAGTACGGTGGATAGGCTTCCTCTAGTGATCTGCATCAACTTTGAAATGCTTGCCTTTCCTTCTTAAGGGATGCTTGATCTGAAGAAATCGATGATGCACCGGGTACAAATTCTTCTTACATTTATCCAAATATATACTTTCAGTCTCACCTAAACAGTGCGTGCATGTATTTTATCCCTTGTTTGTCTTTCCTGAAAAGTTACTAAGAGCAGGCCAATCATTGATGGTTGCGAACAGCAACGCACGTGGGTCAAATTCCTCCTGTTTGTGCTCATCCCACACACGTACACCTTTTTCGTGCCACAACTGTAGAAGTTTTTCAACTAATGGTCTTAGGTACATATAAATGTCGTTGCCGGGTTGCTTCAGGCCTTGGATGAGCACTGGCATCATAATGAAATTCCGCTTCATGCACAACCAAGAGGAAGGTTATAGATACATAGAGTCACAGGCCAGGTGCTATGACTGCAGCTCTGCTCCCCAAAAGGATTCATGCATGCCATCTGTACTTAGACCAAATCTTAAGTTCCTTGCGTCATCCGCAAAGACCGGGAACTCTCTCTCGATTTTTCTCCACTACGACCCATCAGCGGGGTGTCTCAACATCGCATCTTTCTTACGGTCTTCTTTGTGCCATCGCAACAGATTGGCATGCTCTTTTTCTGAACAAACGTTTCAACCGTGGTATTATAGAAGCATACCACATCACCTTGGCAGGAACCTTCTTCCGGGGCGCTCGCCCTCAACATCACCAGGGTCATCTCGGCTGATCTTATACCGCAATGCACCGCATACCGGGCACACATTCAAATTCTCGTACTCCTCACCGTGGTAGAGGATGCAGTCATTAGGGCATGCATGTATCTTCTGCACCTCTAATCCTAGAGGGCAGACAACCTTTTATGCTTCGTACGTACTGGCAGACAATTTGTTATCCTTTGAAAGCATCTTCTTTATCATTTTCAGCAATTTTCAAATCCCTTGTCAGATACACCATTCGCTGCCTTCCATTGCAGCAATTCCAGTGTGCTACCCAGCTTTTTCTTTCCATCTTTGCAATTTGGGTAAAACAATATATTGTGATCCTCTAACATGCGCTCGAACTTCAACCTCTCATTTTCACTTTCGCAGTCTCTCTGTGCATCAACAATGGCCCGACCAAGATCATCAGCAGGCTCATCTGATGCCTCTTCTTCAGCTTCCCCCATTATAGTACCACCGTATTCAGGGAACCTAGGATAGTTGTCATCATCCTCTTCTTCTTCATTGTCTTCCATTATAACCCCTCTTTCTCCGTGCTTGGTCCAACAATTATAGCCGGACATGAAACCGGACCGAAACAGGCGGTTGTGAAGGATTTTTTAGGAAGAGTAATCCTTCTTATTCTTATAGACACCACACGGACAACACATAAAATCATTCCGCTTGTTTGCCTCAGCCACACGATAAAATAATGCAGGCCATTAATGAACTCGTCAGAGCGTCGGTCATCGTACATCCATTGCGGCTCATCTGAATTATATAAGTATATCAAAAACCAATACACAACATCATGAATAGAGAAGTGACCAAATTAATATAAGTTCATCACATTAAAACCAAATAGAGTAGTGACCAAATGTTATTATTGCAAAAAAACCACATGCACTGATTTAAAAACTTTCTACTCCATACTCATTTTGATCAATTACTAAGTAAACCACATCTACACATATGCAAACTAAGAAGTTAATTTGTGCTCAAATTGCATATAAATCAAATAATCTCCCACATAATTACTCCCAAACTAAAACCCACAAATCCCTCTACTTCTAGAGCATGAAATGAGCTAAACTAGCAATGACAGATGAAAGGATAAAGTTGCTAACCTTTTAGAACCCTTGGATAGATGGGGCGCCGCCAAATCTTGACAAATCGTGGAAAAAAATGGGGATGAACTCGAGCTCGGGGAGGAAACAGAGGAGAAAGCTTAAATGGATATGGCTCGGGAAGGACACTGATATATAGGAAAGACTATCTTTAGTCCCGGTTGGAGACACCGACTGGGACTAAACGGGCTCGCACCGGCCGCAACCCCTTTAGTCCCGGTTGGTATCTCCAACCGGGACTAAAGGTCCCGTTTGACCCGGGACTAAAGCTGGCCGTGCCCGTGCGACGTCCCTAGCCGTTGGAACCGGGACTAATGCTCACATTAGTCCCGGGCCCAAACACGGCCGGGACTAAAGCTCCGGCTGGAAGGCCCATTTTCTACTAGTGTGAATTGAGAGGCAAAATATTAATCGACGAGTTGCGCGGAGTGGCAAGTCAAGTGAGTGAGTGTGCACATTGTTGCTCTCTTTTCTCATGCTACAAGGGTAGAACATCTCAACTTATTGTTGGTGTTTCTCCTGGTCCACTAGCAATGTACCACTAAACTTTGTACACATGCCATACAGGTCAAATGAGCCTTTAAGATTTTACTGAGCTAAACCCTAAGATATTAGTGGGACTAAACACATTAAATCTAACACTCTTTTGGTTTTATTATAGTCCTTCCATCCCATTTTAGAGGGCGCTAAATGCATGGTTAAAGTTAAGCTCAAATTTTGAGTGATCTTACATAAGAGAGGTTTGTCGAGTGTAACACTCGGCATAGAGAACACGTGATAGCCACCTGTAGAACCTGGCAATGTTGGTGGTGGATTTGCCGAGTGTAAAACTCGGCATACATGGCCAATACACTCGGCATATGGGGCAAACCCGGACCTGTGCATTGAGTTTGCCAAGTGTCATATAAGGAACATTCGGCAAATCCTGGAGCACCCGGGTGCAACACGTGTCCATTCGTTTGCCGAGAGGCAGGGGCGCGATACTTGGCAAACATATGGACACGTGACGCGCTTGTGTGCTCCAGGTTTGCCGAGTGACATAAGCGCCACATGGTACCACCATCTCCGTCACTTCGGTTATTTCGCCGAGAACCCGATTTGACAATCAGCAAAGTGTTTGTCGAGTGCCCGATAGGAAGCACTCGGCAAACACCCGTTTGCCGTTCTAGTGTCAGCCGATGGCCATATGCCAAGTGGGACACTCGGCAAAGGCTTTGGCGAGTGCAAACAGGGCTTTGCCGAGTGCCAAGGGATACGGCCAGAAAACGATAGTGATGTGCTCCCTGGTGAAATTTTTTTTTTGGAGATGTCAAAATGTTTCTTAAAAAATACACAAGTACAAGTCCGTGTTCTTTGTGTGCGCTTAAAATTTCATGAATATGATTGCATTAGAAGTTATTCTAGTTCTTAATTCTGGTATTCTGGTAGATATTAGTAAATCCATGCCTTTTCATCTTGCTTTGCCTAGAGCCAATTGGGACAAATATTGTGAACCTAGCAAACCATCTGTTATTGAAAACACTTATGCCAATGAGGTTGCTGTTAATGCTATTTCTACATTTGATCCTCCTAAATGTGTTGAGAAACTTCCATGCCACCATCGGCAAACACACACACACACACAAGAAGCAAAGGCAGCGGTTATTACGTGCCCGGTCCGCTGCCACTGCAACATCTCGTTGCTCCATGGGAATTGCCCAACGGCCGCGTCCTCGTTGACGGCGACGCCGCCGCCCACCGGACCTATCCTGGTTACCGCGAGCATGCTGGCCACGACCACCACGGCCGAGTCGGCCACCACGTGTACTGGGGTGCAAAATTTTGTGGGTCAGTTAACCTGTGTAATTTCTTATAAGATTTTGAAACAAAGAATATGAAATTTGGAGCCAAGCCTACGTGAACCGGGACTCAAAATTGACTTTTCCTCAGGCCCTTGGGAAAAATAAACATTATAATACTCACTAAACTATCTCTCACTCTCACTCTGTGTGTCTCTCATGAACCACTCCCCAGATATGTACAAAACCAGTGAGTACCGTGGGCAACTAGCTGCCAAGCTTACAGGTGTTAAGCTTACCGTTGATTTTTCTCTTTGTGGGGAGCAACAATAATGCAGCTGCAGCAGACGAGACAAGTAGAGCCAATGTAGCCAAGATAGAGAGAGAAGAGAAATCAACGGATCTCATCACATGCTGGTTGCCACGCCAGACTAGGCTCCCAAATGAACTTCGAAATCGGGACCTTTCCAGTAGACAGCCAAAAGGATGATAGCTACGTGAACGACCGAGGTTTGTGGGTTGGTGAGCCTACTACATAGATGCATGATGGCTCTATGTTAATTTGATGCTTGATAGTACCTCTTTACCAACAACCAGTTCATATATGCGCATTGTATAAATCAAACGTCCTTTTCTTCTGCTCCCTCAGCACCATTAATTCCAGAGGGTGTTATAATATATGCGCATTGTAATCATGCATGTGCGCCATTTACTTATTTTGCATAATTATTTTGCTTTTGTGGTTCCAGGTGTTGTCTTTGTGCAGTTTTTTTCTGGTCTCAGATTGGTTGGACTCGGCATCCGGGATGGTGTATTCAATGTTTTTTTTTTTCGAAAAGGGTCACCCCAGCCTCTGCATCGAAAAGATGCATACGGCCGCTTTATTAATTTTATTCAACATAGCTGGCAAAAGCCTTACAACGAACGAATACAAGCTGAACCCTCCAACGGTGAAACACCACAAACTAGCACATAACGACATGGTGAACGGGGACTTGTTCCCCGGCCATCAGCGTCGCCGGCTCCTTGGCTAACGCAGAGATAGCGCCTTGTGCACACGCTCCAGCAATCGCCTCCATCCTCTTCCTCGAACCCAACTTCAGCATGCCGATCGGAGCAAAGACTCTTGCCAGTCCTGCCGCCGATGCCACCATGACACCAGGCAACGCCTCCACCCTGTGCAAGTCCACCAAACCGGACCATCGTCGAGTCTCCGCTGCACCACGCCGCCAAGACCAGCCGTCTTCGTCATGGTCGGTGAAGCTCCACTCCACCGGTAGACCACTCCAGGCATCACGTGTTCCAAAACGATGCCCTCAAGAGGGAAAAGCGACACTGAAAGTGCCGCCATCGTCCGATCCGGTAACACCAGATCTTGGGTTTCCCCATGGAACAACCGAGCGGGAGGTAGAAGAAACACAGCAACGACACCTTCAACAAGGACACGACGCCCACGGGCGCCACCATCGTCGGCTCCGACCCGGAGCCCGGCTCTCACCGGCCATCATCCACACCTTCAGATCCTTCGAGCAGGGACCAGATCCGGGCATGACCAGCACACCCAAGATCCGTCGCCATCCGGATCCACCCCGCAGCTCGCCCGCAAGGGCCAGACCGCCGGGTCCGTCGCTGTGCGCCTGGAGGGCCGGAGATCCGCGACTTCCGCCACGCCGTCGAAGATGATCGACGTCGCCGTGGCGCCCGGCGGCCGTGCCACGCCCGAGATCGGCGGCGCCAACCCGCGCCGGCCCGTCAAACTCGAGGACGAAGAGGTCCCCCCCGCCGCCGGCCGCGCCCAGTCTTTTCCTGGCCGCGCCCGTGCTAGCAGCGGGGGAGGGAGGAGGGGGGGGGGGGGGGGGAGATGGGGGGCTAGGCGGCGGCGGCTAGGGTTCCCTCCCGGCCGCCGCGCGGGGGCGGCGCGAGAGGGGAGATGGGGAGTGGAGATGGGGAAGGGCTCTCGATTCGGGAATGTCACCTAAATTGCTAATCCAAATCTTTTTCTGGTGTATTCAATGTACCCTGCTTGTTAATGATTTGGCCCCGATCGAGACCTGGGAGCCGTATTCCGTCCGAGGCGAGAACATTTTAACAGCGTCACGGATTAACCAGACGCTGGCACTTGCATCTCACGTATTTTAACTATCAACTGGTATCTTTAACCAGATCAACTTGCCTCGGAAACCCGACCGAGATCTGACAAATTCGACTATCCGTGGAAACTTCAGCTCAAAATGACCTCTCTCCAAAACTTTAACCAGATCTAACTCAACTGCTCAACGCCATCTTCTACAGTGTTAATTTTGGCTATATATATATAAATATCAGTGCAATGCACCTCGGCGTTAAAAAAAAACCTAACACTTTGCAACACCTTTTTTTTTTTGCGGGGGAACAAATCCGGCAAGATTCAGATCAAAAAAACAATGATGGAGCTGCTGTATCCCGCCAAACCATGCATGCATGTATCTGGCCGGGCCATGAGATCGTTTAAGATCCATGTAGATGCCGGTACTGCTATTTACTTTTAGGGCATGCACAAGAAGAGAGTACTTTCCGTGGATTTACCGACTAGACTAGATTTATCTTCATCTTAATTTTGTTATTCCTCGAGGATGAAGAGTAAGACACAACAACCACTGCCAATAATAACAGCAACAACAATGAAATTCTTTTACAAACCCTTGACCGCCTCACGAAGAGGAAAACTTGATATACTAACAAACAAGAGAAGATGATAATTAAGCATTGTAGCTATTACTCTATCTCCATCTGCACCCAAGACTGACAGGAAGCCGCCAGCAGAGAGCGACCCCTAGATAAAACTTATGTAGATGACCACACACTCATTACCATGCCAATAGCGCATTTAAGCTATAAATCGTCAACCAAGAAGATCTGGTTGTTGTCGACAGAGTCCATCTCGTGCACGATGAGCTTCTCGGCCATTACACTGGCGTTGGTTGCGTTGTTGAACAGGTACACCCCTGCCGCCGTATAGATAGCCTCCGTCGGGTACACCCGTGACGTCGCCGTGACCCTCCCGCCCATCGCAAAGCTCTGCACGATGGAGTGGTCCACGAGCACCCTCATCGACAAGGTCTCGCCGTTGAGCACAGGCACCGTGCTGCCCACCACCCGCTTCGTCACGTCCCTAGCCCACGATGACCGCAACTCATCGTTGCAGAAGCTGGTTCGGAGGCCCCCATCGAGGCCCCTAGACACGTAGAAGTACACCGCCGTCTGCTCGCCAAGGCCCTCGGCGGCAAGGACAAGCAGGCCGAAGGGGCCGAGCGCACCACGGGTGGCAGCGCCGCCGCTGCTACTGCAGTTGTAGCCGACGTCGGCCTCGTTGATGGCGGCCACGGCGGAAGCGTCGAGGCGGAAGGAGGCCTCGATGTCGAGCTGACTGCCTTGGCGGATGGGGAGGTGGAAGACGGAGCCGGTGTCGATGTTGATGTCATTGAACTCGGTGGCGTTGTGGCGGAGGGTCTCGATCTCCTCGACCGGCCATAGGAGGAGGTTCGTCCGGGTCTTCTCGTCCAGTGCCACTGTCCTTGGAATCGACTGCACACACGTCATACACCATTAATTAGTTATTTAAGCTAGGTAAGTCCATCGATCATGAATCCTCGTTGACAAAAGTGATATCGAACGCTTCACGTAAACAACTTCAAAAAACTCTATGATAGTTGAGCTATGAGTAGTTAATTTGCCGTTACGTCAAAAATGGACACTAGTACTACTCTTGGCTCTTGGAGGATGCAAAGAGATGATGGAATTGATCCAAGAAAACTACTCTTTATACTAGTACTACTATGCGTTTGCGGTTTGGTGAACTAGGCATACAGCACGTGCGTGCGTCTGGGATATCAATTAATTAATTAGCTAGTTTAGAGATGCATGCAGTGATATTATAACAATAACAACAACAACATTTCAATTCCCAGGAGGCCATGGGTGCACTATTCTGTCCAACTAGTGATGATAGATGCAAGGTCGTAAAACAATCATACTCCATCGATGTATAGTATAGAGACAGATATAACCTGGATTGAGGCCCATCCCTTGGCTTCGTCGGACCGCCTAGAGTCGTCTCCCCGACATACCCCAGCATCACGCGCCGCCGCTTTACTGGATCATAGAACGTCGTGGACGCATAGAGCTTGCCCCAGTCGTACCTCAGCCCGATCCCCAAGTCCAGCTCCGGGTCCAATGGTGTCCACGTGTTCCCTGCCGCGTCGTACCTGCCCAACGCGTAGTAGTCGTGCCGTTCATCGTCCATGCTCGCCTTTATCACGTACAACACCTCCGATGATGAGTTGTCTCCCCGCCAACGGGGTAGAAGTCCATGCACTCCCACATGCCGGTGTGCTCAACGCGGTGCAAGATGCCCGGGATGCGCTGGAAGCGAAGGAAGTCCTTGGTCTTGTACACCATGGCGAAGCCGGCATGGTCGCCGTGCTGGTCATCCTTGGAACCAATGACAGTGCGGTACGTGGAGTCAGACTCGTCGAACCAGGCAGTGGTAGGGTCTCGGAAGTCCATGTCCTTGATCCCCGCTGGATGAACGAGGACGGGGTTGGCGGGGTGCTTGGTCCAGCTGCGGAGGAGGGGGTCGTTGGGGTCAGCGGGGACGGCGAGGCACTGGACCTCCATCATGCCACTCCTGTCGGTGGTGTTGGAGAAGACCCCCGTGTAGATCATGACGAGCCTGCCGCTGTTTAGCACGGTGATGGAGCCCGACAAGACACCCATGCTGTCGTACCAGTGGTCGGGCACCATGGCAATCGGGAGGTGGCGCCAATGGACTAGGTCCCGGGACACAACGTGGCCCCACACAATGTAGTCGTCCCACACGACGCCCTTGGTGTTGTACTGGTAGAAGAGGTGGTAATATCCACGGTAGTACACCGGACCTGCAATATAATGTGTGCGTCGATCAAATAAATCCTCATTTTTTCCTTGGCGTTTGCATGTATGCTTCCTCGGTTTGGTTTGGTAGAACATAATGTAGCGCAAACGGGAAGGAAACATATAAATTTAATTTCACATTTTTTATTTGTCATATCGTTTGGGTCCCATGCATTTTCTTACATCCAAGACCTTGTTAGTCACTCACCGTTGGGATCTGCATGCCGCCAGAGTACGCCGGCGCCGGAGAAGAAGCAAAGGCAGCGATGTCAGCCAGAGAAAATGAATCCTTGGAATTAATGTAGCTAAATAGATAGATACGATACCGCTCATGAAGTTCTTCGCCGTCTGGAAATGGAACCCGGCCCGCTGCCACTGCAGCATGGAGTTGCTCCACGGGAAGGCGTCCGCGTCCTTGCTGTCGCCGGTGCCACCCGCCAGGAGCACCCTGACTCCGCCAACGGAGACGAGCGCCACCACCACCACCACGGCGGAGGCCGCCAGCACAGTGGCGACGCACGCGAGACAGTACCTCACGCCGCCGCCGCGTTGGTCGTCGCCGGAGGAGGGAAGCGGCGCGTAGGCGCCGGGAGTAATGCCCCGGGAATCCATCGCGGCCAAGTTTTGAGTAGACTCCGGTGGATGGATGTGTGTGTGTTGTTCAGCAGCGGGCGAGCGAGCGCGATTTATAGCTGGGCGTGCGGGTAGAAACAAAATGGCGTTGGGCCTCCCTGATGTAATCCTCACTCCCGACCGGATTCATCTCATCTCAGATCACCGTGTGCTTCAGACGGTGGCATTTTTCTAGATTTACTTGAGAATTTCTAGCAATGTTCTATCGCTGTCGACTACGCTGCCTGATCAGTATTTCGAAACTGCTCATACGGGCAGAGTGCACGTGCGTGTTTAAAAAAAAAGATGTCAAAGAGTCTGGGCTAAGAGAAAACAAGGAGTGAGAAGGGGAAAGTTACTGCACATGCATTTCAAAGGACGGTTGGGGGGACAAAACGTTTGTCCTCACTCAGAAGATAAGCAGGTGCGATTACATTAATTGCCCGCTTAATTAGCGCTTTGTGGCTCTCGTCCTCCCTTGAAAACCGTGATATGAGCGGTCAAGATATTCAAATGTAATAACATAAGAGGGGAAAGTTATTCAAATGTTTAGACAATTTCTAGACGTCGGTGGAGTGGTAATGGGCCACCATTTTTGGAGGACTCAATTAATACAAGTTGGAGAGACTTTTTTTTTCCGAAATGGGGATTGACCCGGCCTCTGCATCGAAGCGATGCATATGACTTCTTTATACCTTATTAAAAATTCAGTTCATAGAGTATTACAACTTAAGGATCACACAAGGTTGAAACATGTATCAATCAACGAAATAAAGCCACCAACATTAAAAGTCTATGTATTAACATGATAGTCTAAAGTTAAGCTGCCACCCGAATCGGCTGAATAACTCCCGTGCAACCGTTTCCAAACGTCCGCACCCAAAAGCAATGTCCTGACGGCGCTCCGCCGGCTGGAGATAGGACCACATACGAATCCAGTGTGTGGCCAAAGGAATAACAACTTTCGAATTATTAAAAATAATTCCATTCCTCACATGCCATATAGCTGATAATAAAGCACAAGCCCCAACTCTGATTTGAGCTTTTTCTATTTTAGTAACTCCATGCAACCAATTCCCAAACAAATTAATGGTATTAATTGGAGAAGTAATATGAAAGGCCATATACACAATGCGCCAAATAATTTGTGCAAGCGGGCAAGCTATAAACAAGGTTGAGAGACTTTTATGTGAAATCAAAACAAACCGAGGGCTTTCTTACATACTGGAGTAAGCATGCATGAGGGCTAAACAGAGAAGTACATGGATGTATCTATAAATAACAGGAAACAGAAGGACTAAAATGAAGAAAAGGATAGGAGGCCTAAGAGCGCCCTTTAGATATTGTTGTTATGTGTTTGTGATGGACGGTTGTGTGTGCTTGAGCTTGACACCAAATGTCGTATCTGAAGCCCCGGCAGAAAAAGGCCCACACACATAATCAAACCGGCAAGATTCAATAGTGGACAGATCCAGACAAAACTAATAATCCAGCTAGATCAAGAGAGAGAGAGAGATAAAATTATTGGCTTGGCTAAACGGACCTTGGCCATTCCCCTCTTACCGCTACACTAGAGAGGGGCGATTTCTTGGACTCGCCTCGTCGATCCACCTCGCTCGCCGGGGAATCGTGGGCTCCCTCTTCCTCCGTCAGCTGCTCTGGCGGCAGGAGGATGGGGGAACCCCGGTTTGTGGCTTGTACATAGTGTAGAGTCTTCTAGGGTTCCGGCCGGCGGCGTTGTGGAGGCGGCGATGCTGACAGCGTTGTTTTTGGTGGCGGCGCTCTTCCCCTTTGGCTATGGTGTTCTTCGGAGCTCTGCTGTCGAGCGCTCGTCTTCCCGGTGCTTGTGGTTCTGCGGAGTGGACGAGCACATCAAGCCCTCACCAGATCGGAGTACACAGCGGATCTGGAGCATGGTGTGGAAGATGGAGATGGTGGTGGTGAGCTTCGCGATGGCGTCGGTGGCCCAGGGTGCAGGCTCTCTGGAGCCATTGTTCGGTGACTTCTCGGCCGTGGAGGGGCTGCTTTCCGATCCAAGGCATGAAGCGGAGCAGCGGCGGCGGCGCGCCATCGACTCATCCTGGTCGTCGCCGATGTCGGTATACAGAGGGACCCATTTGCATTTTCTTTTTTTTCTGGATCTTTCTGTATGAACGGAGCTCTAATATCATTATCTCTTTCCCGCAAAAAAAGAGAGAGAGAAGCAATGGAAAAAAGTTTGATACTATAAGTATACTAGCTATTATTACATATGATCGGCAATATTAGCAACAAATCTCGGTGATGCCTGACATGCCTCCATCCCTAAATTGTCTGTGAGGACGGAGGCTACATGCACTTGGATGATAGCAACATGAACGACTCTGCCTGCTTCTTGTGCGGATTATTTAGAGAACCTCTAATTAATGCCTTGATCGTGTGAGTTGCTTGAGTTCAAAGTTGACATGAATCCGGAATCAACGCCTTTACCAAGTGTCAAAGTGTTTACCGAGTTTATTTTGTCGGACACTCGATAAACACCTAACTTTACCGAGTGTGGCGGTAAAACACTTGGTAAAAAACGGAGACTCGGTATATTTGTAGTTTGCCGAGTATTTTCTGGGCAAAACACTCGGCAAAGTTTTGGACACGTATCCATTATAACCGCGGTTGACGATAGACGGACGACGAGACCGGCTTCACGAGTGTTTTTTTGGGGAACACTCTGAAAACAACTAAAATCCAATAGGATGCATGTATACATTTGGATTTTGAAGAGCAAACTTTTGAATTTTTGGCACAAACCTGATTTCTAGCATGAAAAGCAACAATGTGAAAGAATATTTCCACTTTTTGAGAAACAAAATTTATTCCAGCCGGCCACCAACCGGAATGAAACTAGCAAGATTTTTGTTTTTGTGGGGAACAATCAGCTAGTGGGTGCAGCAGACGAGACAAGTAGAGATAGCCAAGATAGGGGCGCCATTTATATGCAGTCTCACGGCCATCCCTGTCTTCTGTATTCATCTTCCTCGGCTCCTCGCGATGTCTCAGTCCAGTTCATCCGCTCGGGCAACTCATGTTTCGGCCGAGGCAGTCGTGCGGCTCCCGATCATCTGGTGCACCAGGGAAATGCAGCTTCTCTCCGCATGTGCTCATAAGAGGGTGATTGTGTGTTGGTCTCAGCAAACCGCCAGGGCACATGCATCTGCTTGAAAAAACGATGAATGTCCATGGGGAACTAACCGAGCAGCAGCAAATGAATTCTTGTATCATTTAGGCCCCTTAACATTGGTTCTGCTCTTCGCGTACTTGCTGCCAAAGCCTCGCCCATGATCGTCGACAGAGATGCCATTTGGGATGCGCCCTGGCTCGTCTCCTGGCAAATCTGCATCGAATAACGGGGGGTTGCCGGGTTGCTCGGCAAAGCCGATGAGGAGAGTCTTTCTACTGACAAATGTGACTGCGCGTTGTTGGTATCGGAATCTATCTGGGGAGCTTCCCCAGGATGAGCCCCGCCGTGTTCATGCCTATGAACATTGTAGTCACGGAGCTTCTGGTCGCAGGTGGGGTGTCGTAGTGAGCTGTAACAGCCAGCGAAATTACGCCGAGAATTATTGGGGTGCGGCTGGAACAGACACTTAAATGCGCACTGTCGCCTTGCCGTATGCGGTCCAAACTCATAAATCTGACACACCGTACGTAATGCATCGTGTATTCTGAAAGTATTGGTTTCGTATCACAGAAAAGAGAATATACTCCTTACTTTAGCAGCGAATCTCAAAGCGGTTCTGGTCGTCCAGATTTAGGTAGCGCTCGCCACCATGTTCACCAAATTCGCTCTCGCTGGTGAGCCTACTACATAGATGCATGATAGCTCTAGCTAGTACCGATGGAGGTTAATTTGATGCCACCACGTGTACTGGTTACCGCGACCCATCTTGGTTACCGCGAGCATGCTGGCCACGACCACCACGGCCGAGTCGGCCACCACGTGTACTGGGGTGCAAAATTTTGTGTGTCAGTTAACCTGTGTAATTTCTTATAAGATTTTGAAACAAAGAATATGAAATTTGGAGCCAAGCCTACGTGAACCGGGACTCGAAATTTACTTTTCCTCAGGCTCTTGGGAAAAATAAACATTATAATACTCACTCAACTATCTCTCACTCTCACTCTGTGTGTCTCTCATGAACCACTCCCCAGATATGTACAAAACCAGTGAGTACCGTGGGCAACTAGCTGTCAAGCTTACCGTTGGTTTTTCTCTTTGTGGAGAGCAACAATAATGCAGCTGCAGCAGACGAGACAAGTAGAGCCAATGTAGCCAAGATAGAGAGAGAAGAGAAATCAACGGAGCTCAGCACATGCTGGCTGCCACGCCAGACGAGGCTCCCAAAAGAACTTCGAAATCGGGACCTTTCCAGTAGATAGCTAAAAGGATGATAGCTACGTGAACGACCGAGGTTTGTGGGTTGGTGAGCCTACTTACCTCTTTACCAACAACCAACTCATGTTTCACGCATGATGGCTCTATGTTAATTTGATGCTTGATATTACCTCTTTACCAACAACCAGTTCATATATGCGCACGTCCTTTTCTTCTAGACAGTACTTATCATATAATAGCTGCAAGCTATTTATTGCTAAAAATCGATGGTCGGAAATTAGAATCCACTCAACCAAGATGATCACACACATACATAAGAGGTTGGTGACCCGGTAAGATATTCAAATGTAAGAGCAGCAACCATTTTTTGGAGGACACAATTAATACAAGTTGGACAGACTTTTATGTGAAATCAAAACAAACCGAGGGCTGGAGTAAGCATGCATGCATAAAGGATAAACAGAGAAGTACATGGATGTATCAACAAGATTACAGAAAACGGAAGGACTAAAATGCAGAAAAGGAGGTACTGTTGTTATGTGTTTGTGATGGACGGTTGTGTGTGCTTGAGCTTGACACCAAATGTCGTATCTGCCCACACACACATGCATGTGGAATCAAACCGGCAAGATTCAATTGTCGACAGATCCAGACAAAATTAATAATGCAGTAAGATCAAGAGACAAATCTTGGTGACGAACACGATGTAGCTGTGCTGCCTCACAGGCCTCCATTCCTAGCTAAATTGTCTGTGAGGGTACTACTTTTGGCCAGGTGTGCATGCATTATTGAGGCTGATAGCAACATGAACGACTCTGCCTGCTTCTTGTGCGAATTATTGTAAGGAGTGTATTTTGTCGGACACTTGATAAACACGTCACTTTGCCCCACACACACACACACATGTGGACCATCGATTGACAAGATTCAATAGTGGACAGATCCAATATTGAATGACTGTGGTGAGGAGGATGGAGCCTACATAGATGCGTGCATGATATAGCTCTAGCTAGGAGTACGTTTGTAGCTTCACTCTTTACCAACAACCAATATATGCGCCTAGATTTCTAGAGGGTGTTAAACAATGTCCCAACGACCAGTATCATACTATAATCATGCGCGCACCTCGTGCCATTTATTTATTTTATTACATAGTTATGCTTTCGTCACTCCACATGTTGTATTTGTGCAGTATTTTTCTGGTCTCGATTGGTTGGACTCGCCTAGCTGTAAATAGATAGAATTGGCGATAAGTGCGTGACTGCGTTCTTGAAGACGTTGCTACGGAAGAAAGACATCGCTACGGAAGAAGGACGGTCATGTGGTTCTACCATTGTTGTGTATTCAATGTACTCTGCTTGCTAATGATTTGGCCCCACGAATTTGCATCGATTGTGTGCATCCGCGGATGCAGAGCCAGCAGGGACATTTGAAAGATCAAATTTTAGCCTCGGAAACCCGGCTGCATGTTCTATTCAATCTCTAGCCAGACGCTGGCTCGACAAGTGAGATTTGACTCTCTCCAAAACTTTATCAAAATCTAACTCGATTCCTTAACGCCATCCTCTACATTGTTGAGCTCGGCTATATCAGTGCCAAGCACCTCGGTGTTAAAAAAAATCTAACGCTTTGACGAGTGAAACGAAGATTTATACCTCAACAGCTTTTTTTTACCGGGGAACAAACCCGGCAAGATAGAGAGATGGCAGGTAGGATGGAACACATCAACGGCAAACTACACTCTCAGTCACCATGGTTAATAATAACCTGAGTCTGCATAACTTAGAGCCCAAGTGCCCTACACTTCTCATACACTTTATAAACATACACACATCATGCACGAGGTGGGTTGGAATAACAGGTAACACAACAGTGACTCTACGACTAAATGAAGTAATAAACAAACTCTTAATAGAGCAAAGATAGCAGTTATTACACATAGAGGTCACACGACCCATCATACATTACAAGCCAGTGAAAGCAAATTATGTCTATTATACATTGCCAGTTTAACAAATGGCCTAAGAGGCCAGAACAAATGGCGACATCCCATTCCGCATCCTAGGCTACTATCTGGGAACCTGTGCAACTCATCGAAGTCATTTTTTGTGTAGAAACCACCCTCGGGTGGGGAAAGCTCCTCTGCAACGGTTGATGCATGTAAAATGCATACATGAACTTTGCATTATTTTATTCATATTCCCATCATATTTGCATCATATAAGGGTTATATCATTGATTTATAATGATTTTGGGAATAATTCACAAGTTCCCCTATTTTTCTGGAATTAACCCTGCGCAGGCAGAAAACCCTATTTTCTATATTTTGATGTTTCAGGGACCCAAACGACGTCCAAATGACTTGCAATTTTAGGAGCATCGATATTTGGAAGGAAGAAGACCTGGGAGCGAAGGAAGCAAACAAACGGAGGTCCGAGGACCAAAAGAGGGGGGCCCACGCGGCCACAGTACCAGGCCGCGTGGGACCCACCAACTTGGCCCTCGAGGCTCCGTTGCCGTCGATCTTTCTTCCAGAAGCTTCATCTTGACCTAAAACCGACTATAAAAATAGTCCCCGAGGCTCTTCGGAAGGGAGCACCGCAGAAACATAGAAACCACGAAACAGAGATCAGGAGCTGCAGATTGGAGGGGGAAAACTCCGGCGGGGCACTGCCGGAGAGGTCTCCACCTCCTCCAACGACATCTCCATCGACTCCACGATGAAGAGGGAGTAGTCCACCCCTGGACTATGGGTTTGTGGAAGTAACTTATGTATCTCTCTCTCTTGAGCTTCACTAATTAGCACCGTATGAGCTGCCGAACATGATTACGGTCATCGATGTAATACCTTTGTGGTGGATCTTTATGAGTTAATATATGTGTGAGATTGCAATTGTTTTACTTCAGTTATGAAAGTAGATGCATATTATGTACCCCGTTCTTGTTTACTTGTTTTGATCAAGCATGTTTATGAGAGCGTGTGAGGGGGAACGTGTGCATTAGATGGAGTAACGGGGGGTGGCTAGTGCGGTGAACGTGAGAGAAAGTTCCGCGATCCACTTGGTATTTTTACCTTACTTTGTTGCCTCACTAGCGATAAAAAGAAATACCTTGCTACCGGAGATGTGGGTGTGACCATTGCCACTTCTCCATGACTAGATCTAGCATGTTCTTATTTCAACTTCATGTCATGAAACTTATTGCTATGCTCTGATTTATCTTAATACTAAGATGTTATGATTTAGTTCGCATCTTAGTGGAGTATAAGAGAGATTAATAACCAAAAGATCTCTATGTTAGGACGTGATGCCCATATGATTATAACTTGTCTTGAAACTTTGTTGCAATCTCATATGTTAACTTTTGTGTTCCATTGTCCACCACATCATTAAAGAGAGAGTGCATTTGTGAAACCATGAACCCCGGTCCATTTTTAATCATAAGAAACACCTTTCCAACAACTTTCATCCACTTTTCATTTTCAGCCATAATTAAATCCGAAAATACAAAAATACTTTTGCATCTTGCATACATCATAAAAACCCAAAAATATCATTTATCATTGTTTCCATCATCCTTGCATATTTGATTTGCATATTTATTTATTGTTTTGTATTATCATTCTCACACCTTGTGCTTGACAACCACTTGGTGAGGTTGAGGGCACAAAACAATTTATCTTTGTTTGCAGGTTTCCAAGGGAAGGATAAGGAGGTAAAGCTTCCACTACTGATTCCCCGAGAGTTCGATATAAACCCTCGAGTCACCTTCGTGGGGAAAACAAGTCTTGCCCGTACTACACACTCTGCTATTGGGGTCTCAACCTACGCCATTTAAGGGCTATCAACGGTATACAACAACGATACAAGGCTGAGTACAGAGGTACTCCGCAAGACCTAGATAAAGCTATTAAGGGCAAGCTGAGGTAGCAAAAGTCTTTCTATGGGGTTTGTATAGCGGAAATCAGGTTTTCATTATAAGGGACACATCACAAGGCATCGACTACTCAGAACTTGGAAAAGGGAAACCGAGCGGTATTCTAGCTCTACTTATCACGAATCATCCACCGAACCATCATTAGCTGAACCCACTCAACTATGATCACCCCCTCAATCCACCCCGAGGAAGCAATCAATAGAATCACTTAGTTGGCTATTTTACGATCAGGTAAATGTTGTCTATGATCAGGAATCCATTTCCAAGTCATTCGTAACTATGGACATGGCTAATCGAATAGATTCAACCCTACAGGGGTATACAACTTTACCCAGACATGCCGATCATCTCTGAATGCCACTAGCTTAGCACTCTTCCTCATGAGTGCTAACAGAGGGTAATCGACGACCTTTATCTTACATTGACCTAGTCCATGAGCAACCCAAAAGTGTTGTTTTGCCATTGTAAGACATCTGTTCTCCAACGCGGTAATGTTCGTTGCATGGAGATGTTGGTTTACCAGAGGATCCACCTCAAGCAACCCGTCTACGTCCCTGTATGCCATGCACCTTTTCGCAAACATTTTCTATGCATATGCCAGATGGAAAATCCAAACTATGTGGCCCCTGGACAGATCTAAGCAAGTTAGTAAGTCGAGAGGGCTCCCATATAACCACGTGTGGTTGCACGCTAAATCTTGGATCAAGATACGAGACCTAGGGTCCGAGGGCAGCAAAAATGAGACAACCTACCACATTCACAATGTCGCCTCTCATCTAAGCCTTTAAGCGAGTTTCACACACAACCTTGATCTTACCATGTCATTCTGTCATGTTAGGTTGAAATATTGCTCTGATTAACTAACCAGATCATTAGCAAAAAGAACTAAGCATGCCTTAGTATAATAGTTAGATAAAGGGGCTCTAGCAGATGAAAAAGCAACTCATAATCATGCTAGGAGCAGTGAACCAGGAGATTTAGGTTGCAAGAACATGTCATGCATCAGATTTGGGTTTACTCAATCTATCAACAAAAGATAGTTGAAACGCATGCAATATTATATCGTGGAAACATAAAGTAAGTTTAGGAAAACTTAGTATTTAGAGAGGCACAAAAAGGGGGTTACGCTTGCCTTGTTTGCCGATGGACGGGTACTGCTTTTTGGTGAAGTCAGACTCACCCTCGTGCTCAACCAAGAAGAACCAAATCACTGGAAAGGGAAAAAGCATTCGATAATCATCGATGCAATGCACATAATATGGATGACATGCCAAGTGTTGGAATTAAAACCTAAATATTGAAAACATGTCAAATGGCGTTAAAATGCATGTTATATTGCATTTATTTAAGCCCCACAATTAAATATAAGGGTTATTTAAGGTTTAGGTAACAACTCATTTTAACTGTTGCAAACATGCATGATTACAGCATAAATAGATAGGGTTCATTTTTCTGAGCATTTTTTAAATATTATTTGTATTTTTCTGATAAACCATGAGTTAGTTATGAATATTACAAGTTTTAGGCATTTTTTGGGATTTCTGAAAAACAGCTGAACGTTTCATACCGAAGGACATTTAGTCTCAAAGGCTGACAATTGGGCCAAAGGCCACCTCAGTGGCCACGCCGGGCTTGCCGGGACCGCGGTCAGGTACAATTTCTACCCACTACTGGTTGGCCCAACTAGCGGTGATATGAGTCCCGACATGTGGGACCCACCTCTTGGCGTCACACTGGCGCGGAGGTGCGACACGGGTTTCCGGCGAAGAATGGACATGGCGAAGGAGGGCGAACGAGACCTCGATACTACGTGTCTGGACCGAAACATTTGAAAGGTGCTACACAAATTTTAATACTTTTTCATGTTTAGGCTTGACAAGAATAGTAAATTCACTAGATATGCAACTACGGTGAATTTCCTATATGACAAGCACACACTAGCAACTAAGCAAGGTACGAGTAAAGGTAAACAAGGATAGAAGTAACCGAAGGGAAGCACGCGGAGACAAGGATGTATTCCCGAGTTCCTCGTTGTTATTGGAGTACGTCTCGTTGGAGGGGTGTGAGCTTCGCCACAACAGGCTAATCTCAACGCCACAAAGGCCTCACCCTATTCTCCGATGAAACTTGCCACAAAAGGCTAAGTCCACCTTCCACTATCGGAATCCTTCGAGACAGAATTCGGAGCCTTTATAACAACCGTGGGGCACACACCCACAACTCAATTGAGAAGCTTGTTACTCTTGGGTACTTGGGGTGCCCTAGAGCTTGTCCTCTTGGGTACTTGGAGTGCCCTAGATGGTCCTTGTTGATCTCGGAGTTTTGGTGGCTCGCGGGATAGTTGAGAGCCTCCAATTAAGTTGTGGAGTGTGCCTCAACCTTGTGATTCTTGTGGCTTTGGGAGCCACGGGAATTCGGTGAGTGCCTCCAATTAAGTTGTGGAGTGTGCCTCATCCTTGTACGGGTTCGTGACCACCCTCAAGTGTCCCATAGTGGTTCGTGGCACTCCGCACTGGTGGAGGCACGAAGGAGATTACGGTGTGCCATTTAGGCTATTAGGGGATCACTTTGTGACTCCGCACCGCTCCAACGGAGACTAGCTTCCACTGGGAAGTGAACTTCGGGATGAATCATCGTCTCCAAGTGCCTCGGTATTTTACACCCGAGCTTCTTACTTATACAATTTACTTGGTGAAAGCCATCGAGCTTGAAGTAATATATCTTGCTGTCACTTAGTTGCTTATCTTGCTTAGCATAAGTTCTTGGTGCACATAGGTAAACCTACCTTGTTTAGGTTTCGTGCTTGATAAATTAAACGCTAGTTTTATTCCGCATTTATTCAATCCTAAACCGTAAAGAATTTTAATCGCCTATTCAACCCCCCCCCCCCCCCCTAGGCGACATCCGTGTCCTTTCATGGTGCAGCAAGGCAACTATCCTGATAATAGAAGTGGTTTACATGGAACACCATACAACAGCCGCTCGAGAAGCCGTCAGGGAGAAAGCCAGAGGCATATTCAGACAAGTTCGGCACGGCGGAGAGTAGAGCAGGAAAATCAACAATTGCCGCCTCCACCACCCAGGCAAGCCGCACCTGCAGCATTGGCCGCACAAGCAATAGTTGACAATTCAAGAGCAAGGTGAGCAGCAAGCTCTGCAGCGCGCACTGGAGGAGCCGGCATGGCGCCTGCAGCAGGAGCAGCAGTGAGTTCACCTGCGTCAGTGGGAAGGCCGGTTCAAGCAAATTTGGCCGGGCCAAAGTGCCTTTCAGATGCCATCAGGGCAGAGCCTTAACCGGAAAAGTTCAAAGAGCCCAGCAAAATTGCAAATTATGATCCTATCATGGATCCAGAAACATGGTTGAGTAGTTATGAGATGGCCATGTGTATTTGCAACGCAGCAGAAATTCTTCACGCCAAGTTCATGTATCTTATGATGACAGATGGTGCGGCCAAGCTTTGGTTTAATGCTGTCGCAACAGTGGAACATGGGGTTCCCCTCGTGCTGCCAAAGTGGGTCCACTCCCTGTGGGCCCAAGATGAAGATGGACAGGGCCAAGGACCCAAGCCAAGCTGGCGGGTTCACCCTTCAACCCTGCGAAGGCCAAGCAAGACCTACACCGACAAAGGGCTCCGGTCCTAGGGGCCTACCGGGTCCCTGAATCAAGCCAGAAGACACGGAAGACCCCGAGGGTCCGAGTTCCCGGCAGGAGGCTGGGCTCCCTCTTGGGTACCTCCCCGCATCATTGTGGATAAGCACTCCACCTCATGCTCGAATACCTCAGAAGACTTGGGAAGCAAGGCGAAGGTGGCGCGGGCCGGAGACATAGCCCGTGGTTGTGTCAGCCACTGTTCACCCCAAGGCGGACGCTCCCACCTAACCCAAAGGAGACGCTAGGCTGAGAAGAGGCCACATCTCCCTCTAAGCTAGCCAGGGAGGGTCCTTCACACCGAAGGCCCCTCATGTCCCTCACGTGACCCTGTGGCAACCCCTTGGCCTATAAAAGGAGGACCAAGGCACGGAGCAGGGGAGGAACAAGTCGAACCAGAGCAAGACTAGACCAGGGCTGCCAAGGTAGAGAGGAAGGTGATCTCCTCCGGGTCAAGATCTGTCCTTCTTCTACCTTCAGCCAAAACCCTTCCGGGTACCCTGTCCGAAAGACTCCATTGTAAGCCACACTATGAAGAACCCATCAATCCAGATATGCAGGAGTAGGGCTTTTAGCCTCCGGGCGGCCAGAACCTGGGTAGCTCCTTGTGTCCCTTTGGTTGCACGCTTTGATCGTCGAGAGGAGAGGTTGATCCGGACCTCGCCCACGAAGATGATTCTCAGCCTCCTTCGCGCCCCGTGCCGAACCTAAAAGGGGGGTATCCTCTACTCTTGGTGTCCATGCATCGAGACACGACATCTGGCGCACCAGGTAGGGGGCGCAAGCGCTGGTTTCTTCTTCACCAAGATCATCGGCAAGTTCTTCGTCAAGCATGCCGCCGAAGAAGAAGTTGGACCCTGCTGCGTCCAAGCCCGTCTCTTCCTCGCGCACTCAAGCTTCATCTGATCGTCGTGCTGCTGACGCACGGAGGGGAGCTTCTCCGTCCCCGCCTCCCATGGAGACGGTGGCGCCGGATGAAGCGGACGGCCTCAACAAGGACGACGGCCCTAGCGGAGCAGCGGCTCCAAAAGGTCCCGTCATGCCTCCTCCTCGTTCGGGGGAGAGGAGCGTCGGCAACAGCGCTAGCAAGCAACCCACTGCTGTAGAGGGAAACCGCGGCTCTCTTGCTAGCAAGGACCCACAGGCGTCCAAGAGCAAGTCCTCCACGCACTCGCCTGTGGACGCGCAAGCTCGCCATGATGCTTTGGTCACTGCCAAGCCCCTGATGCAGTTCCCTCCAACCACTGGTGATCCCAAGGTCTACCAAGAATGGAGGACTCGTGTGGAGAGACTCCTCGACTTCGCTGATGGTGGTCCGTGGGTTGAACCCACGCAAGCTCCCACCGTCGATGATCCCGGAGCAGCACCAGACAAGGCACGTCACCCGCGAGGCCAGCCTTGTGGTGAACGTCGAGCTGAGATGGCGCCTCTTCGCACTGCGTCACCGATGGCTGATCGGCCAAACCACGACCGCGGCCAAACCATCTCCGTCGGGTCTTCCACCTCACGCAACCCAGATCTTCGCGACGAGCTAAACAGCCGTCAGAACGAGGATATGAGCACCCGCATCGAGCGTCGCCGGGAATGTCATCGCCGGGCAGATCGCGACATCGATCTCGCTGAGGGCTGCTTCGCCCTCGCCCCCTAGTTCCGCCACTTCAACTGGCCCAAGAAGTTCAAAATCGACATGCTTCACAACGACGGCACAACGAACCCCTGTGACTTTCTGCAGATCTACTCCCTTGCTGCAATGGTTGCCGGGGCCGACGAAGTCATGATGGCCAACTGGTTCCCATTGGCCCTGAAGGGAGATGCTCAGACCTGGCTTCTCAACCTTCCCAAGTGCTCTATCTGTTCCTGGCGGGCGCTGAAGGAATAGTTCCTGGGGGCTTTCCAAGGCGGGTACAAGCGCCGAGGGCTCCCAGCGACCTCCACGACTTCAAGCAGATTCCGGGTGAAACTCTTCGCAAGTTCATCCAGTGCTTCACCCAGAAGATGAACACCATCCCGTGCATCAACGAGGAGATGGTGATCCAGTCCTTCCATGCCAACGTCCGCAACCCCAAGATGTGCGAGAAGCTGAGCATCCATCGCGTCGAGTCTGCTCGTAAGCTCTGGGAGCTTGCAGATCGGTGCGCTCAAGCTGAGAAGGAGTCAAGGTCCCCGGGGAGGATGAACCCGAGGGCAAGGTCGCTTCAGCCAAGAACAAGAAGCGGGACCCTGGACCCGACAAGCGGATCTTCGTCACCGAGCCTCTTCCGAAGAAGGCTAAGCCTGCACCGACTTCCGAGGAAGAAGGCGAAGGCGATCCCTGGTGTCACATCCATCCAGAAGGCAACCACCTGCTCAAGGACTGCCGCATGCTCAAGAATCTCGACATCCGGGAGCAACACCGGGCTGACGGGGTCAGTCAAGACGGCTGCTACAACTGCGGCACTGCCGGGCACATCGCTCGCGACTGCCCCACGGGTCGCCAAGGCGGAGGCGGCTGGGGGTGGAACCGAGGCGGAGGCCACGGGGGCCGCGGAGGAGGATGTGGCGGCCAAGGTGGTCGTGGTTACAACAATCCAGAGGCCGCCCACGATGGCAACGGGGAAGCTCCCGCTCCCCAAGGAGGCAACAGCGGGAAGTATCAAGAGGTCACCGGAGTTGTCGGGTGCATCCACGGACTCGTTCGGCCTCCCTCCAATGGCACCTGCAAGAGACTCGTTCGGGAGCTGAACGTGGTTGCTTCCGCTCCATCCAAGCCCCTGAACTGGTCCAACCAAGTCATCACCTTCGACCCAGAAGATCATCCCGCCAACACTGCCAGGGTTGGGACTCTGCCGTTGATCGTGTCGCCCATCATCAACGGAGAATCTCCATCCGACGAGACTCCACTGGGGGCTACCTCGTCCCCACCCCAAGGCGTTGACATGGAGGAAGCCGAGCCCTCTCAGGACTTGGCGACCCGCAAGGTACAACACCCGGTCTACTTTGTCAGCGCAGTACTGTGCGACGCCCGGGAGCGGTACCCCATGATACAGAAGCTGCTGCTGGCAATCCTCATTGCCTCCCGCAAGATGAGGCCGTACTTCCAAAGCCATCCCATCACAGTGGTATCCAAGTATCCACTCAGAAGTCCGTTGGAGAACCCGCTTGCCACCGAACGCATATCATGATGGGCCATGGAGCTTCAGGGTTTTGGCCTCAAGTTCGAGCACACGGACAACATCAAGAGTCAGGCGCTGGTGGACTTCACTGCTGAGTGGACCGAGACGGTGTTCGACGACCCGGAAGGGGAGACTTGCCTCCCTGGGAAAGAAGATCCTAGCGCCTGGACCATGAACTTCGACGGCTCCTACACCAAGGGGAAAGGAGGTGCAGGGGTTGTCCTAACCTCTCCAACTGGCGACAAGCTGAAGTATGTCGTCCAGATGTGCTACCAAGGGAACATCTCCAACAACACGGCGGAGTACGAGGGCCTGCTCGCAGAACTTCGTGCTGCCATCGGCCTCGGTATCAACAAGATCGTCGTCAAGGGTGACTCTCAGTTAGTCATCAAGCAAGTGAACAAGGAGTACGCGTGTCCTCAGATGGCACCGTACGTCGAGGAGGTCTGGAAACTGCAACGGCACTTCGACAACTTCCGGGCTGTGTATGTCCCACGGGGAGAAAACACAGCCGCGGACAAGCTATCGCAGTTGGCGTCCAAGCAAGAACCAGTGCCTCCCGAGATCTAGATCGAGGTTCTCAGGCAACCTTCAATTTCTCCCGAGAGGCTCGCGACAAGATCTGCGCCGGCGGCTGGCGACCCTTCTAACTCGACAACACGGGTAGCCAGCCCAGAAGCTCATGACCCGGAAGCCCCTTTGGTGGAGGAAGCTATGCTTTCTTTCCATCGGATGGTGCTACCGGTGAAAGGAACCCACCCACCCTGGGCCCGGGACATCGTCAAGTACATGATGGAGCACGCCCTCCCAAAGGATGACAACGACGCCGAGCGGGTGGCTCGTCAAGCCAAGCTCTATGTTATGATCGACGGCGAGCTCTACCGGCGACGGGACAACGGAGTCAAGCTCCGCGGCATCCCTCAAGAACAAGGCCAAGTACTGCTAAGGGATATCCACAAGGGCACGTGTTCAAGTCATGTGGCATCAAGGTCTCTGGCAGGGAAAGTTTTCCGTCACAGGTTCTACTGGCCAACAGTCCTCAGTGATGTCGAGCAGCTAGTCAAGACCTGTGAAGCCTGCCAATACTATGCAAAGAACATACATCAACCGGCGGAAGCTCTGCAACCAATTCCAATCTCCTGGCTGTTCGTGGTCTGGGGGCTGGACATCGTGGGGAAGTGATGCATGTAAAATGCATACACGAACTTTGCATTATTTTATTCATAATCCCATCATATTTGCATCATATAAGGGTTATATCATTGATTTATAATGATTTTGGGAATAATTCACAAGTTCCCCTATTTTTCTAGAATTAAACTTGCGTAGGCAGAAAACCCTATTTTCTATATTTTGATGTTTCAGGGACCCAAACGACATCCAAATGACTTGCAATTTTAGGAGCATCCATATTTGGAAGGAAGAAGACCTGGGAGCGAAGGAAGCAAACAAACGGAGGTCCGAGGACCAAAAGAGGGGGGCCCACGCGGCCACAGTACCAGGCCACGTGGGACCCACCAACTTGGCCCTCGTGGCTCCGTTGCCGTTGATCTTTCTTCCAGAAGCTTCGTCTTGACCTCAAACCGACTATAAAAATAATCCCCGAGTCTCTTCGGAGAGGACCGCCGTAGAAACAAAGAAACACCGAAACAGAGATCAGGAGCTGCAGATTGGAGGGGGAAAACTCCGGCGGGGCGCTGCTGGAGAGGTCTCCACCTCCTCCAACGACATCTCCATCGACTCCATGATGAAGAGGGAGTAGTCCACCCCTGGACTATGGGTTTGTGGAAGTAACTTATGTATCTCTCTCTATTGTGCTTCACTAATTAGCACCGTATGAGCTGCCGAACATGATTACGGTCATTGATGTAATATCTTTGTGGTGGATCTTTATGAGTTAATATATGTGTGAGATTGCAATTGTTTTACTTCAGTTATGAAAGTAGATGCATATTATGTACCCCGTTCTTGTTTACTTGTTTTGATCAAGCATGTTTATGAGAGCGTGTGAGGGGGAACGTGTGCATTAGATGGTGTAACGGGGGGTGGCTAGTGCGGTGAACGTGAGAGAAAGTTCCGCGATCCACTTGGGTGTTTTACCTTACTTTTTTGCCTCACTAGGGATAAAAAGAAATACCTTGCTACCGGAGATGTGGGTGTGACCATTGCCACTTCTCCATGACTAGATATAGCATGTTCTTATTTCAACTTCATGTCATGAAACTTATTGCTATGCTCTGATTTATCTTAATACTAAGGTGTTATGATTTAGTTCGCATCTTAGTGGAGTATAAGAGAGATTAATAACCAAAAGATCTCTATGTTAGAGGACGTGATGCCCATATGATTATAACTTGTCATGAAACTTTGTTGCAATCTCATATGTTAACTTTTGTGTTCCATTGTCCACCACATCATTAAAGAGAGAGTGCATTTGTGAAACCATGAACCCCGGTCCATTTTTAATCATAAGAAACACCTTTCTAACAACTTTCATCCACTTTTCATGTTCAGCCATAATTAAATCCGAAAATACAAAAATACTTTTGCATCTTGCATTCATCATACAAAACCCAAAAATATCATTTATCATTACTATCATCATCCTTGCACATTTCCTTTGCATATTTATTTATTGTTTTGTTTTATCATTCTCACACCTTGTGCTTGACAACCACTTGGTGAGGTTGATGGCACAAAAAAAATTATCTTTGTTTGCAGGTTTCCAAGGGAAGGATAAGGAGGTAAAACTTCCACTACTGATTCCCCGAGAGTTCGATATAAACCCTCGAGTTACCTTCGTGGGGAAAACAAGTCTTGCCCGTACTACACACTCTGCTATTGGGGTCTCAACCTACGCCATTTAAAGGGCTATCAGGAAGATACCGAAGTTTGTCAGGGAACATGAATACCTCTTCGTGGCCATCGACAAGTTCACAAAGTGGGTGGAAGTAATGCCAGTCCCAAGGCAAATAGCTCAGGCAGCCATCAAGTTCATTGAAGGGATCGTGTACCGCTTTGGAGTACCCAACAGAATCATAATGGATAATGGCTCTCAGTTCACAAGTCGATCCTTCCTCAACTTCTGTGAAGAGCTGGCATCAAGGTGTGTTTTGCCTCGGTGTCCTACCCAAGGTGCAATGGTCAAGTGGAGAGAGCCAATGCGGAGGTCCTAAAGGGTTTGAAGACCAAGGCCTTTGACAAGCTGGAAGACAAGGGCAAGAACTGGATTGAACATCTACCAAGTGTCTTGTGGTCCCTCAGAACCACACCAAGCAGAGCAACTAGAGAAACGCTCTTCTTCCTTGTCTATGGAGCCGAAGCTGTCTTGCCAACAGAACTCAGGCATGGATCTCCCCGGGTACTTGCCTATGGTGAAGACACACAAGCTGAGAGGAGGATTGATGACATCAACTTCCTGGAAGAGGTGCGGTGTCGGGTCTTTACGATCTGCTCGATACCAGCAAGGGCTCCGTCGCTATCATGATCGCCATATCCGTTCACGGGTACTGGAACCCGGATACCTGGTTATCCGCAAGAAGCAGAAACTTGATAACATGAACAAGTTGTCGTCCAAGTGGGAAGGACCTTATCGGGTGACGCATACCCTGAGACCCGGAGCTGTTTACCTGGAGGACAAGAAAGGCAGGCCGGAGGCAACGCCTGGAACATCGAGAATCTCCAGAAATTCTACCCCTGAATACGAACATGAATCGCAGATAGTGGAATCAACTAAGCACGCCCAAGGGGCTAGTGTTCTGTATAAGGGTGTAAGAATCGTCGCCAAGGAATAAAAGATAAGTTTTTCAATTCTGTGAGCCTCTCTTGTTGTCGTGAAGTGTGTTATCCGTAACAACCCCCAAGCAGGGGGCTGACATGGTGCCGGTGGCTGACAGGTCGAGCGCGAGTAGCCTATCAGTAGGCGCTGCCACCTGATCGTGCCGTACTGCCGGGGTAAGAAGTGGAACGGGCAGTGCTGTGTTTTAAAGAACATAAACACAGAAATGCACATTCAACTTTGCTTGCGGGTTGCTTCGGATGAAACACTTTTACGACATGTAAGGGAGGGTCCATTCTTTTCCTACTGAAAGTTTGTTGTGTGTAGCGCCTCTCTCGGGACAGGAATGGATGCTGAAGAGCGGCTCAGGAGCTGGATACCCGGGAAGGACAGAGTAGATCAAGAGCACGACAAAAAACAGCTAAGTCTTTGCATGTGCATCTTGCATTCTAGGCATAATATCTCGCTCAGAGTCAATATACCACCAACCTGTGCATGCTTGACAGTTGATGAGAGCCTTTCGGGGGTAATGCATCCTCCCCGGCGAACGGTCCGATTTCCCTTCGGGCCTAGTACCCGTGGCTGTGGAGTGGACTCCTGGAAGGTATAGTGCTCTTAGGGGTACTGCTACCGGTGCGGGCGGTCAGAGTACTTGTCACCTAAGAGATCTCCTTTGAAAACTTGACGGCGCATTAGTGCAAAGGAAGGTTTGGGAAATGACCCTAGGAGTTGAGCCTTAGGATTGCATTCATCTGAACTTACATTCTGAATTTATAATTCTGAATTACATTCAGTTATGCTTTCCCTGGGTACATATCTAGCCTATGCTACTAAGGCCAGCTCAGGGCTCCTGGCTGCACAGATCTGTCTTCTGTTTATTGCCTGCCGGGTGCGCTCCTTTCTTCCGGGGACGCCTGGATGAAAGGATACCACGTGAGTAGGATCTTGTTAGGCGCGTCGAAGAGCTCGACCCCCTTCTGCCGACCAGGGCGCTCCAGGGCCAAAAAGACAGAAGATTCCATCCGCCAGTTCACCTATGGACTGACACTCGGCCTATGAAAAGTAGTTCAAGTCAAGGTCGGAGTCAACCAGGGAAAAAAGGATGAAAAACAAAGGAGAGCAAACAGCAAACCTGTTCAACGGCCTCGAGCTCGGCCACAACCAAGGACAGCTCCGGAATACCGGCAGTCCTCTCCTTCAGAATGGACCACAGGTGCGCCCTCCTCACTGCCCTAATTCTTGCCTCCTCTTGAGCAGCAGGACCGGAGACGGCCACCAGGCGGGCGATGTTCTGGGCAGCAGAGGGACGGGATGCCCCCTCACCGTCAGCGGCTCGGGCTCCAGCTTCGCTGGGCGCCTCTGCCGCGCCTCGAAAGACGGACTCCGCCGTCGACACATCGGACAAGTCCATATTTGCTTCACCAGACATTGCACTGCGGTACGTGGAGAGGCGAAGGAAGAAGAGGAGCGGAGCAGGGCGAGAAGGTGTGGCGAATAGGCTGGGTCTGAGGGCTTTTTATAGGCCTCTCATCCCCCACATACCCCAGGCGGTTCGGCTGCCATAGTAATGGGAGCGTGTTTTGCAAAAAACATGTTCTCATTCACACGAGCGTGACACGGAGGCAAGGAGGAAACGAGTTCTTCTTCATTTACAAGGACTACAAGGGGGACGATCTTTTTTACAACAAAAAGGTTGGTTCCCGTCGGACAAGGAGCACCGCCGTACAATGGAAGGCGCTACTTTCAGAAGTACATCACCAAGGCCACCGGGGAGGAGGTCAACAAGATCTCCATGGCGCCCGCCCGAAGCTCCTCGCCTTCAAGAAGACGAGCTCCCCTCGACTTTGATGTCAGATGAGCTTTCCTCATCTTCATCCTCGTCGTGGAGCTCGAGCTGCCGCTGCTGCTCTCCATGCAGCACTCCACGCGTCCGCCATCGACACCGAAGATCTTCACGAAGAGCGTCGCGTCCCCGTCGTACCGGAACATCAAGCATTTCCCCCGGACAGGCGGTGGGCGCAGGAGAACGACTTCCACCCTTGACCCAGGAGCATGGCGACTGCAGTGGTGTGCTCCGCGAAGGCCTAGGAGGGGCCATTGGGGCATCCTTCCACCTGCAACCAGAAGCCGGCGGGTCTGATGTCCTCCGTCGCCGTCGCGAAGGAATCCGGAAGGAGAAGCCGGCTGCAAGGCCTGTGGTTCAGATCCACGATGAACTCGAACAGCGTGAAGCCAGTGTGAACCATGCTCCTAGGAGGGGGAGCAGCGGACCCGCGGACTCCGCGACCGCGAATCCCACGACCTCGCAGAGCAGATCGACCATGAGTGGAGGGGCCACTCTCCGCAGCAGCTGAAGAAGACCGAGGACGCCCAACTCCTATCTTCACTCTCGCCATTGGAGCTGGTGACCTGTGAGAAGGCCTGGAGTTGGGATGGGGAAGGAGATGGACGAGAATGTGAGGGGCGCGCCCTTTTTATAGCCTCGGCGGCGCCTCTGCCAAGTGTCTCCTCGTTTCTTCCGTTTCTGAGAATCGAGGAGGCCATCGCAGTTACTCCCACCAGCGGAGTAGCTCCAAGACCAACAAGGCCATTAATGAAGCAAAGCAAGGAAGACCAGGTGCCCGCGGACCCACTTTGGCCTATCTTTAGGCCATAGCCCCGGCAACTGGAGCAAAAGCCACCGGGACCATGCCAGGGGGCTACTGTCACAGCAGTGGAACATGGGGTTCCCCTAGTGCTGCCAAAGTGGGTCCACTCCCTGTGGGCCCAAGATGAAGATGGACAAGGCCAAGGACCCAAGCCAAGCTGGTGGGTTCACCCTTCAACCCCGCAAAGGCGAAGCGAGACCTACAGCGACAAAGGGCTCCAGTCCTGGGGGCCTGCCGGGTCCCCGAATCAAGCCAGAAGACACGGAAGACCACGAGGATCCGAGTTCCCGGCAGGAGGCTTGGCTCCCTCTCGGGTACCTCCCTGCATCATTGTGGATAAGCACTCCACCTCATGCTCGAAGACCTCAGAAGACTTGGGAAGCAAGGCGAAGGTGGCGCGGGCCGAGACATAGCCCGTGGTTGTGTCAGCCACTGTTCACCCCAAGGCGGACACTCCCACCTAACCCAAAGAAGACGCTAGGCTGAGAAGAGGCCACATCTCCCTCTAAGCCAGCCAGGGAGGGTCCTTCACACCAAAGGCCCCTCATGCCCCTCACGTGACCCTGTGGCAACCCCTTGGCCTATAAAAGGAGGACTAAGGCACGGAGGAGGGGAGGAACAAGTCGAACCAGAGCAAGACTAGACTAGGGCTGCCAAGGTAGAGAGGAAGGTGATCTCCTCCGGGTCAGGATCTGTCCTTCTTCTACCTCCAGCCAAAACTCTTCCGGGTACCTGTCCGGAAGACTCCATTGTAAGCCACACTATGAAGAACCCATCAATCCAGACATGCAGGAGTAGCGCTTTTAGCCTCCGGGCAGCCTGAACCAGGGTAGCTCCTTGTGTCCCTTTGGTTGCATGCTTTGATCGTGGAGAGGAGAGCTTGATTCGGACCTCGCCCACGAAGACGATTCTCAGCGTCCTTCGCGCCCCGTGCCGAACCTAAAAGGGGGTATCCTCTACTCCCGGTGTCCGTGCATCGAGACACGACAAATGCTCTCCCAGAGAGGTCCATCAAATCTTGGGGTGAGCTCAAGACAGCTTTTATCAAGAACTTTTAGGGAACTTGTAGGCGACTTTACACAATTGAGGACCTGGATCGGTGTGTGCAAGAGAAAAATGAATCAGCTCATAGCTGGATGAGCCGGGTCACAGAGATCCTTCATTCATCCACAGATATCCTTCCCAGGAACGCAATACAATCCATGGAGAAAACTTGCAGATACGACCCCCTTGTTCAGAAATTGGGACGCGTGAAGTCCAGTAGCCGGGTCGCAGAAATCACCATGGGAGAGTTGATAGATGCATGCAACAAGCACGCTTCCACTAATAAGACAAAAGATGATAGCGGGGAAAAAAAGGGAAGGGCAACGCGAACAATGGAGGAAAAACCCACAATGGGGGGGACAGAACAATAACAACCATAGTAACAACAATGGTGGAAATCGGAACAAGCGGCCGTATGATGAGGAATTCAGAGTTGGTTGCCAACGCAAATACCGGGTTTCACAAGCCCAGGACAGAGGGAAATTATAATGGAGGAAACAATTATCGAGGCCCGCCACGCCCAACTAGTCACATAGAGTCGGATGCCGTGTCCTCGCCATAGCAGGAACGGCAGAGCCGCCAATCATTCTCTGGAGCAGTGCGTTGATTTACAGAGATGGAAAAATGAGGAGATACAGAGGTTGTTGCACGGCGGCGGCCGTGGTGGAGGACCCGGCCCGGGTGGTACCCCGGACAACGGACCACCACCAGGTGCAAATGCAGGAGCCGATAATGTGGGGGCTGGTCAGAATAACCTGGGCGGATTTCAGCAAAACCCAAAACAACTTGGCCAGTATCACGTTCACACCACTCGTACATCCAGGAGGGAGAGGAAGTTAATCAAGAGAGCTATCAATGCTATTTCTACCGCAAGCCTAAGATACCTGAGGTGGTCAGAGCACATGATAACATGGAGTAGATAAGATCACCCAGATGTCGTAGAGTACCCGGGTCTGCTAGCCTTGGTGGTTGCACCACAGGTGCATGGTTATGAGTTGAAGAAAGTGTTAATGGATGGTGGAAGTAGTATCAATATCTTATACTGGGAAACTTTCTTGCGTATGGGTCTCAAGGAGTCACAGCTGCAGAAAACATCTACAGTTTTTATGGTATAGTTCCGGGCAAATCAGCCTGCCCAGAGGCAAAGTTCATGGCGAGGCAGTGTTATGTGTACCTACAGCTAAAAATTCCGGGTCCTAAAGGGGTCATCATCGTCCATGGAAGTAAGGATATGGCTGTAGAATGTGACAAAGGAGATGCCGGCTTAGCAGAGCAGGCTTGCGCAGAGGAAGAGCTTAAGTATTACAGGTCCAAGGTAGACCCGGATGATCGCACAGCCCTGAAGAGACCAACAGTAGAAGATGACAGGGCAAAATTTAAGGCGGCCCAAGACACAAAGATGGTAGATTTTGTACCCGGTGATTCTTCCAAGCAGTTTGCTGTGGGTTCTGACTTAACTGATAAATAGGAAAGTGCACTCATCGAGTTCATCCGTGAGAACCGATATGTTTTTGCATGGAAACTTAGTGACATGCCAGGCATACCGACTGAACTCGCTGAGCACAGTATACATGGAGGTTTGAGAAAAATGAATGAGGAAAGAAGAAAGGCTATAGGAGAAGAGATAGCCTGGCTATTGGTAGCTAGCTTTATCATGGAGGTTTTCCATCCCAAGTGGTTGGCTAACCCGGTTCTAGTACTGGAGAAAAATAATGAGTGAAGAATGTGCATAGATTTTACAAGTTTGAACAAGCATTGCCCCAAGGATCCTTTTGCATTACCACAGATTGATCAGATTATCGATGTTGTCACAGGCAGCGAGTTGCTGTATTTTTTGGATGCGTATTCAGGGTATCATCAGATCAAGCTCAAAGACGAGGATTGGGAAAAAACTTCGTTTATAACCCCCTTTGGCGCTTTTTGCTACAAGACAATGACTTTTGGGCTGAAGAACGCAGGTGCAACGTATCAGAGGTGTATCTAGAACTGTTTTCATGATCAGATTAGGCGCAATATCCATGCTTATATAGATTATGTGGTGATAAAGACAGAAAAAGCCGGATCATTCATTGACGACCTAAGGGAGATGTTTGCAAATCTGAGAAGGTATGCCATGAAGCTTAACCCAACAAAATGTGTGTTTGGTGTTCCAGCAGGGAAGCTCCTTGGTTTCATCGTGTCAGAACGAGGGATTGATACATCCAAAACGTATCTATAAGTTTTGATTGTCATGCCATTTTTATGCTTTTAGCACTTGTTATTATATTAAGTTTATGATTTATTTGGACTAATCTATTAATAGTTGCAAAAGTGCATAATGTTCTTGTTTAACACTTTGGTGTGTAGGAATTATCAAGAATATAAGGGAAAACCTTATTGGATTTGAATTGGGACTTTACTGAAATCTGTCTGGAAACTATTTTCGAATATGGACCCGTTTCGGCCCGAATATGACGTCAAATGGAACAAGTCTAGTCACGAAAGTTGCAGGAAATTTTCTGCTAATAAATCTGGACCTAAACTTGTGCCCAATCGGAGTCCGGACGCTCCAGCTATCGCCGTCCCACTGCAACCCTAGATGGGATGACGGAAATCCGAGAGTCCATAAAAAGGAAGAAACCCTAGGTCGTGGAGAACACCCCATACCCACGAATTTCCAGCCACCAAAGCCATGTTTTTTCCTCCCCCATGGATCCCATCTCCATAGGGGGGCTCCCAAAAAGCCATGAAGGAAGAGGGCCAAGGGGCGGCGCTCCCCCATGGAGCCGGCAGCGCAGGAGGAGCCCCCTGCGCCACTGCGCCTCTCGCTGCCCTCTCCGCCGTCTTCACCGCCATCTCCACCGCCAATTCCTCCTTGTATACACTGGTTCATCCTTTCACAAACCTCTGTACCGTTCTATGTAAACATGGTGTTTCATGCTATAATATTTATCCTATGATTTATGTCATGTTTCCGTAATTTATTTGTTTTTAGATTGCTTTATTGAATGTATGAGGTTCATTAAAGTTGTATGTTGATATGGTATTGTCCTTTGGTGTCCATTATATTTGTGTGCGCATGGATCAACATCTTAGGGTTAGTAGTATGTGCAAAGGAAGGGGGTAGTCCTGCCGGAGTGACAGAAACCTGAGGACTCGAACCGGTGAGTTGCACGTATGGGAGTAAGAGAACCATGAACTCAAGGCTATGGTTGCGGAAATCTTAATGTATTGTTAGTATTTGCGGATGCCTTCTAACAATCCAATCATATAGTACTTGTAATCCCATGTAGTTGAGTGCATATATATTTGGCCACTCCCACATAGAAAACTGCATCGAAGACAATGAACTAAGTATCTTCACTAATTAATCTTGGACAAAGCCATCACAATTACCACCACTTTTCCACACTCATGGTACTGTTAGTTTATGGTTACTTAGTGTACGTTACTGCTGCAGCACTAACTTTTACTTTCTTGTATTTATTATCACGCAAAGCTATCTCTCATTCCCGTATTGTTACACTAGTATTATTTCCTAGATGAAGTAACGTTTAGTGTGTGTAGAATTGTATCAGTGGTTGATAGAATTTGAGAGAATACTTATACTACCTTTAGCTCCTCGTTTGGTTCGACACTCTTACTAATCGAAAAGGCTATACACGATCCCCTGTACTTGTGGGTTATCAGGGATCGAGGCAAACCCGAAGAAAATCAAGGCCATACATACCTGAAAAAGCTAGAAGAATTGAGAGATGTAAAGAAGCTTACAGGCACTACTAGGAAACAGGCTATCAGTGGCGCACCAAAAATGCTTTCTGTGGCGCATGGAGGATGCGCCACAGTTATCTCGCCACTAAAATGTATTTTCTGTGGCGCATACTTGGGTGCGCCACAGAAATCCCAGGTTTCTGTGGCTCACCACACACGGTGCGCCACAGAAATATTTCAGTGGCGCATTCGTGTGTAGTGCGCCACAGAATTACATGCGCCACAGAAACAATAATACATGCGCCACAGAATAATTTACAGGTATTCTGGAATTGCTGCTGCCTGCTGTATAAATACAGGTATATTACAGGAAATACAGGTATATATACAGGATTTATACAGATATAATAGAAACAATAATATATTTGACACGGTATATAAAAAAAGACACATTACTTGGAGCCCGAGATACATAAATATAGTGACAAGTGCCGAATATTTACACAAGTTATGATACAAAAGTTCATCGATCATGTCACACGTTACAAATGAAGTGTTCACCACCTACACTAGGATCAAATCGAGAACATCGGCGATGATGGAGAACACGTCTAGCTCCACTGCTAGGATTGAGCCTTCTTCTTGATCGGCTCCGGGAACGGTTTATAGCAGTCTTTCGTCATCCACGTCCTCATGTCATTTTGCCTGTGTAGGCGTTCTTCGATCTCCCACTTAGACAACCCTGGAGATGGATTGGAAAATATATTTGGTTAATAATATAAATAGAGTATGATTTATTCATCTAATTAAGTGGATAAGTCTATAATAAATAAAATAAAGAAGCACTTCTATCGAGTGAGGCAAGGCTTTCTTTTATAATACATCCTACCTCTGGCGTTGTGTAAGGACCCCCCTTCTGTCATGACATCTTCCAAGATGATTTGCGATAACTGCATCTGGATGCGATGGAAGTCTTCTCTAAGGTCTGCGTCGGTGATATCCCCACTAAATTTGCTCCAATCTTGGAGACTCGTTGGCCACCTCGTTTGCTCTGCATCCCGGACAAACCCTTTCATGTGATGGAGGACGTAGAAGGCATCCTTCACGCTGCCAGGCGCATGCTTGATGCAATGGAACCCGGTCCCATGCCGGAAACCGTGTTTGTTGTCCTTCGTGAAATATTCTCCATTCCTATCTTTGTGGAAGTGGCCTCCCATTTGGGCATAGCCCTCGAGAGCCTCATCGAGAACACCCTTTATTCTGGTGTAGTCTTTAAGACTCCCCGAGTCAAAATAACAGGCAATGGACCACCTCGGGCTTACGACGATGAGTATGCAGTACTCGTCCCTGCTCAACACAATTGAAATGAAATGTTGGAAAGGATCAACAACAGAAGAAATCTATAAGAAAGCATAAGATATGACGGCGGCGATCGGATGTGTACTTACTCGGAAAAGAAAGGCAGAAGAAGGCTGTTCTTATCCTGGTTGTTCAGCATGATTCTCCGGAGGAACTACCTTGACGCATGTAGTAGGGATCCACTACCTTGACGTACGGGGTATTATCTCTCCTAATCCTCATCGCCTGGTTGAGCGCGTATAGGCGGACCAAGTTATAGTCCAGCCGTCTATAGTGAAACAGCTTGAAGACGTCCTCGTACGATATGAAGAACAGATCCGCGGGGGCTTCATGGACGAAGTCGGCCAAGTCGTTTGGCACCTTGACAGTGAACACCGGGTAATTTGGATCCTCTTCTTTAAGAAGGTTGTCCTCTAGCTTCAAGATAGCATTTTGCAAAGGAAGCATGCATCCGCCTGCGAGGCGGAGCAGGTCCCGAGACCGGATCGGTTGACCAGCTGCATGAACTCAGGTCACGCCATCCTTACGGGGTGGTACCATGTCTTCATACCCCAGATAGTCGTCTTAGAAGCTGGCTTACTTCTCTTCCTGTGCTTCTTCTTCTTTACCTCTGGGGATGCTGGGGGTGCATCTTCTGTACCCACATCGATTGGGTACTTGTTGGAGTCGAAGCTAATCACTGGGGGAGGCCCTTTTTTCCCTCCCTCAATCCAAACCCTGACACCCTCACAGACGGTAGGAAAGAGCGACGTGAACGTCTTTGTCACTGCCTCTGTGATGACCGTCGGAATCATACTATTTTCCTCTATCGGTTCCTCGTCTCCTGTTCGAGAACCCCCGGCCTCGTTATTGTCAGCCATGTTCCCAACTATAAGAAAAAAACATCGAAGTTAGTACACCAAATATAAGAAAAAAATCCACATCTCTGGCCGGCATCTCCACGACACGATGGTCGGAGCACAAACAACCACATGGAAGTCAACATAAGTGGACAAGTCAACCATGTGATGCATGAAAATAAAACATTAGTCTTAACCAAGTACAGTGGAAACATCAGTCTACATAGATAAGTGGACAAGTTAACCATGTGATGCATGAAAATAAAACATTAGTCTTAACCAAGTACAGTGGAAACATCAGTCTACATAGATAAGTGGACAAGTCAACATAAAACATAGTACAGAAAGAAGTGGACAAGTCGCTCTATGGGTCGTCGGGACTATTCATCTTGGCCCAGAACATCGGATCTAAAGGGTCATCAGTGTCCTTGCTCCCCCACGGCTGACCCGAAGAAGTGCGGAACGTAGGTACGCAGTCCCGCCTATTCACCTCGACCCAGTGCCTAGGGTCGCTCTGGGGATAAGCATCAGGGTTCGGCGGCCTGAACATCTGCAGTAGCTGCTGCTCTGACTCCAGCCACTCCTGGTGCCGCCGCTGCTGCTGCTCCTTCCACTCCTGGTGCCGCTCCTGCTGCTGCTGCTGCCGCCGCTGCTCAGATTCGGAATCCCAGTCCTTCTCCCAGTCCTCCTCCTCCTGCTGCTCCTCCTCCTCCGCCCAGATCCCAGCAGAAGTGATGTCGTCGTCAGTAGGACGGGCGCCGTGGGAAGGACCGGTGGCGTACGAAGGACCAGCACCGTCAAAAGGACTAGCGCCGAACTACTGGTAGGACATCAAGTTTGGCTCGTTCTGCAGGAGACGCCTCACATACGGGTCATCCTGGGGGCGTGCGTTGCGACGTGCGATCTGCGCTTCAGCCTGCCGGTGCTCCTTCTCCATGGCCATTTCCACCTCTCTGATCCCCTCCGGTTTGAACTCATCCACACGGTGGCGATCCGCTGGGTAGTTCAGATCCTTATCTTTCTTCTTATCACCGTACTCGTGTACGGCGAAATAATCATAGGCGCGCGCCGCCTCCTCCGGTGTATCAAACTGCCCAGCCCAGTGCTTCCTCTTGTTGATATGGATCTGACATCCATACACGTACCGACGAAGCTTCTTCCTATAGGACTTCCTCACACCCTTAAACCCGGCCATTCCGTGAAACTAAAACATATTAAAAACAAATTCATTAGAATCAAAAAACTACACAACTATATACTACAAACTACACAATGTGGAAATTACATAATATAACTAATACATCTTGATCACATGAATAATTTGGTCCATGTTTATTTAACCCTAATACATCGCGAATAATATCACTAATACATATATCTCTCCCATGCATGAAACTCTCAAACTAACTTCGACCGGGTCCTGAGCCGCGGGGTGCTGAGCCGCGGGCGCTGCACATCCAAAGATAAGGAACCCTCACAGGGACATAGCTCACGTGATAAGGAACCCTCTGAAGAAACGACCATCCATTGTTGTACCGCCTATCCAACCAATACATGTAGCGACGGACGTGCTGGTCCTCCTCCCTGATACGGCGACGTACCACCTCCTCGGGGGCCGGCTCCCTCTGCACCGAGCATGGCCCACGCGACCGCCACCAAAGAAGATCCGGGTCGACGACGTCACCCGGATCCCTCACCAAGATACGCGTCCCGGAAGGTTGCACCTCCCAGTGCCAGCCCGGCGGAGTCCAGTCGCGGACATCGCCACTCTGGTCCAACAGTGACATCGTCGCCGAGAACAATAAACTAAAAACACAATTTTTAAACTCATTTTTAGCAATGTGGAAATTACACAATATAAACCAATAATGAACACAACTAAAATTATCTGCAATCTAAGCTACACAACTATATGTCCTATTTTTAGCAAAGTCATGCCAAAATTCAGGAAAAAATTTGGCATGACCTTTGCTAAAAGAAAGGACATATGGAGTACCCGAATTTGCCGGAACGGAAGTTAATAGACGTTCCGGCAAACTCAAGGGCCTCTCGGGGTACCTGCAAGCATTTCACAAATCATGGGCGCCGGCATAGCTGGCTGGCAACAGCATCACATAAACACATTTCCGTCGGCATAGCTGGCCGACAACAGCATCACATCAACACAAATAATGTTTGCCGGCATAGCTGGCCGGCAACAGCATCACAAACAACCACGACACGATGGTCGTGGTAGCACAAGACACATGGTCGTCACGGGAGCTCACCAGGGGCGTCTTCTTGCCTAGCCGTACACACAAGCACCTGTACAAAAAAAAAGGATCGTGTCAATGGTTAAAAAATTAACAAGGGGAGAAAGTGGATACATATAAAGTTCAGTTTCATTACACTAACAACAGTAATAGTGGTTGATAATCATGGAAGTACTTGTCCCTGCCATCATGCTCTAATCATACTAACCTAACACAAGATTCAAGAACTCACATGATTATCACACACAAGAACACTAAAACATCTACTGCATTTTTGCAAGCACCTAGAGCATTAGCACCAACTAGGAGCATCTCCCTGCCATCATGCTCTAACCATATTTAACTTAGAAAAAATTAAAAAAAATTTGGTCTCCAAAATTTTCCTAACACCACTAGCACCAACTAGGAGCATTACCAACTACTTGCAGCAAGCAATCAACAACAAAAACTTAAAATTTGGTAGAAATTTTGGGTTTGGCATTTAACCAAATACCTTATGTGCGGGTGGAGAGGGGAGGTAGAGAGGATGGAAGAGGAGCAGCACCTCGTGGAGGGGAAGGAGAGGGCGGCGGCGGTGTCGAGGGCAGCTGCGTTGAGGTCCTCCGCGCGGCGTCGAGGGCGGCGGGGAGGGGATGGAGAGGGCGGCCGGCGAGTTGGGGCGGGGGCGGCCGGCGGCGGAGGTAGACGCGGACGGGTCCGAGGTCGGCACAGGGTCGGGCTGGGGCGTCCGGCGGCGACGGCGGTGTGTGGGTCTGACGGCGGCGACGGCGCGCGCGCGGGAGTGTGTGGTGGTCGATTTGGTTTGAGGGGAGAGAGGAAGGGGAGAGAGGAAGGTGTTTGAAACGGCTATGTGAGACAATTCTGTGGCGCATCCTCTGCGGGATGCGCCACAGAATTTCGTGGGTAAAAGCTAAAAGGCACTGCTAGCTGTTATGTGACAACAACACTAGCATAGCCCACTGGTTCTCACACACACACAACTTGGGGCAGCCAGGTTCGAATCCTGGCTGTCCCACATTTTTTTTCTTTTAAAAAAATATTTTTGATTAAATTTAAATAAAGAACACAAACACATTTGTTATTCTTAAAAAAAAAAAAAAAATTGGTTATATTTAAAAAAAGAACATACACACATTTTAAAGAAAAGAATATACACACAATTGTTAGTATACCACACATATTTTATTCATGATATACACACTATTCAAACTATTAACCATTTTGCCATTTTGAATTCAAAAATGCATTAACTTTTATCTTTTGCAAATTTTTTAATCTAACAAAACTTTCCACATTCAAGCATAATATTTCAAATTCCATAACTTTTGATCCACTTGGCCAAATTCAACAAATTTGTAGTCATTTAAATCCTTAGAATGTGTAGAACACTTTATAACCAAAAAATTTACTTTTGATACGTGCACAAACTTGCTATTGCTGAATATTAGTACGGACCAGAGATAATTAACAATATAAAAGGAAAACAAGGGCTAAATAAATCCAAAGATCACATAACTTTTAATTTCAATCAAACGTCTCACATATGACAATTATTGTTGAGACGATCTAGATCGACACATTGAGACACCTCCTAGCAATCTCGTAGCCTAGGTGAGCGTCCAGAGCGGCATACTTGATGCGATAAAAGCTCAATGGAAACTTGCCCCAATCTGATGTGAGGTCCTCTTCTTCCTCCTTCTTCTTCTCGTCCTCCTTCTTCTTCTTCTTCTCAAGCGTTGTGCCAATAAAAAAATTGGCTAGAGCATAGAGACTCGGAAGATCAGGGAATGTTGGGTTAGGGTGAACGGCCCGCTGGAGGTCGACGGCGGACGGAATATGAATTCCGTAAGGCGCCAGCATACGCTGATCGTTGTTGATAGCCGCGCCGCAGAATTTGATGGTTTCGTCCATCAAGAAATCCTTGAGGGCCTGCGGCACCCGATCAGCGTGGCAAATATGGAACACCAACGTGTCGGTCGCCACGGAGAGTTGCAGGACGGCGGCACGCTGCCTCTCCTCGGGTGTGGCATCGGTGAACTCGCAGTCGACGCCCACGATCTTCATCGGTGCGGCGTCGAGGTAGCGCCTCTTGACGTCGCCGATCCAACTCTCCACGGTTGATGCGCGGTGAGTGACCACGACCTTGAAGTCCATGTCGACGGAGATGTCCTTGTACTCGTACTCCTCGCGTAGAGGTGGCTCCATGGCGCGCGGCAGCGATTCGAGAGAGGATTTTAGAGAAGATTAGAGAGAGAGGGAGATGGTGCATTTGCCAAATGACACCATTAGCTCTCTTATATAGCTAGCAAGAGAGAGTTGAAAGGGTTCTTCATTAAGATTTGTTTCAACTTTCAAAACAGAATTAATCCGGCGCCCCTTTGTTTCAGCTTCCCAAATCCATTAAGGGTTCTTCATTCCCCGTGTGATCAAAGACCAGCGCGGGAACTGAAGTGTTTGAACAGATTAGGGTTTCTGTGGCGCATAAGACTAGGTGCGCCACAGAAACCAGCATTTCTGTGGCGCACACACGACCATGCGCCACAGTAAGCTCATATTTCTGTGGCGCATGGGGATAGATGCGCCACAGAAAGTCATGTTTCTGTGGCGCATGCAGAACCATGCGCCACAGAAATGTGTGGTGGGCCTCGAAAACAAACGTGGGTGGTGGGACCCACGATATTTCTGTGGCGCATGGGGCAGAGTGCGCCACAGAAATGGCATATTCAGTGGCGCATGGATATTTTATGCGCCACTGAAATTTGTGGCGCACCACTGGGGATGCGCCACTGATAAATTTCTGTGGCGCACCGCAAAAAGGTGCGCCACAGAAAGGGGATCCACCTATAGCTAGTTTCCTAGTAGTGAGGGTGCGTAGCAGCGCTAAGCCGGTTTATTTCCCGGCTTGGAGAGAAGGCAATACCATTATACCGGCTCTTGAAGAAAACATATCACTTTGTGTGGAACCGGGAAGCAGACGAAGCGTTTGAGTCCTTGAAAAAGCAGCTGTCAGAGCCGCCAATCCTGGCAGCCCCGGGTCCCAAAGAACCCATGCTGTTATATGTTGCTGCCAGGCCTCGAGCAGTCAGTGCCGTGGTCGTGGTTGAGCGCAAAGAGGGAAAGCAAAAAGAACCCGGTCCAGAGGCCGGTCTATTATGTTAGCGAGGTCTTGTCAGACGCCAAACAGCGGTATCCAAATTGGCACTAGCTAGTCTTTGGAGTTTTTATGGCGAGCCGGAAATTGAAGCCTTAATCCCAGGAACATCCAATCACATTAGTTAGTTCTATTCCAATGACAAATATCATCAGAAATTCAGAAGTTACTGGACGAATTGCTAAGTGGGCAATAGAGCTGGGGCCATATCACATCAACTATGAACCTAGAACAGATATCAAGTCACAGGCACTAGTAGATTTTGGTAATGATTGAACGCAGACAAGTGCACCTCCAGTTGCACCAAGTACTAAATCATGGGTTATGCACTTTGACGGGTCCAAGCAGTATGAGGGCTCAGGAGCTGGTGTTGTTTTAACTTCACCCAAAGGCGATAAATTGAGTTACGTATTACAGATTCACTTCGATTGCTCCAATAATGTGGCTGAGTATGAAGCCTTGTTGCATGGCTTGCGCATGGCAAAAGAGATGAACGTCAAGCGTATCAAGTGTTATGGAGACTCGGATCTCGTGGCACAGCAAGTATCTGGAACATGGGATAGAAAGGATGCAACCATGGCAGCATATAGGAGGGAAGTGGACAAGGTGGCCGGGTTCTTCTCAGGCTACCAGGTGGATCAGACTGATCGCAGGAAAAACGAGGCGGCAAACGCTTTATCAAGGCTTGGCTCGCGCAGAGCCGGTTCCACCTAATGTTTTCTTGGATGAATTGTGGAGCCCATCTGTCAAAGTTCAAATAGAGGAACAACTTGCTTACCTGGATGATCCAGAATCATAGTTTGTTGCCGCCTTACATGTTATTCCAGAGTGGACATAGCCATACTTGGCGTATCTCTTGCGAGGAGAGCTCCCACAACATGAGGTTATAGCCCGGCAAATTTTGCGCCGGGCCAAGGCTTACGTAGTTATCGATAGCGAGCTTTATAAGCGGAGCGTTTCAGGCGTATTCCAGTGATGTGTGTCACCAGAAGAGGGCCGACAAATTTTGAAGGAAATTCATGAGGGTGATTGTGGTCACCACGCATCCACGAGATCCTTAGTGGCAAAAGCATTTAGACACGGTTTTTTCTGGCTCACGGCGTTGGCAGACGCGGAGCGCCTGGTTAGCAGATGTGATGGATGTCAGAGGTATGCAAGACAAATTCATGTGCCGGCTCAGGAGCTTTGAACAATACCCTTGACTTGGCCGTTTGCAGTCTAGGCTATGGATATGGTGGGTCCTTCAAATGTCCCCTTGCAAGAAAACCCACCTCCTGGTTGCTGTCGATAAGTTCACCAAGTGGGTTGAGGTCATGCCAGTTACAAATTGCGAGCCAGTCACAGCAGTACAGTTCTTGAAGAAAATCATACATCGCTTTGGTATCCTCATAGTATAATCACTGATAATGGAACCAACATGCCCTTGGGAGAGGTAGACAAGTTTTGTGGAAATAATGGTATTCGTCTTGATGTTGCTTCAGTTTCTCACCCACAAGCCAATGGTTAAGTGGAACGTGCAAATCAAGAACTACTCAGAGGATTAAAGCCATGTCTCCGGGTCCCGTGCATCAGGGCTGCTGGGGCTTGGGTGGAGGAGTTGCCCTCCGTAGTTTGGGGTATCAACACGACGCCAAATAGATCCACAAAAATGACACCGTTCTTCATGGTATATGGTGCAGAGGCAGTTTTACCAAGTGACATTATTCATGACTCGCCAAGGGTGGCAGCTTACGTTGAAGTGGAAAACGAGCAAACCCAGCAAGACGCTCTGGACCTATTGGAGGAACACAGGGAGCAAGCCCTAGAAATATCCGCAATATACCAGCAAGATTTGCAGCGTTATCACAGCCGCTGGGTTAGAACGCGCAATTTTCAGGAAGGGGACTTAGTGCTGCGATGGACGCAATCAAAAGATGGGATGCACAAGTTATCTCCTCCCTAGGAAGGACCCTTCATTATAAGCCAGAATTTGCACAATGGCACATACTATTTGGTGGATGCAAGAGAAGAATCAGAGTGTTTGAATAACACAACTCACTCTACCAAATCACTGGAAGAGCGTGAGCGGCCGTGGAACATCGCCCAGCTACGCCCATATTATACCTAGTATCAGATCAAGTTTATCAAGTGTAATACACGATGTAATAGGCAGCAAGTTTCAGACGTGCTATTTTCCTTACCAGGGTACCTAAGGGGACTGGAAGGTTTTTAATGAGGCGGCTTGCTGACCTAACCTTTCATATTAATAAAGTGGAGGTTGAAAGTTTTTCTGATTGTTCAATTTTCTGCTTTTTATGTCATACGTTCTAAATTCTTATTTATGTCTGTTATTTACTTGTTTAGTTCCTTATGTTTCTATCATTTGCATCTTTAGTTCTTTTATACTTCTGTTATTTGCATGTTTAGTGTCTTTTATTGTTGTTATTCATGTGTTTAAAGGTTTGTCTTGCTTTTTATTTACATAATTTAAATTTTTTTGTTAAGCTTTTTTATGTGTAATTATTTGAAAGTCGGCAGGTTTCAGTTGAAACCCGCCGTTGAACAAGCAAGATATGTTTTAGGTCCCGGGGGCTGATTACTTGAATAGTACAGTTGTATACCCAATACCCGGCCTCGATGCCACTTGGTACATGGGGGCTGATTATCTTTTTCGATATAGCTGCAATCCTGTGACCCAGCCAAATTCTAGAGCCATTATTTTCTTGGTTATCTAACTTGAGCTTGATGTGACTCGCACTTATATGGCATGATCGCTCACCTATAAAATCAATCAGCCATGATGCCATTGGGAATTGCCTGACCCTGTTTTTATTAGCGAAGATGCGACAGAGACAATCCATGCGAAAGCCGGCTCAAAAGTTCAAAGAAACCAAAAGGGTCATCCAAAACCATAAACTTTGCAGAACTAGTGAAAGCGGTAAAGTTCATTAGATATCAAGTAAAGTTTCAAGATGTACAGGCACACCACCAAAAGAATAATGACAACAGTACTAAGTTATTACATAACTGCCCATCAGGGCCAAATGGCTTGTTTTTTGCAGAGACGCAGTATCTACACAGTTCATCAAGACTCGGTATCAGGAGCCGGGTTACCAGGGGAAGTGACGGCCAAGTTATCCTGGGCTGTGGCATCGGAGCTATCTTTCTCAGCTGCAGCCGGGTCATCATGTGCCGCGTTCGCAGCCTCGGCCCGGGTCTTGAGGGCTTCATTCCCGTGCCACGTAACAAGGTGTAGAGATTCAAAAGGGTTTTCATCATCATCTTCAACGGCAGCGCGGCCGGGCGGAGGCACAACTGGTGTAGATGAGCTTGGGGCAGTCTTGTCCTGCGTGACAGAGACCTTGTAGCTCTGGAGCAGATCGATGCGGGCCGGCTCAATGTATACCACTTCTTCGTTATTCTTGTTATAGCCATACTACAAGGAAGTAAGTTTCATGCTATTGGCAATCTCAGTGGCTACATACTGGGTCTGCTTTATGGGTCGGGCATATGATTTCTTACCAAATTGGCTGCCATCTGAGTTGTACTGAGGGAAGCCCTTCACAAGGGGCGCCAGGTCAAAACATGGGTGGTATGCCTTAGCAAGAGTGAGACCGCGCATTACACCGGCTCTGCAGGAGGATCTCTTCCACATGTGAAGCCACTCAGGCATGGTTGATAAATGGCCAAGTACTTCGGTTTAAGTGCTTGGCGGGTTCTGCCAGTTCCTGGCAGCTTTGATAACCTCGCAGCTGCCAAAGTACAGTTGGCGGACGAGAGTGTACATGCATTTCACCTTGTCAACAGCAGTCTTGCGAAGATTGGAGTCTCGTGTGCCTGTAGAAGAAAAGATCAGATATTGGGGCACAAGAAACCGGTTTTCAGTTTATCAGAATTGCAGCAAAGCACTTACCAACTAGCGAGGCAACCATGTAGTTGATCATCTTTCTTAGATGGTTCAGCTCACCAGTAGCGGTATCCAATTTTTCTGCAGGTCTGAGAGCTGCTCCCGCCAGTATTCCTTGTGCTCTTCCATTTCCTTCTTCGGGTCAGAGTTCTCCTGGGTCATGTTAGTGACAGAATTTTCTAAGGCTTGCAGTTGCTCAGCATCTGCGAGCCGGGCTTGGGATTCCGTTTTCAAAGCATCCTTGAGCCGGGAAATCTCTTGGCCGGCCTTGGCAACGTGCTCCTGTTTGGAAAAAGATAGTATATGGTCAAGCCCCGAGTTACTGAAGGAAAGGTAACCCGGAACTTGGGGTCTACAAAATTAAAATTTAAAACAGAAAGCTAAAAGTGGAGTCCCAGGTGGCTGTAGGATCGCTACCCAGCACTTGGGGGCTACACCCGCGAAGTTGCAAATTTTTTAAGTATGGTAATAGTCCCAGGCTGCTGTAGGCAGACAACCCGGTACTTGAGGGCTACACTATTTGTGGTTTTTTATACTGATACGTCTCCAACGTATCCATAATTTTTGATGTTTCATGCTGATATTATACCAATTGTTACATGTTTTGCAACCACTTTATGTCACTTTTATACATTTTTTGGGACTAACCTATTAACAAGACGCAGCAGTGCCAGTTCCTGTTTTCTGCTGTTTCTTAATTCCAGAAAAGCTAGTCAGGAAATATTCTCGGAATTGGACGAAACTTCACGGAGGGATCTATTTTATCAGAAGACACCAGAAAGTCCAGAGGAGCAATGAAGAGGAGCCACGTGGGCCCCACACGCACCCAGGGCGCGGCCCCCTGCTCTGGCGCGCGGAGGGTACGTGTGGGCCCCACGGGGGTCGCCAGCCGCCGCCCTTTCGCCTACTTATTCCCCCCGATGTGAAAACCCTAAATACCCAAGTTATTATCCACGATAAGTTCCAGAGGCGCCGTCGTCGTCAAAACTAGCTCGGGAGGGTCCAGAACCTCTTCCCGGCACCCTGCCGGAGAGGGGAATCATCACCGAAGGGCTCTACATCACCATGCCTTCCCCCGGAGTGATGCGTGAGTAGTTCATCCTTGGACTACGGATCCATAGCAGTAGCTAGATGGTTGTCTCTCCACTTTGTGCCATCATGTTTAGATCTTGTGAGCTGCCTATCATGATCAAGATCATCTTATTGTAATGCTACATGTTGTGTTTGCTGGGATCCGATGAATATTGAATATTATGTCAAGTACATTATCAATCTATCTCATATGTTATTTATGATCTTGCATGCTTTCTGTTACTAGTAGATGCTTTGGCCAAATAAATGCTTGTAACTCCAAGAGGGAGTATTTATGCTAGATAGTGGGTTCAGTCTCCAGTAATCTGGGTGAGTGACAGCAACGCCTAAGGTTGTGGATGTGTGGTTGCTACTAGGGATAACCTAACAATGCAATGTCCACGGTCATATGTATTTGTTTACATTACACACATTACTTAATGCAATTATCCATTGCTTGCAACTTAATACCAACGGGGAACTCTGATGACAACCTGGTGGTGGATTATTAGTCATAGACGCTGTTGGATAACGGTCTATGTATTTTTTCGTAATGCCCAATTAAATATCATAGTAGTCATCATGTCATATATATGCAATGTCATGCGCTCAATATTTGTCAATTGCCCAGCTGTAATTTGTTCACGAAGCATGTTAGTTATCTTTTATGGAGAGACACCTCTAGTGAACTGTGGACCCCGGTCCATTCTTTTACATTGATTAAACAACCAAGTGCAAACATTGTTCCTTTTCATTCTCTGCAATTTACTACTATTTTCCACACTATACGTTTAATTCTTTGTTTTCAGCAAGCCGGTGAGATTGACAACCTCACTGTTTCGTTGCGGCAAAATAGTTTGATTGTGTTGTGTGCAGATTCCACGTTGGTGACCGAATAACGGCGCCGCCAACAACCTTCTGAAGTGCTACTACTCCTACTGGTTCGATAAACCTTGGTTTCTGATTGCTAAGCGTGCCTGCTCGTTGGGAGACCCCAAGAGGAAGGTTTGATCTAGTCTAGCAGCAAGTTTTCCCTCAGTATGAAACCAAGGTTTATCGAACCAGTAGGAGCAGCAACTCTTCTGAAGGTTGTTGGCGGCGCCGTTACTCGATCACCAACGCGGAACCTGCACACAACACAATCAAAGTATTTTGCCCCAGCGAAACAGTGAGGTTGTCAATCTCACCGGCTTGCTGAAAACAAAGGATTAAACGTCTCGTGTGGAAAATGAGTATTAAATTGCAGTGAATGAAAAAGGAACAGTTTCCAGTTTGTGGTTGTTATCAGTGTAAAAGAATGGACCAGGGTCCACAGTTCACTAGTGGTGTCTCTCCATAAAAGATAACTAACATGTTGGGTAAACAAATTACAGCTGGGCAATTGACAAATAGTGAGCGCATGACAATGCATAAATATGACATGATGATTACTATGGTATTTAATTGGGCATTACGACGTAATACATAGACCGTTATCCAACAGCGTCTATGACTAATAATCCACCGCCGGGTTGTCATCCGAGTTCCCCGTTGGTATTAAGTTGCAAGCAACGGATAATTGCATTAAGTAAAGCGCGTAATGTAAACAAACACATATGCCCGTGGACATAGCATCGTTAGGTTACCCCTAGTGGCAACAGCACATCCACAACCTTAGAACTTTCTGTCACTGTCCCAGATTAAACGAGGCATGGACCCACTATCTAGCATAAATACTCTCTCTCTTGGAGTTACAAGCATCTAATTGGCCAAAGCATCTACGAGTAACGGAAATCATGCAAGATCATAAATAACATAGGGCATAGATTGATAATCAACTTGACATAGTATTCAATATTCATCGGATCCCAGCAAACACAACATGTAGCATTACAATAATATGATCTTGATCATGTAGGGCAGCTCACAAGATCTAAACATGATGGCACAAAGTGGAGAGACAACCATCTAGCTACTGCTATGGACCGTAGTCCAAGGATGAACTACTCACGCATCACTCCGGAGGCAGGCATGGCGATGTAGAAGCTCCGGTCACGACTCCCCTCTCCGGCAGGGTGCCGGGAAGAGGTTCTGGACCCTCCCGAGCTAGGCTTGACGGCGGCGGTGTCTCTGGAACTTTTCGTGGATATTGGCTCAGGCCCTTAGGGTTATTTTCTCGGGGCGAATAAGTAGGCGAAAGGGCGGCGGCTGGAGACCCCCGAGGGGCCCACACCACCCCAGGGAGCGGCAGAGGGGGGGCCCGTGCCCTGGGTGCGTGTGGCCTCCTGGTGGCCCTCCTCTGTTACTCCTTTGCTCCATCTGGTGTCTTCTGGTAAAATAGGGATGCCCGTGAAGCTTCGTCCAATTACGAGAATATTTCCAGACTAGCTTTTCTGGAATACTAAAACAGCAGAAAACAGGAACTGGCGCTTCGGCATCTTGTTAATAGGTTAGTCCCAAAAAATGTATAAAAGTGCCATAAAGTAGATGCAAAACATGTAGCAATTGGTTTAAAACAAGCATGGAACATCAAAAATTATAGATACGTTGGAGACGTATCAGCATCCCCAAGCTTAGTTCCTGCTCGTCCTCGAGTAGGTAAACGATAAAAACAAAATAATTTTGAGGTGACATGCTACGCTCATAATCTTGATCATATAATATTGCATGGCACATGTAAATGAATGAAGTGATCCAAGTCAATGATCTATAATTTGCTACCAATTAGATAATGAGTAAACAATGAATCACACAAGCTAAACGTTTTCATGAATAGTACTTTCAAGACAACCATCAAACTATTTTGCAAAGGTGTTAACTCATAAAGCAATAGTTTCTAATAAAAGGTATTCAATCAACACAAAGGAAGAATTAAGTTTCAGCATTTGCTTCAACTTTCAACATATTTATCTCATGGATATCGTCAACACAAAGTAGTATGATGCTAGCGCTAAGTTGACGAGGGAATATCTCCCCGGCAACAGCACCAGAAACATGCTTGTACGTCACACGTCAGTTGGGAACCCCAAGAGGAAGGTATGATGAGTGCAGCAGCAAGTTTTCCCTCAGTATGAAACCAAGGTTTAATCGAACCAGTAGGAAAACGAGGTTTGCTTCGAAGGTGTTGGTGAAGGAGTGTAGTGCGGCGCAACACCAGGGATTCCGGTGCCAACGTGGAACCTGCACAACACAATCAAATTACTTTGCCCCAACTTAACAGTGAGGTTGTCAATCTCACCGGCTTGCTGAAAACAAAGGGTTAAACGTATCGAATGGAAGATGATGTTTGTTTGCATAAAACAGTAGAGAACAATGATTGCAGTAGATTGTATTTCAGATGTAAAAGAATGGACCGGGGTCCACAGTTCACTAGTGGTGTCTCTCCAATAAGATAACTAACATGCTGGGTAAACAAATTACAGCTGGGCAATTGACAATTGATAAGTGCATATAACATGCATGTGTGAGCTGTGGTGTCTACTATGAGATTCATTTGGGCATTACGACAAAGTACATAGACCGCTATCCAGCATGCATCTATGCCTAAATAGTCCACTTTCCGGTTAACATCCGTACCCCTTCCAGTATTAAGTTGCAAGCAACAGACAATTGCATTAAGTAATGTGCGTAATGTAAACAATACATTCATCCTTGAATAAAGCATTGCTGTTTTACCCCTAGTGGCAACAACACATCTACAACCTTAGAACTTGCTGTCACTATCCCAGGTTAAATAGAGGTTGAACCCAACTATCATGCATAAATACCCCCTCTTGGAGTTACAAGTATTCACTTGGCCAAGGCTTCAACAAGTAACGGAGAGCATGCAAGATCACAAATGACATAGACATGATAATATAATATTCAGCTCCACATAGGTATCAATATAAGTCAGATCCCAGCAAACACAACATGTAGCATTACAATAAGATGATCTTGATCATGATAGGCAGCTCACAAGATCTAAACATGATGGCACAAGTGGAGAAGACAACCATCTAGCTACTGCTATGGACCCATAGTCCAAGGATGAACTACTCACGCATCACTCCGGAGGCGGGCATGGCGATGTAGAGCCCTCCGGTGATGATTCCCCTCTCCGGCAGGGTGCCGGGAAGAGCTTCAGAACCCCCCGAGTTAGGGTTGACGACGGCGGCGGCAGCGAATATGTTCTGGATGAAAGGCTCGGTGTTTTAGGGTTTTCACGTCTCGGGGAATAAATAGGCGAAGGGGCGATGTCGGCGGACCCCCGAGGGGCCCAAACCACAGGCGGCGCGGTGGGCCCCTGCCGCGCCGCCAGGTGGTTTGGCCACCTCGTGGCTCCTTCGTCTCTCCTTCGGACTCCGTGTACGTGCTGGAAAAATAGGGACTTGGCCTTTTGTTTCGTGCAATTCCGAGAATATTTCCAGAAGTAACTTTCTGAAACCAAAAACAGCAGAAAACAGGGAACTGGCACTGTGGCATCTTGTTAATAGGTTAGTCCCAGAAAATGCATAAAAGTGATATGAAGTGTATATAAAACATGTAGCAAATGGTATAATATAAGCATGGAACAGCAGAAATTATGGATACGTTGGAGACGTATCAAGCATCCCCAAGCTTAGTTCTACTCGTCCTCGAGTAGGTAAAACGATAACAACAAATAATTTCTGAGGAGACATGCTTTCACACAATCTTGATCAATATATTGCAAGGCTCATGTCATGAATGAAGTGACTCAAAGCAATGATCTATAGTTTGCTAACAAATAGATAAAGAGTAAACAATGAATCATATAAGCAAAAACTTTTCATGAATAGTACTTTCAAGACAAGCATCAAAAAGTTTTGCATAAGAGGTAACTCATAAAGCAATAGATTCAAAGTAAAAGGCATTGAAGCAACACAAAGGATGATTAAGTTTCAGCATTGCTTTCAACTTGTAACATGTATATCTCATGGATAGTTGTCAACATAAAGCAATATAACAAGTGCAATAAGTAAACATGTAAGAATCAATGCACACAAAGTTGACACAAGTGTTTGCTTCTAAGATAGAAAGGAGTAGGTAAACTGACTCAACATAAAGTAAAAGATAGGCCCTTCGCAGAGGGAAGCAGGGATTAAATCATGTGCTAGAGCTTTTTAAGTTTTCGAAAGCATATAGAGAGCACAAAATAAGTATTTGAGAGGTGTTTGTTGTTGTCAACGAATGGTAGTGGGCACTCTAACCCCCTTGTCAACCAGACTTTCAAGAGCGGCTCCCATGAAGGACGTTATCTCTACCAGCAAGGTAGATCATCCCTCTTCTCTTTTGTTTACACATGTATTTTAGTTTCTTTATAGATGACACTCCTCCCAACCTTTTGCTTACACAAGCCATGGCTAACCGAATCCTCGGGTGCCTTCCAACATTCACATACCATGGAGGAGTGTCTATTTGCAAATTAAGTTGCTTACTGATAAATCAGGGCAAAACATGTGAAGAGAATTATTAATGAAAGTTGTAATTAATTGGGGCTGGGCACCCCGTTGCCAGCTCTTTTTGCAAATTATTGGATAAGCGGATGTATATGCCACTAGTCCATTGGTGAAAGTCTGTCAGAAGTAAATGACAAGATTGAAAGATAAAACACCACATACTTCCTCATGAGCTATAAAACATTGACACAAATAAGGAGTAATAAAGTTTTGAATAGTTTAAAGGTAGCACATGAAATATTTACTTGGAATGGCAGGAAATACCACATAGTAGGTAGGTATGGTGGACACAAATGGCATGGGTTTTGGCTCAAGTTTTGGATGCACGAGAAGCATTCCCTCTCAGTACAGAGTTTAGGCTAGCAAGGTTGTTTGAAGCAAACACAAGTATAAACCGGTACAGCAAGAATCACATAAAAACATATTGCAAGTATTATAAGACTCTACACTGTCTTCCTTGTTGCTCAAACATTTTACCAGAAAATATCTAGACCTTAGAGAGAACAAATATGCATCCCAAGTCTCAACAAGCTCTACGGTAGTTCTCCACTACTAGGCTTTAACTACATGATGCAAGAGCTTAAACATGATCTACTTGAGAGCTCAAAACAATTGCAAAGCATCAAATCGAAACAAGACAATGATCTACAAGAATGCATATGTCTTTTCCAATACCAACTACTACATGTAGCATTTTCTTTCTTCCAAACAAACACCAATCAATTTATTTAAACATAAACTCTCCAAATGATAATATAATGCAGCAAGAGAGTATTTATAAACAAGTGCTAACAGCTCGAAGAGATGCATGAAAAACAGGAGCTAAAAGCACTGCAGTAGCTAGTTAAGAATACTCAACAAATATAAGTGAAGAACATGAGTATTCACATGAAAAAGCGGAGCGTGTCTCTCTCCCACACAAGGATTGCTAGGATCCGAATTTATTCAAACAAAAAAAAAAAAAAACACACAGACGCTCCAAGTAAAGCGCATAAGATGTGAAAGAATTAAAATATAGTTTCACTAGAGATGACCTGATAAGTTTGTTGATGAAGAAGGGGATGCCTTGGGCATCCCCAAGCTTAGACGCTTGAGTCTCTCTGAATATGGTTGGGATGAACCACGGGGGCATCCCCAAGCTTAGGCTTTTCACTCTTCTTGATCACATAATATCACCCTTCTCGCTTGATCCTTGAAAACTTCCTTCACACCAAACTCAAGACAGTTCTCATTAGAGGGTTAGTGCATAATCAAAAATTCTCATATTCTGTAATGATACAATCAATCCCAAAGCTTCTGGACATTAGCTACAGCCACCAATGCTTTGTGGAGCAAAGAAATCCACACAAACACAGTAAAAGAGCGAATGCAAAACAAAAGGCAGAATCTGTCAAAAACAGAACAGTCTGGAATGACGAATTTTTTCGAGGCACTTAAGTTGCTCAGATGGATCTGGCCTAAAATAATGAAAGTTGCGTACATATCTCAGGAATATGCGTGATTTTTTCAGAATTTTTTGAATTTTCTACAGGGAGATAAGCTCAAATCCGTGACAGCTAAAAATCTGTCACTGCGCAGAAATCCAAATCTTGCATCAACTTTCAATATAGAACTTTACTTGGCACAACATTGCGATAAAATAAAGATACAAAGGAGTTGCTACAGAAGTAACAAAACTCCTTGACTCAAAGAAAACAAAAATAACAGCAAATAAAAACGATGGGTTGTCTCCCATAAGCGCTTTTCTTTAACGCCTTTCAGCTAGGCGCAGAAAGTGAAAATCAAGTGTTGTCAAGAGAAGAAGCATCAACATCATAACTTGCTCTAACAATAGAGTCAAAAGGTAACTTCATTCTCTTCCTAGGGAAGTGTTCCATACCTTTCTTGAGAGGAAATTGGTACCTTATATTACCTTCTTTCATATCAATGATGGCACCAACAGTTCGAAGAAAAGGTCTTCCCAAAACAATAGGACAAGATGCATTGCATTCAATATCCATAACAATAAAATCAACGGGGACAAGGTTATTGTTTACTGTAATAAAAACATCATTAACTCGCCCCAAAGGTTTCTTCATAGCATTATCAGCGAGAAAAACATCCAAATAACAATGTTCCAAAGGTGGCAAATCAAGAATATCATAAAGCTTCTTGGGCAAAACCGAAATACTTGCACCAAGATCACACAAGGCATTGCAATCAAAATCATTCACCTTTACCTTAATGATGGGTTCCCAACCATCTTCTAATTTCCTAGGAATAGAAGCTTTAAGTTTCAACTTCTCCTCCCTAGCTTGCAAAAGAGCATTTGTAATATGCTTTGTAAAAGCCAAATTAATAGTGCTAGCATTGGGACTTCTAGCTAATTTTTGCAAGAACATAATAACTTCAGAGATGTTACAATCATCAAAATCAAAATCATTATTGTCAATGGTGGTGGAACCATTGTCTCCAATAGTTTGAAAAATTTCAGCACTTTTATCAGAAAAAGTTTCAGCAGTTTTAGGCAATTTCAAACGCTTTGCAGAAGTAGTAGAGACATTACCAACACCAATAACATTACCATCAATAGTAGGAGGCTTACTAGCATGTAAACATTAGCATTACTAGTGGTGGTGATAGTACAAACTCTAACTATACTATTCTCTTTTTCAAGTTCTTCCTCTTTTTCCCACCTAGCATGCAATTCAGCCAACATCCTAATATTATTATCAATTCGAACTTGGATGGCATTTGCTGTAGCAAATGACTTAGTATCTTTAACTTCATTAGGCATAACTTTCAGTTTTAGAATTTCAACATCATGAGCAAGACTATCAACTTTAGAACAAGATCATCAATTTTTTCAAACTTTTCCTCAACAGTTTTATTGAAAGCTTTTTGTGTGCTAATAAATTCTTTAAGCATAGCTTCAAGATCAGAGGACACACTTCTATTGTTGCTGTAGGAATTACCATAAGAATTGCCATAACCATTTGAAGGATAAGGCTTATAGTTGTTGCTACCAAAATTATTCCTATAAGCATTGTTGTTGAAGTTGTTGTTTTTAATGAAGTTTACATCAACATGCTCTTCTTGAGCAACCAATGAAGCTAAAGGAACATTATTAGGATCAACATGAGATCTACCATTCACAAGCATAGACATAATAGCATCAATCTTATCACTCAAAGAGGAGGTTTCTTCAACAGAATTTACCTTCTTACCTTGAGGAGCTCTTTCGGTGTGCCATTCGGAATAGTTGATCATCATATCATCAAGTAGCTTTGTTGCTGCACCTAAAGTGATGGACATAAAGGTTCCTCCAGAGGCTGAATCCAATAAGTTCCTTGAGGAAAAATTTAATCCTGCATAAAAGGTTTGGATGATCATCCAAGTAGTCAGTCCATGAGTGGGACAATTCTTCACCAAAGATTTCATTCTTTCCCAAGCTTGAGCAACATGTTCATTATCAAGTTGTTTAAAATTCATAATGCTACTTCTCAAGGATATAATCTTAGCAGGAGGATAATATTTCCCTATGAAAGCATCTTTGCATTTTGTCCAAGAATCAATACTATTTCTAGGCAAAGAAAGCAACCATTCTTTAGCTCTTCCTCTCAAGGAGAAAGGAAAAAGTTTCAGTTTTATAATATCCCCATCCATATCCTTATACTTTTGCATTTCACAAAGTTCAACAAAGTTATTAAGATGGGCAGCAGCATCATCAGTACTAACACCAGAAAATTGCTCTTTCATAACAAGATTTAATAGAGCAGGTTTAATTTCATAAAATTCTGCTGTAGAAGCAGGTGGAGCAATAGGAGTGCATATGAAATCATTGTTGTTTGTGCTAGTGAAGTCACACAACTTAGTGTTCTCAGGAGTACTCATTTTGAAAAACAAAATCAAACGAATTAAACAAGTAACTAATTTTTTTGTGTTTTTGATAAAGAGAGCAAACAAGACTAAATAAAAATAAACTAAGCAAGACAAATAACAAAGTAAAGAGATTGGGTGTGAGAGACTCCCCTTGCAGAAGCAATTCGGTTTTCCCCGGCAACGGCGCCAGAAAACGTGTTGCTAGCTCTAAGTTGACGAGGGAATATCTCCCCGGCAACAGCCAGAAACAATGCTTGTACGTCACACGTCAGTTGGGAACCCCAAGAGGAAGGTATGATGAGTGCAGCAGCAAGTTTTCCCTCAGTATGAAACCAAGGTTTAATCGAACCAGTAGGAAAACGAGGTTTGCTTCGAAGGTGTTGGTGAAGGAGTGTAGTGCGGCGCAACACCAGGGATTCCGGTGCCAACGTGGAACCTGCACAACACAATCAAATTACTTTGCCCCAACTTAACAGTGAGGTTGTCAATCTCACCGGCTTGCTGAAAACAAAGGGTTAAACGTATCGAATGGAAATGATGTTTGTTTGCATAAAACAGTAGAGAACAATGATTGCAGTAGATTGTATTTCAGATGTAAAAGAATGGACCGGGGTCCACAGTTCACTAGTGGTGTCTCTCCAATAAGATAACTAACATGCTGGGTAAACAAATTACAGCTGGGCAATTGACAATTGATAAGTGCATATAACATGCATGTGTGAGCTGTGGTGTCTACTATGAGATTCATTTGGGCATTACGACAAAGTACATAGACCGCTATCCAGCATGCATCTATGCCTAAATAGTCCACTTTCCGGTTAACATCCGTACCCCTTCCAGTATTAAGTTGCAAGCAACAGACAATTGCATTAAGTAATGTGCGTAATGTAAACAATACATTCATCCTTGAATAAAGCATTGCTGTTTTACCCCTAGTGGCAACAACACATCTACAACCTTAGAACTTGCTGTCACTATCCCAGGTTAAATAGAGGTTGAACCCAACTATCATGCATAAATACCCCCTCTTGGAGTCACAAGTATTCACTTGGCCAAGGCTTCAACAAGTAACGGAGAGCATGCAAGATCACAAATGACATAGACATGATAATATAATATTCAGCTCCACATAGGTATCAATATAAGTCAGATCCCAGCAAACACAACATGTAGCATTACAATAAGATGATCTTGATCATGATAGGCAGCTCACAAGATCTAAACATGATGGCACAAGTGGAGAAGACAACCATCTAGCTACTGCTATGGACCCATAGTCCAAGGATGAACTACTCACGCATCACTCCGGAGGCGGGCATGGCGATGTAGAGCCCTCCGGTGATGATTCCCCTCTCCGGCAGGGTGCCGGGAAGAGCTTCAGAACCCCCCGAGTTAGGGTTGACGACGGCGGCGGCAGCGAATATGTTCTGGATGAAAGGCTCGGTGTTTTAGGGTTTTCACGTCTCGGGGAATAAATAGGCGAAGGGGCGATGTCGGCGGACCCCCGAGGGGCCCAAACCACAGGCGGCGCGGTGGGCCCCTGCCGCGCCGCCAGGTGGTTTGGCCACCTCGTGGCTCTTCGTCTCTCCTTCGGACTCCGTGTACGTGCTGGAAAAATAGGGACTTGGCCTTTTGTTTCGTGCAATTCCGAGAATATTTCCAGAAGTAACTTTCTGAAACCAAAAACAGCAGAAAACAGGGAACTGGCACTGTGGCATCTTGTTAATAGGTTAGTCCCAGAAAATGCATAAAAGTGATATGAAGTGTATATAAAACATGTAGCAAATGGTATAATATAAGCATGGAACAGCAGAAATTATGGATACGTTGGAGACGTATCATATGACAAGTCCAATACGTTGCATATAACCCATGTTGTAACAAAGTTGACACTAGTGTTTGCTTGTCGAAGACAGAAAGAATAGGAAAACTGACTCAACATAAAAGTAAAAGAACGGCCCTTCGCAGAGGGAAGCAGGGATTAAGTCATGTGCTAGAGCTTTTAGGTTTTTAAAGCATATAGAGATTGCATAAAATATTTGATACTCCTCCCAACCTTGCCAACACAAGCCATGGCTAGCTGAATCCTCGGGTGCCTTCCATCAATCACATACCATGGAGGAGTATCTATTTTTGAAGGTGTTTGTTAATTGTCAACGAATGGTAGCGGGTGATAACAGTATTCTACCTGTCAAACGAACTTTTAAGAGCGGCTCCCATGAAGGACGTTATTTGTACCAGCAAGGCAGATCATCCCTCTTTCTCTTTGTTTACACACATGCAGGTATTTCACTGTTTTGTCATTGCTTACTGATGAATCAGGGCAAAAGTGTGAAGAGAATTAATTGGTTAAAGTTGTAATTAATTGGGACTGGGCACCCCGTTGCCAGTCTTTTTGCAAGTTATTGGATAAGCATGTATATGCCACTAGTCCAGGTGTAAAAGTCCATTTGACAAGCAGAATAAAGAATAACCACACTAATTTCTCATGAGCTGGTAAACATTGACACAAAAGGGAATAATAACATTTTGAATAATTTAAAGGTAGCACATGAAAAATTTACTTGGAGTGGCAAGGAAATACCACATATAGGTAGTTATGGTGGACACAAATGGCATGGAATTTGGCTCAAGGATTTGGATGCACGAGAAGCATTCCCTCTCAGTACAGAGTTTAGGCTAGCAAGGTTTATGTAAGCAAACAAGAATATCAACCCGTACACCAAGTTTATATGACAAACATATTGCAAACGTTATTAGACTTCATACCGTCTTCCTTGTTAACCAAACCCGTTTATTAGAAAATATCTAGACCTTAGAGATACCATCGATGCAAACCAAATTTTCAACAAGCTTTACGGTAGTTCTTCACTAATAGGCTTAACTCATGTGATGCACAAATTTAATCATGATCTACTTGTTAACTCAAAACAATTGACAAGCATCAAGTTATCCATATTAGTGATCTACAAGATTAAGCAAGTTTTTCCTTATACCAATTACCACATGCAACATTTTAGGAACCAACCAAACACCAATCAATTTATTTCATCCACTCTCCAAATAGATATAAGTGAAGCAAGAGAGTACTTTCTACAAAAGAAAGCTAAAAGCTCTGAAAAGAGATACATGAAAACAAGAGCTAAAAGCTGAACAGCGCTAGATATGAATACTCAACAAATATAAGTGAAGAATAGGAGTATTCTCATGAAAAAGCGGAGCGTGTCTCTCTCCCAATCAAGAATGCTAGGGTCCAGTCAAGCTTATTGAGCACACAGACGCTCCAAGAAAAGCACATATGATGTGAAAGAATTAAAATATAGTTTCACTAGAGATGACCTGATAATTTGACGATGAAGAAGGGGATGCCTTGGGCATCCCCAAGCTTAGACGCTTGAGTCTTCTTGAAATATGCTGGGGAGATCCATGGGAGCCTCCCCAAGCTTAAGCTCTTCACTCTTCTTGATCCTATTATCACCTTCTCTCTTGACCCTTGAAAACTTCCGTCACACCAAACTCAAAGTAAATCTCATTAGAGGGGTTAGTACTCAAAAATTTTAATCCACTGGTTCTGTTGTGACACATTGCAAGAACTCAATAAAACATTAGCTACAGCCCTCCAATAGAAATCCTTGCCTAAAGCCCACAAGAGACAATGCAAAAAACAGAGACAGAATCTGTCAAAACAGAACAGCCAGTAAAGATGAATTTTTTCGAGGCACTTACAACGCTCAGATCAAAAAACTTTGAACTAATGAAAGATTCAGACATTCATAAAGATTACGCACAAAAATTTCAGATTTTTTCAACAATCTGGTGAATTTATAATTTTCGTACAGTGGACAGCAAAAATCTGTTTCTGCGCAGCAATCAAAATTAAGCATCGTCTTAACACTAGAGGCTACTCTTGGCACAACAATGCGAGAAAATAAAGATACAAAGGAGTTGCTACAGAAGTAAACAATCTCCTTGACTCAATAAAAAAAATTGCAGAAATAAAAATAATGGGTTGCCTCCCATAAGCGCTTTTCTTTAACGCCTTTTAGCTAGGCACAAAGCATGCATCAAGTATCACCAAGGAAGAAGCATCAACATTGTAATTTGTTCGAACAATAGAATCATAAGGTGGCTTAATCTTCTTCCTAGGAAAGTGTTCCATACCTTTCTTGAGAGGAAATTGATATTTATATTCCCTCTTTCATATCAATAATAGCACCTACAGTTCTAAGAAAAGGTCTTCCAAGCACAATAGGGCATGATGGATTGCATTCAATATCCAAGACAATAAAATCAACGGGACATAATTGTTATTAACCATGATAAGAACATCATCAATTCTTCCCAAAGGTTTCTTAATAGTAGAATCAGCAAGGTGAACATCCAAGTAACAATTTTCCAAAGGTGCTAAATCAAGCATATCATAAAATCTTTTAGGCATAACAGAAATACTAGCACCAAGGTCACACAAAGCATTGCAATCAAAATCATTCAATTTCATTTTAATGATGGGCTCCCAACCATCTTCTAACTTCCTAGGGATAGATACTTCACGTTTCAATTTTTCCTCCCTCACTTGCATAGAGCATTAGTAATATGTTTAGTGAAAGCCATGTTTATCTCACTTGCCTTAGGAGTTCTAGCAAGCTTTTGCAAGAATGTAATTACTTCAGAAAGATTACACCCATCAAAATCAAAATCATTATCATCAAAGGTAATGGAGTTATTATCTTCCTTATTGCTAGAAATTTCAGCATCTTTATCAAGGACAGTTTTAGAGTTATCAGGCAATTTAGGACATTTTGCAATAGAAGTGGAAACATTACCAACACCAATTATCTTGCCATTAATGGTAGGAGGTTTGCTAACACTTGTGTTTGAAGCATTTTCAGAAGTAGTAATAGTATAAACTCTAGCAATATTATTCTTTCTAGCAATTTCATCCTCTCTTTCCCATCTAGCATGCAATTCGGCTAACATCCTCACATTGTTATCAATTTTAACTTGTATGGCATTGAGAGTTTTGCTCTCTTTAACATCATGGCATGTTCTTTAGTTTCAACAAATCAACATCAAGAGCAAGACTATCAACTTTAGAGGCAAGAACATCAATTTTCCCAAATTTCTCCTCAACAGATTTATTGAAAGCAGTTTGTGTACTAATAAAATCCTTAAGCATGACTTCAAGATCAGAGGGTACACTCTTATTATTGTTGTAGGAGCTACCATAGGAATTTCCATAACCATTGCCACTATTAGAAGGATAGGGCCTATAATTGCTATTACCAAAATTATTCCTATAAGCATTGTTGTTGAAGTTATTATTTTTAATGAAGTTCACATCAACATGCTCTTCTTGAGCAACCAAAGAGGCTAAAGGAACATTATTTGGATCAACATGTGTTTGACCATTTGCAAGCATAGACATAATAGCATCAATTTTAGCACTCAAGGAAGAGGTTTCTTCAACAGAATTTACCTTCTTACCTGTTGGAGCTCTCTCGGTGTGCCACTCAGAATAATTAATCATCATATCATCAAGAAGCTTTGTTGCAGCACCCAAAGTGATGGACATAAAGGTACCTCCAGCGGCCGAATCCAATAAATTCCTTGAAGAAAAATTTAATCCTGCATAGAAGGTTTGGATGATCATCCAAGTAGTCAGTCCGTGAGTGGGACAATTTTTAACCAATGATTTCATTCTCTCCCATGCTTGAGCAACATGTTCATTATCAAATTGCTTAAAATTCATTATGCTACTTCTCAAGGAAATAATCTTAGCAGGAGGATAATATTTTCCAATAAAAGCATCTTTGCATTTAGTCCATGAATCAATACTATTTCTAGGCAAAGATAGCAACCATTCTTTAGCACGTCCTCTCAAGGAGAAAGGAAAAAGTTTCAGTTTAATAATATCACCATCTACTTCCTTGAGCTTTTGCATTTCACAAAGTTCAACAAAGTTATTAAGGTGAACAGCAGCATCATCAGTACTAACACCAGAAAATTGCTCTTTCATAACAAGATTTAAAAGTGCAGGTTTAATTTCATAAAACTCTGCTGAAGCAGCAGGTGGAGCAATAGGTGTGCATATGAAATCATTGTTGTTTGTGCTAGTGAAATCACACAACTTAGTGTTCTCAGGAGTACTCATTTTAGCAGAATTAAAAACAGGACAGAAAATAACTTGAAAATAAAATAGATGCAAGTAACTAATTTTTTGTGTTTTTGATAATTGAAAGCAAACAAGATAAAATAAAATAAACTAAGCAAGACAAAAACAAAGTAAAGAGATTGGAAGCGTGAAACTCCCCTTGCAGAAGACTGCTGTCTCCCCGGCAACGGCGCCAGAAAATGTCTTGATTGCTAAGCGTGCCTGCTCGTTGGGAGACCCCAAGAGGAAGGTTTGATGTAGTCTAGCAGCAAGTTTTCCCTCAGAATGAAACCAAGGTTTATCGAACCAGTAGGAGCAGCAACTCTTCTGAAGGTTGTTGGCGGCGCCGTTACTCGATCACCAACGCGGAACCTGCACACAACACAATCAAAGTACTTTGCCCCAACGAAACAGTGAGGTTGTCAATCTCACCGGCTTGCTGAAAACAAAGGATTAAACGTCTCGTGTGGAAAATGAGTATTAAATTGCAGCGAATGAAAAAGGAACAGTTTGCAGTTTGTGGTTGTTAATCAGTGTAAAAGAATGGACCGGGGTCCACAGTTCACTAGTGGTGTCTCTCCATAAAAGATAACTAACATGTTGGGTAAACAAATTACAGCTGGGCAATTGACAAATAGTGAGCGCATGACAATGCATAAATATGACATGATGATTACTATGGTATTTAATTGGGCATTACGACGTAATACATAGACCGTTATCCAACAGCGTCTATGACTAATAATCCACCGCCGGGTTGTCATCCGAGTTCCCCGTTGGTATTAAGTTGCAAGCAACGGATAATTGCATTAAGTAAAGCGCGTAATGTAAACAAACACATATGCCCGTGGACATAGCATCGTTAGGTTACCCTAGTGGCAACAGCACATCCACAACCTTAGAACTTTCTGTCACTGTCCCAGATTAAACGGAGGCATGAACCCACTATCTAGTATAAATACTCTCTTGGAGTTACAAGCATCTACTTGGCCAAAGCATCTACGAGTAACGGAAAGCAAGATCATAAATAACATAGGGCATAGATTGATAATCAACTTGACATAGTATTCAATATTCATCGGATCCCAGCAAACACAACATGTAGCATTACAATAATATGATCTTGATCATGTAGGGCAGCTCACAAGATCTAAACATGATGGCACAAAGTGGAGAGACAACCATCTAGCTACTGCTATGGACCCGTAGTCCAAGGATGAACTACTCACGCATCACTCTGGAGGCAGGCATGGTGATGTAGAAGCCTCCGGTGACGATTCCCCTCTTCGGCAGGGTGCTGGGAAGAGGTTCTGGACCCTCCCGAGCTAGGGTTGACGGCGGCGGCGTCTCTGGAACTTTTCGTGGATATTGGCTCAGGCCCTTAGGGTTATTTTCTCGGGGGGAATAAGTAGGCAAAAGGGCGGCGGCTGGAGACCCCCGAGGGGCCCACACCACCCCAGGGCGCGGCAGAGGGGGGGCCACGCCCTGGGTGCGTGTGGCCTCCTGGTGGCCCTCCTCTGTTGCTCCTTTGCTCCATCTGGTGTCTTCTGGTAAAATAGGGATGCCCGTGAAGTTTCGTCCAATTCCGAGAATATTTCCAGACTAGTTTTTCTGGAATACAAAAACAGCAGAAAACAGGAACTGGCGCTTCGGCATCTTGTTAATAGGTTAGTCCCAAAAAATGTATAAAAGTGCCATAAAGTAGATGCAAAACATGTAGCAATTGGTATAAACAAGCATGGAACATCAAAAATTATAGATACGTTGGAGACGTATCAGTTTCATACTGAGGCAAAACTTGCTGCTATACTGCATCATACTTTCTCTTAGGGTCTCCCAACGAACGTGTGTTTCACGCCATCAAGCCTATTTTCTGGCGCCGTTGCCAAGGAGACAGCTGTCTTCTGCAAGGGGAGTTTCACGCTTCCAATCTCTTTACTTTGTTTTTGTCTTGCTTAGTTTATTTTATTTTATCTTGTTTGCTTTCAATTATCAAAAACACAAAAAAATTAGTTACTTGCATCTAGTTTACTTTCAAGTTATTTTTGTCTGTCCTTAATTTTGCTAAAATGAGTACTCCTGAGAACACTAAGTTGTGTGATTTCACTAGCACGAACAACAATGATTTCATATGCACACCTATTGCTCCACCTGCTGCTTCAGCAGTTTTATGAAATTAAACCTGCACTTTTAAATCTTGTTATGAAAGAGCAATTTTCTGGTGTTAGTACTGATGATGCTGCTGTTCACCTTAATAACTTTGTTGAACTTTGTGAAATGCAAAAGCTCAAGGAAGTAGATGGTGATATTATTAAACTGAAACTTTTTCCTTTCTCCTTGAGAGGACGTGCTAAAGAATGGTTGCTATCTTTGCCTAGAAATAGTATTGATTCATGGACTAAATGCAAAGATGCTTTTATTGGAAAATATTATCCTCCTGCTAAGATTATTTCTTTGAGAAGTAGCATAATGAATTTTAAGCAATTTGATAATGAACATGTTGCTCAAGCATGGGAGAGAATGAAATCATTGGTTAAAAATTGTCCCACTCATGGACTGACTACTTGGATGATCATCCAAACCTTCTATGCAGGATTAAATTTTTCTTCAAGGAATTTATTGGATTCGGCCGCTGGAGGTACCTTTATGTCCATCACTTTGGGTGCTGCAACAAAGCTTCTGATGATATGATGATTAATTATTCTGAGTGGCACACCGAGAGAGCTCCAACAGGTAAGAAGGTAAATTCTGTTGAGGAAACCTCTTCCTTGAGTGCCAAAATTGATACTATTATGTCTATGCTTGCAAATGGTCAAACACATGTTGATCCAAATAATGTTCCTTTAGCTTCTTTGGTTGCTCAAGAAGAGCATGTTGATGTGAACTTCATTAAAAATAATAACTTCAACAACAATGCTTATAGGAATAATTTTGGTAATAGCAATTATAGGCCCTATCCTTCTAATAGTGGCATGGTTAATTCCTATGGTAACTCCTAAAAATAATAAGTGTACCCTCTGATCTTGAAGTTATGCTTAAGGATTTTATTAGTACACAAACTGCTTTCAATAAAACTGTTGAGGAGAAATTTGGGAAAATTGATGTTCTTTCCTCTAAAGTTGATAGTCTTGCTCTTGATGTTGACTTGTTGAAACTAAAGAACATGCCTCATGATGTTAAAGAGAGCAAAACTCTCAATGCTATACAAGTTAAAATTGATAACAATGTGAGGATGTTAGCTGAATTGCATGCTAGATGGGAAAGAGAGGATGAAATTGCTAGAAAGAATAATATTGCTAGAGTTTATACTATTACTACTTCTGAAAATGCTTCAAACTCAAGTGTTAGCAAACCTCCTACCATTAATGGCAAGATAATTGGTGTTGGTAATGTTTCCACTTCTATTGCAAAATGTCCTAAATTGCCTGATAACTCTGAAACTGTCCTTGATAAAGATGCTGAAATTTCTAGCAATAAGGAAGAAATACTCCATTACTTTTGATGATAATGACTTTGATTTTGATGGTTGCAATATTTCTGAAGTAATTAAGTTCTTGCAAAAGCTAGCTAGAAGTCCTAATGCTAGTGATAAACATGGCTTTTACTAAACATATTACTAATGCTCTCATACAAGTTAGGGAAGAAAATTAAACGTGAAGTATCCATAGGAAGTTAGAAGATGGTTGGGAGCCCATCATTAAAATGAAATTGAATGACTTTGATTGCAATGCTTTGTGTGACCTTGGTGCTAGTATTTCTGTTATGCCTAAAAGATTATGATATGCTTGATTTAGCACCTTTGGAAAATTGTTATTTGGATGTTCACCTTGCTGATTCTACTATTAAAAAACCTTTGGGAAGAATTGATGATGTTCTTATCATGGTTAACAACAATTATGTCCCCGTTGATTTTATTGTCTTGGATATTGAATGCAATCCATCATGCCCTATTGTGCTTGGAAGACCTTTTCTTAGAACTGTAGGTGCTATTATTGATATGAAAGAAGGGAATATAAAATATCAATTTCCTCTCAAGAAAGGTATGGAACACTTTCCTAGGAAGAAGATTAAGCCACCTTATGATTCTATTGTTCGAACAAATTACAATGTTGATGCTTCTTCACTTGGTAATACTTGATGCATGCTTTGTGCCTAGCTAAAAGGCGTTAAAGAAAAGCGCTTATGGGAGGCAACCCATTATTTTTATTTTCTGCAATTTTTCTTTATTGAGTCAAGGAGTTTGTTTACTTCTGTAGCAACTCCTTTGTATCTTTATTTTCTCGCATTGTTGTGCCAAGAGTAGCCTCTAATGTAAGATGATGCTTAATTTTGATTGCTGCGCAGAAACAGATTTTTGCTGTTCACTGTACGAAATTCCTAAAATCACCAGATTGTTAATTAAATCTGAAATTTTTTGTGCGTAATCTTTATGAATGTCTGAATCTTTCATTAGTTAAGTTTTTCGATCTGAGCGTCGTAAGTGCCTCGAAAAAATTCGTCTTTGCGGACTGTTCTGTTTTAGACAGATTATGCCTTTTTATTTTGCATTCTCTCTTTTACTAGTGTTGAGTGAAATTCTTTTTTGGGTGGAAGAGCTTCACATAACATCAGTGGCTGTAGCTAATGTTTAAAGTAACAAGTCATATTGCGTCTTTATAGAACATGTGAATTTTTGATTATGCACTAACCCTCTAATGAGATCTACTTTGAGTTTGGTGTGACGGAAGTTTTCAAGGGTCAAGAGAGAAGGATGATATAATAGGATCAAGAAGAGTGAAGAGCTTAAGCTTGGGGAGGCTCCCATGGATCTCCCCAGCATATTTCAAGAAGACTCAAGCGTCTAAGCTTGGGGATGCCCAAGGCATCCCCTTCTTCATCGCAAAATTATCAGGTCATCTCTAGTGAAACTATATTTTAATTCTTTCACATCATATGTGCTTTTCTTGGAGCGTCTGTGTGCTTTTATTTTCAGTACTTTTATTTTCAATAAAGCTTGACTGGACCCTAGCATTCTTGATTGGGAGAGAGACACGCTCCGCTTTTTCATGAGAATACTCCTATTCTTCACTTATATTTGTTGAGTATTCATATCTAGCGCTGTTCAGCTTTTAGCTCTTGTTTTCATGTATCTCTTGTCAGAGCTATTAGCTTTCTTTTAGAAAGTACTCTCTTGCTTCACTTATATTTTGGAGAGTTGATTGAAATAAATTGATTGGTGTTTGGTTGGTTCAAAAATGTTGCATGTGGTAATTGGTATAAGGAAAAACTTGCTTAATCTTGTAGATCACTAATTTGGATAACTTGATACTTGTCAATTGTTTTGAGTTAACAAGTAGATCATGATTAAATTTGCATCATGAGTTAAGCCTATTAGTGAAGAACTACCGTAAAGCTTGTTGAAAATTTGGTTTGCATGAGTGGTATCTCTAAGGTCTAGATATTTTCTAATAAAAGGGTTTGGTTAACAAGGAAGACGGTATGAAGTCTTATAACGTTTGCAATATGTTTGTCATATAAAACTTGGTGTACGGGTTGATATTCTTGTTTGCTTACATAACCTTGCTAGCCTAAACTCTGTACTGAGAGGGAATGCTTCTCGTGCATCCAAATCCTTGAGCCAAAATCCATGCCATTTGTGTCCACCATAACTACCTATATGTGGTATTTCCTTGCCACTCCAAGTAAATTTTTTATGTGCTACCTTTAAATTATTCAAAATGTTATTATTCCCTTTTTGTGTCAATGTTTACTAGCTCATGAGGAAGTAGTGGGTTATTCTTTATTCGATTTGTCAAACAGACTTTTACACCTGGACTAGTGGCATATACATCCGCTTATCCGTTAATTTTGCAAAAAGAGCTGGCAACGGGGTGCCCAGTCCCAATTAATTACAACTTTAACCGCTTAATTCTCTTCACATTTTTGCCCTGATTTATCAGTAGCAATGACAAACAATGAAATACCTGCATGTGTAAACAAAAGAGAAAGAGGGATGATCTGCCTTGCTGGTAAAATAACGTCCTTCATGGGAGCCGCTCTTAATAGTCTGTTTGACAGGGAGAATACTGTTTTCATCTGCTACCATTCGTTGACAATTAACAAACACCTCTGAAAACTAGACACTCCTCCATGGTATGTGATTGATGGAAGGCACCCAGGATTCGGTTAGCCATGGCTTGTGTTAGCAAAGGTTGGGAGGAGTGTCAAATATTTTATGCAATCTCTATATGTTTTTCAAAACGTAAAAGCTCTAGCACATGATTTAATCCCTGCTTCCCTCTACGAGGGGCCTTTCTTTTACTTTTATTTTGAGTCAGTTTTCCTATTCCTTCTATCTTCCAGAAGCAAACACTAGTGTCAAATTTGTTACAACATTTGTTATATGCTACATATTGGACTTATTATATTGCTGAATCTTAAATTTATCGCTTTATAAGTTAACTCTTATGCAAAACTCTTTGATGCTTGTCTCGAAAGTACTATTCATAAAAAAGTTTAGCTTGTGTGATTCATTGTTTACTCATTATCTATTTGGTAGCAAACTATAGACCATTGACTTGGATCACTTCATTCATTTACATGTGCCTTACCATATTAATGATCAAGATTATGATGGTAGCATGTCACCTCAAAATTATTTTGTTTTATCGTTTACCTACTCGAGGACGAGCAGGAACTAAGCTTGTGGATGCTGATACGTCTCCAACTTATCCATAATTTTTGATGTTCCATGCTGATATTATACCAATTATTACATGTTTTGCATCCACTTTATGTCACTTTTATACATTTTTTGGGACTAACCTATTAACAAGATGCCGCAGTGCCAGTTCCTGTTTTCTGCTGTTTTTGTATTCCAGAAAAGCTAGTCAGGAAATATTCTCGGAATTGGACGAAACTTCATGGAGGTATCTATTTTATCAGAAGACACCAGAAAGTCCAGAGGAGCAACGAAGAGGAGCCACGTGGGCCCCACACGCACCCAGGGCGCGGCCCCCCTCTGGCGCGCCGAGGGTACGTGTGGGCCCCACGAGGGTCGTCAGCCGCCGCCCTTTCGCCTATTTATTCCCCCCGATGCGAAAACCCTAAGTACCCGAGTCATTATCCATGAAAAGTTCCAGAGGCGCCGCCGTCGTCAACCCTAGCTCGGGAGGGTCCAGAACCACTTCCCGGCACCCTGCCGGAGAGGGGAATCATCACCGGAGGGCTCTACATCACCATGCCTGCCTCCGGATCGAGTGATGCGTGAGTAGTTCATCCTTTGACTACGGGTCCATAGCAGTAGCTAGATGGTTGTCTCTCCACTTTGTGCCATCATGTTTAGATCTTGTGAGCTGCCTATCATGATCAAGATCATCTTATATTGCAAGTTGATTATCAATCTATCTCATATGTTATTTATGATCTTGCATGCTTTCCGTTACTAGTAGATGCTTTGGCCAAGTAGATGCTTGTAACTCCAAGAGGGAGTATTTATGCTAGATAGTGGGTTCAGTCTCCAGTAATCTGGGCGAGTGACCGCAACGCCTAAGGTTGTGGATGTGCTGTTGCTACTAGGGATAACCTAACAATGCTATGTCCACGGTCATATGTATTTGTTTACATTACGCACATTACTTAATGCAATTATCCGTTACTTGCAACATAATACCAACGGGGAACTCGGATGACAACCTGGCGGTGGATTATTAGTCATAGACGCTGTTGGATAACAGTCTATGTATTTTATCGTAATGCCCAATTAAATATCATAGTAGTCATCATGTCATATATATGCATTGTCATGCGCTCAATATTGTCAATTGCCCAGCTGTAATTTGTTCACCCAGCATGTTAGTTATCTTTTATGGAGAGACACCTCTAGTGAACTGTGGACCCCAGTCCATTCTTTTACATTGATTAAACAACCAATTGCAAACATTGTTCCTTTTCATTCTCTGCAATTTACTACTGTTTTCCACACCATACATTTAATCCTTTGTTTTCAGCAAGCCGGTGAGATTGACAACCTCACTGTTTCGTTGGGGCAAAGTAGTTTGATTGTGTTGTGTGCAGATTCCACGTTGGTGATCGAGTAACGGCGCCGCCAACAACCTTCTGAAGTGTTACTGCTCCAATTGGTTTGATAAACCTTGGTTTCATACTGAGGGAAAACTTGCTGCTGGACTGCATCATACCTTCCTCTTGGGTTCTCCCAACGAACGTGTGTTTCACGCCATCATATACCAGTTGCAAGAATTTTAAGTAAAGATGAAGTTATAGTCCCAGGCTGCTGTGAACATACAACCCGGCACTTGGGGGCTACAGGATCAAAGTTTTTTATGTTCTGTGTAAGGTTACTACAAGCACCAAGCTCATCAATAAGTGATAATCTTAGAGCTTGGGGGCTACATGGTATATGGATATACAGCTAAGGACAAGGGTAAGCAAAAAAGTTTACCTCATAGCGTTTTTGCATCATGTTGACCATGTCAGTCTCGAAGCCCTTGTGTTGAGCGAGCCGGGAATAGTATTCATCACGGAGAGCCGGCATGGACATGGACTCCAGAGGTGGCAATTCAGTGTAAATAATTGGGTCCTTGCCACGGCAGAGGAATCTGGCTTAAATTCGGGAGTTACCACCTTGGCAAGCACAGTGGGGTGTTGATTAACTGGGGTCTTCCGAGACCCTGTCACGATTACTTCTTCCTCTTTGGTGCATGAACCTTGGGCAGGAGATTGTTCTGTAGCAGGTTCAGGTGCATGAGGAGGAGAGGGCTTTGGAGATACAGAATGAGTCGGGTCTTCCATTGGCTCGTCCATCACAACAGGCTCGTTGGCGTGTGCCTCCAAGTGAGCAGGCTCCGTCACAGTTGGAGGAGGAGATGCTGGTGGAGAAAAAGCCGGGTCATCTTCCAGAGTTGCCTTGGCTCTGAGAAAAGAGCAGTTGTTGTTATAAAGAGTGTGTACAAAAAGAGGGAATATAGAAAGTATAAGAAGCAAGTATGTCTTACCTGGTGTTGATCTGGAAATCCTCAGGTGTGCTCACGCAGTCCGAGGAGGAAACTGATAAAGAATAGGATTTAGCGGCCCGGATTTTCCCAGCTAAAGGGTTTGAAGTACTAGGAGTCTTATGAAGTTGTTTCACCCGGCGATTTGGAGCAAAAGGGGGAATACATGTGCTGAGGGATTCCTGGCTCATCGAGGACCGGGTCCTGCACTTTTTGTTGGCTTCAGCTCCCTTCGCAGCTTCTTTTACCTGTGGTTGATCTTCAGTTCAAGAGTTGTTCATCATGTAATTAGAAAGGCGAGAATAAGGCACCTTTATAACTGCAGCTTGGGTTCTTTTTTGAGTTGGAGGTTCAGGGGCTTGTGGAACCAGCATATCAGCAGCAGCCGGGTCAGTGGGGCCTGGAATAAGAAACGCAGGGTTATCAGTAGAAGAGTCCCTGTGAGCGACCTCACTGGTAATCAGGCCAAGGAAGAGCCGGCCTGTGGAGTCAAGCTCACCTTCTTGTTCTTCTTCCTCATTTGTTTCCGTGTCTTCACAATCGGGGGAAGAAACGGGGGTGTAGTCCACACGCCACCAGTCCTGGCCCTGAGAAAAAGTAAATATGACCCGGATGTCAGAAAATACCAGGTCAGATGTTATGAAGATAAAAGAAAACATAGAGATTTACCGTGGGAGGTTTGTTCTTGGTGCTGAACGGGGCAAGCCCGGTCATTGCGATGGCTGTTTTGTTCTCGCCAAGAAGTTTCTTGGTGGTCTTCACGAGTTGATCATCAGTGAGCATCACTTCGGAGTAACGCATATCATCAGTGGTTTCGCCGGTGTACTCGTGGAATAACCGGGTCCTGATGCTCAATGGCTGGATGAACCAGCCGACCCAGCACTTGACAAGGTCTGTGCCCTTAAGGCCATGAGCAAGCAGAGCTCTGGCCCGGCAAAGAAGAGAATCTACCAAGACCCGGTTGGCGTCTTCTACATAGCTATTCATCTTGGAGTCTAGATTAAAGGAGAATTGCGGAAGGCCGGATACCAGGCCTCGTCAGTGGTGGGTGAAGTATCTTTGCAATAGAAGTATGTGTTTTGCCATCCCTTGGATGGCTGACTAAAACTAGAGCCGGGAAAGTGCACTCTTTCCGGCGCTGGATAGAAACCCCACCATATGGGCCAAGGGGTTGATCTTTGTGGGAGGGGTTGCAGTAGAAAATTTCGAGGAAAAGCTCAAGGCTAGGAGCCATCTAGAGATAATCCTCACAGAAAACTACAAAGTTGCTAATGTTCAGAATGGAGTTGGGAGCAACGTCTAAAGTGGTGAGGCCATAGTATTTGAAAACTTGGCAAAAAATAGAGAGCCCGGAGGGCAGAGACCACGAGTGACATGATCGAGAAGAACGACAATTTCACCTTCCTTGGGTTCGGGGTGGATTTCCTCCCCAGGAGCGCGCCAATGGATTTCGTCCTTAGGGGGAAGCTCGCCGCAGTTTGGATGAAATTGTAATGTGAACTCCGTCACAGTGGATTTGGTCCAGTTCACTGGAGCCAGAGTAGTGGTCGCGCAGAGCCAGACACGCCACCGGCATTCTTCTTCGCGGCCTTGGGTCCCTTCGCCTTGATCTTATCCCTCGCCATGGCTGCCAAACTCGAGGTATGCTCAATCTTGGGTGTGCACAAACCCTAGCAATGGCACGGTGGTGGTTGCGGTGTGGGTGAGATTCGGAGATGCGGTGGTTGCGATTTGGGTAGAAATTGGAAGCGCAGCGGAGCTAGATGGCTTGAGGATGGCCACAGTTACGCTCGCGAGCTTTTTGGTGCTCGATTTGGGTCTGCATTGCGGAACCGGCTGCATGAGGTAGAAGATGAAGAGGCCACGGGGAAATGGGGAAAGGGACCAAGCTTTTACCCTAACCCTACATTTATAGGCACAGTAAAAATCCCAGGGGTACTGAGGTAAAAAATGAATGGATAGGGTTGTTGATTTAGGTCAAGCGGCAAAGAGAATAACGCACAATGCGCAGATAATATTCCTTTGGGGGTTGAGAGGAAGATTTTTGCTAAGTGTTGAGAGTAAAAGCCGAAGGCGAATGAACCCGGGAAAAGTAGCTGGGTTATGATATGGACCCCCAAAAGAGCCGGCCTAGCCAGAGAAAAGGCAATGTAACCCGAAATTTAACGTATTATGTGCTATTCTTATTTTCAGGTGGTTAACCTGGACAATCAGGGTGGCGGCTCTCATTAAAGAAATGAAGTTTATAGCTAGAAAGGGAGGGCGCCAACCTGGTGACCAAGTTAACCTGGGGGCTACTGTTGGGGGATTATAACCCGGTAGGCCCATGAAGAGGGAAGCGTGACCCGCTAGGCAGGAGGCCCGGCCAGGCCAGCTAACCATCAACATGGGTCGGGTTACATTGATGGGCCGGAGAGCTTGTTGGTGACCCAGCCTATACAAGGAAGGTTCCAGAAGACCCAGAGGCGGTACGCGCCACAGAGTCCAAGACTTGGAGGACGTGAAGAGATAGAAGAGGTAGAGTAGGACTCCGAGTCAGGGTAGAACCCGGCCTTGCCTTGTAAAGGACCAGGAGACCCGGTCATCTATATAAACCGGCTCCTAGGTCATATATAAGGGAGAGAAGTTATTAGAGATTAGAGAGGGACAAACCTTTGTAACCCTAGACTTGAGACTTGGCGACATTGAAACCCGGGTCTCGAGATCATTACATCAATAACAAGCAAGCATGAAGTATGTCTTTATCTCCTATGGAGAGGCTGAACCTGGGTAAACCCTGTGTCCCCGTAGAGCTAAATAATCTCCTGTACACCAGAGATGCCATGTCCCCCAATCTAAACTACCCCCAGGTAGTATCTGCCGTGACAATCCCATGACAAAGCTCGTGCCCGAAGCCATCTCCGGCAGCTCCTCTTCCCCGACCTCGCCCAGTCGCTGGAGCTGAAGCTCCCCGACGCTCCCCTGTTGCCCGTGGACGCCGACGACCACGACCTCCGCCTCCCCTGCTGTCCGCGATCGAACAAGGTCGTCATGGCTTCTCTCGGAGCTCACCACCGCCGGTCGTCCTTCTCCCTCCCATCGCCCGTGTCCGGGCGTGGACGCACAAGTAGCAGCAGCACCAGGCTCATATGCGCGGGCCGACATCCAGATCGACCACGACGTGCGAGCTAGCTGCTAGATCTAGGTTTTTTTTGTTTCCCCAAAATTTTACTAGCAGCGTGCGATGATCTTACACGCTGCTAGTATGTTATACTAGTAGCGTGTTTGCGCCGCACGCTACCAGTTGTGTTTACCAGTAGCGCACTACTAGTAGCCTGCCCCCACACGCTACTAGTAGGCCAAAGGGGCACGCTACTAGTAGCATTTTTCCTACTAGTGTGACAAGGACTCGGATCACGATTCCCCTGAGTCGGCCATCACTGTGCCTTCCCATTCAGCTGAAGAAACTCCTGCTCCTCGTTTTACTAGCAATCAGCAGTGGAGGGTCTGAAGAATGTCGAGCATGTCGATGTCGATGCCCATGTCAGCACCTGGAAGGTCGTTTCATCAAAGAAATGGAAGCAATCGAAGGCTCTTTCCCCATAAACTCATAGTGCTCCTGTGGCTAAGCGTACTAGGTCCACTAATTCTTGGCCTTGGGAGTTTGTTCCGACCTCCATGCCCTCAGCTAGTAAGGCAGCTGAACCTAGGTTTTGCTTGGTGTCGACTACTACTGTTAGGACGAATGAAACAAGTACGGTAGAGCATGTACTCTCCGGTTAAGTTGCTTCTCTAGCTTTTTTCCATTAGTGTGACAAAGGAGTCATGCCAATCGCATTTGCAGGTGACATAGAGTCACAGTTGCCCTCCTCTCTGGGCTTGCGAATACAACTCCAACTCTGCTCTAGGTTACCAACCTCGAGCCCAAACCTATTTGTATTGACGCAAGACCTGGCTTTTTTGTACGGTGCCACCAAAATCTAATATTGTCATCTCTATGACATTTCGATGACACCGAACAAAACACTCCTAATTAATTAAAAAAGTGTCTTGGGAATTGTACCAAAACCCCACAATAGCGACGGGGTGGAATAGGTATGGCCATGTCTTGATATCTGGTAGTGGGATACATTTGGGTTAGGCCCATGAACATGAGAAGGCCTAGCTAACTCAGGGTGAACCAAGTCAAAGGTGGAAGTCCAACAGGCCAGCGTGGCCCATGATCCAGCCCAAGGCGGCTACGCGGATGGGGACATGGCGGACTACACCACCCGGCTAATCAGGGTTGACTCCAGATTCGCTACCGGACAGCGGACTCCTACAAAAAAGCATCAACGGACTATTTTTTTAGATAAAGGGCTTTTATTACTTAAAATGTTTAAGCATTACACCCGGCCTCTGCATAACTAAGATGCACACAGCCGCCAGTTCACCATCACTCAAGTCGGTCAGCAAAAGATAAAAAGGCGAATTACATATCAAAATGAGAAATTGTAGATCCGCCTAGGCTGCTGGTAGGTCTATCCGGAGTCTATGTTGCCACCCATGCCGGAAAATAACTCTTGGCCGCAGCATCCAGTCTCGACGCCACCTCCAAAAATAAGTCTCGGTGCAACACACGCTGCAGGGATGACCAAGCACGTAGCGTCGCTGTGCACCGGTATATAACCTGCATAAGAGAAGAATTTTTATCATTAAAAACCTTGTCATTTCTACATAGCCATAGCGACCAAATAACAGCAATCGCTCCCACCCTACTGAATAGTTTGAACCTAGGATCCACTCCATTTAGCCAACTGCCAAAAATGTTAGCAACGGATCTGGGTGGGTGTAAGGTAGAACCTATCTGTATGGCTGACCATATAGACTTAGCGAACTCGCACTGAAAGAATAAGTGCGTAATGGTCTCATCGTGTTGACAGAAAACACACTTTTTACTTCCGTGCCAATTGCGTTTGGCAAGGTTATCTTTGGTGAGAATAACTCCTCGACTTAAATACCACGCAAACACTTTAGTTTTTAGTGGTATCTTCATCTTCCAAAGTTTGTTATTATAAGCACTATCGACTGGAATTTCGGGTAGGATAAGCGCTCTATACATGGAATCAACCGAGAATTTGCCGTTCGTCGTCAGATTCCATTGAAACTTATCTGGACCTTCCGATAATTGGATTGAATCCAATCGGATGAGCAAAGCATTCCAAGATGCTTGTCTTGTTCCAAGTAAACTCCTTCTGAACGAAACATTTGGTGAGGAAGTACCCAATACCTTCGCGATCGTGTCACTTTTGTTTCGAACAAAAGAATATAGAGCCGGATATTGTTCTTTGAGGGTAGATTGGCCAAGCCAAATATCCTCCCAAAGCGAATTTCCGAACCATCCCTAATTGAGAAAGAGCCATGTGGAAAAAAGAACTTCATTGTAGCCATGAGGCCAGCCCAGAAGTGTGAATCGCCAGGTTTCCAAAGAACCTGGGAAACAGCTTGATCTCCGACATATTTTCTCCTAAGGAGGGTTTGCCAAACTCCATCTTCAGAAAGAAGTTTAAATAGCCATTTACCTAGCAGCGCTCTGTTCTTGACCTCAAGGTCATGAACTCCGAGCCCTCCTTGGTCTTTAGGGCAGCAAACCACACTCCATTTAGTCAGTCGATATTTTTTCTTCTCACTATCCCCTTGCCAAAAGAATCTAGATCGGAAATAATCCAATCGTTTTAAGACCCCTTTAGGAAGTTGGAAGAATGAAATCATATACAGTACCATGTTTGTTAGTACCGAGTTTATGAGAACCAATCTTCCACCCAGGGATAGGAGTTTGCCTTTCCAGCTATTTAACGTAATTGAAGCCTTTCCTCCACCCTTTTCCATTCAGCATTTGTAAGTCTCCGATAGTGAATCGGAATGCCCAAATAGTTGATAGGAAATTATCCTTGCTCACAGCCAAAAAGCTCAGCATACAAGGCGGTGTTCTCTTGGGCCTCACCAAAGCAAAACAATTCACTTTTATGGAAATTTATCTTAAGACCCGATAGTTGCTCGAAAGCTGACAAAATCAACTTTAGGTTACGAGCTTTTTCGATATCATGCTCCATAAAAAGAATTGTATCGTCGGCATATTGAAGAATCGATAATCCACCATCAACAAGATGGGGAATCACTCTTCAATTTGACCCTCAGTTTTAGCGCGTTCAATCAAGATAGCCAACATATCCGCCACTGTATTAAATAATATTGGGGAAAGCGGGTCACCCTGTCTGAGGCCTTTTTTCGTTTGGAAGTATTTGCCAGTGTCATCATTGACCTTGATGGCTACACTTCCTCCGGAAACAAAGGAATTAATTAACGCGCGCCACTCTGAAGAAAAGCCTTTCATTCTTAGGGTCTGCTGGATGAAAGACCACTTAACTTTGTCATAACTTTCTCAAAGTCAATTTTAATCAACGGACTGTTGGAGTCATCATTCAATCCGGTTGTCAATGCTCATCAATGTTGTAGATACCAACCGGTGTGTTAATACAATTATACCCAGCTGATACCATGTAATTATTAGTAGAAACGACACCTTAAACTCTCCTTCATTGTAACCTGGCCCTGCTATCTATATAAGGCACGGCTATGAGCCTTCTAAGGCAAGAGACATTCAGGCGTATACACGGCAATGTTGGCCATACAGGGGCAAGACATTGCATATGGGGAAAACCCGGACATGTGCCATTGAGTTTGCCGAGTGTCATATGGGGGACACTCGGCAAATCCCGGAGCACCTGGGTGCAACACATGTCCATCAGTGGCGGATTTACATGGTGTTCATGATGTCAAGTGACATCCCAAAAAAATTGTGAACACTATGATACCAGCTATGCATACAATAGTTTTTACCCTAAAGCTACTAGATAATGTGAATGCGATTGCTCATTGTCTAGAGCCAGGGCCGCGACAGTCGGCAAACGTATCGACACGTGTCGTGCTCGTGTGCTCCAGGGTTTGCCGAGTGTCCCTGTATGACACTCGGCAAACATAAGAGCCTCATGGCACCGCTGTCTCTGTCACTTCGGTTTTTTTAGCCGAGAACCCGATTTGACACTCGGCAACGTGTTTGTCGAGTGCCCGATAGAAAGCAATTGGCAAACACCAGTTTGCTGGTCCAATGTCAGCCGATGGTCGTATACCGAGTGGGAGAATACATGAAAGACTGATGTGGCACCATACGAATACTACTAGAGATTCTACAAATCATTAAATGAAAGAGGCTAAAATAAAACATTTTAAAATACCATGTTTGAGGAGAATTATTTCAAGATATAAGGTGTATAGGTTGGTGACGTGACGCCGGCCGGCCACCAACCGGAATGAAACTAGAAAGATTTTTGTTTTTGTGGGGAACAATCAGCTAGTGGGTGCAGCAGACGAGACAAGTAGAGATAGCCAAGATAGAGAGAGAAGAGAAATCAACGGAGCTCAGCACATGCTGGCTGCCACACCAGAGACGCTCCCAGAAGAGCTTCCAAATTAAACTGGGACCTTTCCACTAGATAGCTACGTGAACGACCGAGGTTTGTGGGCTGGTGAGCGAGAAATGCGAAGGAGAACATGGTCCCGCTCGCCCCCTACATCGTTGCCATCCAGCAGTTGGAGATCCTGACCGTATGCCATACCCGAGTTGTATTTGGACATTTCAGAATCAATTTTTCCTTTCGCATTCCCTGCATCTTCATTAATCACGGTCCGGACGGTGGGCGCAGCGGGCTGCGACAATCAATTCCGCAACGGTAACAATCTCAAAACAAAACATAGGGGCGCCATTTATATGCAGTCTCACGGCCATCCCTGTCTTCTGTATTCATCTTCCTCGGCTCCTCGCGATGTCTCGGTCCAGTTCATCCGCTCGGGCAACTCATGTTTCGGCCGAGGCAGTCGTGCGGCTCCCGATCATCTGGTGCACACAGGGAAATGCAGTTTCTCTCCTCATGTGCTCATAAGAGGGTGATTATGTGTTGGTCTCAGCAAACCGACGAGTTCAGGGCACATGCATCTGCTTGAAAAAACCGAGCAGCAGCAGCAAATGAATTCTTGTATCATTTAGGCCCCTTAACATTGGTTCTGCTCTTCGCGTACTTGCTGCCAAAGCCTCGCCCATGACCGTCGACAGAGATGCCATTTGGGATGCGCCCTGGCTCGTCTCCTGGCAAATCTGCATCGAAGAACGGGGGGTTGCCGGGTTGCTCGGCAAAGCCGATGAGGAGAGTCTTTCTAGTGACAAATGTGATACTGCGCGTTGTTGGTATCGGAAACTATCTGGGGAGCTTCCCCAGGATGAGCCCCGCCGTGTTCATGCCTATGAACATTGTAGTCACGGAGCTTCTGGTCGCAGGTGGGGGGTGTAGAAGTGAGCTGTAACAGCCAGCGAAATTACGCCGAGAATTAATGGGGTGCGGCTGGAACGGACATGTAAATGCGCACTGTCGCCTTGCCGTATGCGGTCCAAACTCATCAATCTGACACACCGTACGTAATGCATCATGTATTCTGAAAGTATTGGTTTCGTATCACAGAAAAGAGAATATACTCCTTACTTTAGCAGCGGATCTCAAAGCGCGTTCTGGTCGTCCAGATTTAGGCAGCGCTCGCCACCATGTTCACCAAATTCGCTCTCGCTGGTGAGCCTACTACATAGATGCATGATAGCTCTAGCTAGTACCGATGGAGGTTAATTTGATGCCACCACGTGTACTGGTTACCGCGACCCATCTTGGTTACCGCGAGCATGCTGGCCACGACCACCACGGCCGAGTCGGCCACCACGTGTACTGGGGTGCAAAATTTTGTGTGTCAGTTAACCTGTGTAATTTCTTATAAGATTTTGAAACAAAGAATATGAAATTTGGAGCCAAGCCTACGTGAACCGGGACTCGAAATTTACTTTTCCTCAGGCTCTTGGGAAAAATAAACATTATAATACTCACTCAACTATCTCTCACTCTCACTCTGTGTGTCTCTCATGAACCACTCCCCAGATATGTACAAAACCAGTGAGTACCGTGGGCAACTAGCTGCCAAGCTTACCGTTGGTTTTTCTCTTTGTGGAGAGCAACAATAATGCAGCTGCAGCAGACGAGACAAGTAGAGCCAATGTAGCCAAGATAGAGAGAGAAGAGAAATCAACGGAGCTCAGCACATGCTGGCTGCCACGCCAGACGAGGCTCCCAAAAGAACTTCGAAATCGGGACCTTTCCAGTAGATAGCTAAAAGGATGATAGCTACGTGAACGACCGAGGTTTGTGGGTTGGTGAGCCTACTTACCTCTTTACCAACAACCAACTCATGTTTCACGCATGATGGCTCTATGTTAATTTGATGCTTGCTATTACCTCTTTACCAACAACCAGTTCATATATGCGCACGTCCTTTTCTTCTAGACACTACTTTTCATATAATAGCTGCAAGCTATTTATTGCTAAAAATCGATGGTCGGAAATTAGAATCCACTCAACCAAGATGATCACACACATACATAAGAGGTTGGTGACCCGGTAAGATATTCAAATGTAAGAGCAGCAACCATTTTTTGGAGGACACAATTAATACAAGTTGGACAGACTTTTATGTGAAATCAAAACAAACCGAGGGCTGGAGTAAGCATGCATGCATAAAGGATAAACAGAGAAGTACATGGATGTATCAACAAGATTACAGAAAACGGAAGGACTAAAATGCAGAAAAGGAGGTACTGTTGTTATGTGTTTGTGATGGACGGTTGTGTGTGCTTGAGCTTGACACCAAATGTCGTATCTGCCCACACACACATGCATGTGGAATCAAACAGGCAAGATTCAATAGTCGACAGATCCAGACAAAATTAATAATGAAGTAAGATCAAGAGACAAATCTTGGTGACGAACACGATGTAGCTGTGCTGCCTCACAGGCCTCCATTCGTAGCTAAATTGTCTGTGAGGAGTGGTAATACTTTTGGCCAGGTGTGCATGCATTATTGAGGCTGATAGCAACATGAACGACTCTGCCTGCTTCTTGTGCGAATTATTGTAAGGAGTGTATTTTGTCGGACACTTGATAAACACGTGACTTTACCCCACACACACACACACATGTGGACCATCGATTGACAAGATTCAATAGTGGACAGATCCACTATTGAATGACTGTGGTGAGGAGAATGGAGCCTACATAGATGCATGCATTATTGAGGCTGATAGCAACATGAACGACTCTGCCTGCTTCTTGTGCGAATTATTGTGAGAACCTCTAATTAATGCCCTGCCGGAACCTATAATTAACCACTGCCGGAATCAACGTCTTTACCGAGTGTATTTTGTCGGACACTTGATGAACACGTAACTTTACCACACACACACATGTGGACCATCGATCGACAAGATTCAATGGTGGACAGATCCACTATTGAATGACCATGGTGAGGAGGATGGAGCCTACATAGATGCGTGCATGATATAGCTCTAGCTAGGAGTACATTTGTAGCTTCACTCTTTACCAACAATCAATTATATTAATGCTCCTAGCTTTCTAGAGGGTGTTAAACAATGTCCCTACGGTAAGTATCATACTATAATCATGCGCGCACCTCGTGCCATTTATTTATTTTATTACATAGTTATGCTTTCGTCACCCCACATGTTGTCTTTGTGCAGTCTCGATTGGTTGGACTCCCCTAGCCGTCAATAGATAGAATTGGCGATGAGTGCGTTCTTGAAGATGTTGCTAGGGAAGAAGGACGACTTTGTCGTCGATGTTTAGGTCATGTGGTTCTACTATTTTTGTGTATTCAATGTACTCTGCTTGTTAATGATTTGGCCACGTGAATTTGCATCGATTGTGTGCATCCGCGAATGCAGAGCCTGGGACATATGTTTTTTTGAAGAAAAAAATTATCAAATTTTAGCCAAATCTAACTCGATTCCTTAGCGCCATCCTCTACAGTGTTGAGCTCGGCTATATCAGTGCCACGCACCTCGGTGTTAAAAAAACCTAACGCTTTGACGAGTGAAACGAAGATTTATACCTCCTCAACAGCTTTTTTTTGCCGGGGAACAAACCCGGCAAGATTCAGTGCCAACAAACAAGACAAGTCGACAATTACTCCATCTCCATCTACACCCAAGATAGAGAGGAAGCCGCCAGCAGAGCGACCGTTAGACAAAACTTACATACTAGATGACCGCACACTCATTACCATGCCAGTAGTGCATTAAAGCTACAAATCGTCGACCAAGAAGATCTGATTGTTGTCGACAGAGTCCATTTCGTGCACGACGAGCCTCTCGGCCGTCACGCTGGCGCCGGTTGCGTTGTTGAAAACGTACACCCCTGCGGCCGCGTAGATAGCCTCCGTCGGGTACACCCGCGACGTCGCCGTGACCCTCCCGCCCATCGCGAAGCTCTGCACGATGGAGTGGTCCACGAGCACCCTCATCGACAAAACCTCGCCATCGAGCACAGGCACCGTGCTGCCGACCACCCGCTTTGTTACGTCCCTGGCCCACGACGACCGCGACTCATCGTTGCAGAAGCTGGTCCGGAGGCCCCCATCGAGACCCCTAGACACATAGAAGTACACCGCCGTCTGCTCGCCACGGCCGTCGGCAAGGACAAGCAGGCCGAAGGGGCCGAGCACGCCACGGGTGGCAGCGCCGCCGCTGCTACTGCAGTTGTACCCGACGTCGGCCTCGCTGATTGCAGCCACGGCGGAAGCGTTGAGGCGGAAGGAGGCCTCGATGTCGAGCTGAGTGCCTTGGCGGATGGGGAGGAGGAAGACAGAGCCGGTGTCAATGGTGATGCCATTGAACTCGGTGGCGTTGGCGCGGAGGGTCTCGATCTCCTGCACCAGCCACAGGAGGAGGTTCGTCCAGGTCTTCTTGTCTAGTGCCACTGTCCTTGGAATCGACTGTACACACGTGGCATACACCATTAATTAGTTAGTTAAGCTAAGGAAGTCCATGGATCATGAATACACATGGACATCAAGTACTTGAAAAAAACATGAACAATCATGAATTTTGTTACATTCATAAAGGGGTCGGTCCTCCACCGAAGAAACCATGAAAAATGGATTGGCTCTTGTTGGCATACGGTACGTCTGTACGTGCATGCCTCTGGGATATCAAATAATTAATTAGCTAGTTTAGAGGCAACTGCATGCAGTGATATAACAACAACTACACTTCAATCCCCGGGATTGAAGTGATGATAAATGCAAGGTCGTAAAACAATCATAGTCCATCGATCCATGTATACTATAGAGACAGACATATACCTGGATCGAGGCCCATCCCTTGGCTTCGTCGGACCGCCTAGAGTCGGTCTCCCCGACATACCCCAGCATCACGCGCCGCTGCTTTACTGGATCATAGAACGACGTGGACGCATAGAACTTGCCCCAGTCGTACCTAAGCCCCATCCCCAAGTCCAGCTCCGGGTCCAATGGTGTCCACGTGTTCCCTGCCGCGTCGTACCTGCCCAACGCGTAGTAGTCGTGCCGTTCGTCGTCCATGCTCGCTTTTATCACGTACAGCACCTCCGACGATGAGTTGTCTCCCCCGCCAACGGGGTAGAAGTCCATGCACTCCCACATGCCGGTGTGCTCGACGCGGTGCAAGATGCCCGGGATGCGCTGGAAGCTAAGGAAGTCCTTGGTCTTGTACACCATGGCGAAGCCGGCATGGTCACCGTGGTTGTCATCCTTGGAACCAATGACAGTGCGGTACGTGGAGTCGGACTCGTCGAACCAGGCAGTGGTAGGGTCTCGGAAGTCCATGTCCTTGATCCCCGGTGGATGAACGAGGACGGGGTTGGCGGGGTGCTTGGTCCAGCGGCGGAGGAGGGGGTCGTTGCGGTCGGTGGGGACGGCGACGCACTGGACCTCCATCATGACAGTGGCGTTGGTATAGACCCCCGTGTAGAGCATGACGAGCGTGCCGTTGTGGAGTACAGTGATGGAGCCCGACAAGACGCCCTTGATGTCGTACCAGTGGTCGGGCACCATGGCCATCGGGAGGTGGCGCCAATGGACTAGGTCCCGGGACACGACGTGGCCCCACGCCATGCCGTCGTCATACGCGATGCCGTTCCGGTTGTACTGGTAGAAGAGGTGGTAATATCCACGGTAGTACACCGGACCTGCAATGTAATGTGTGCGTCGATCAAATCAATCCTCTCGCCGGCCCTGTACTCACTCGCCGTTGTTAGTCAATACGTACTCATGACTCACCGTTGGGATCTGCACCTCGCCGGAAAAGGAGCAAAGGCAGCGATGTCAGCCAGAGAATATGAATCCTTGGAATTAATGTAGTAGCTAAATAGATAGATAGAGTACCGCTCATGAAGTTCTTCTCCGTCTGGAAATGGAACCCGGCCCGCTGCCACTGCAGCATGGAGTTGCTCCACGGGAAGGCGTTGTCGGCCCGGCCCATCCTGGCTCCGGCGAGCGCCACGGCCACGACGATGAGCGCCACCACCACGGCGATTAGGCACGCGCGCCAGTACCCCACGCCGCAGCTCCGGCTCTGGTGCTGCTTCTCGTCGCCGGTGGAGGGCAGCGGCGCGTACTCGCCGGCAGCAATGGCCTTGGACTCCATTGCCGGAATACCCTGCGCGCCGTCAAGTTCCAACAAGTTTTGAGTAGACTCCGGTGGGTGTGTTCTTCAGCAGCGAGCGAGAGAGCCAGCACGGTTTATAGCAGGCATGGGTAGAAACAAAATGGCGGGTGGGCCTCCCGGATGTCGCGTTCACTCGATCGGTTGATTATTCCTCTCGTCACCAATGTGCGGGCAACATCTTTTATTTTATAACTAGCGGGGTGACCCGCGCATTTGCGCGGCTAGATATTCTACGGCGTGTACATCGCATATTTTTTAATACTTGTATTAAAGATGTATATGTGTTGTTAGGTAGACATTTATAATATGTTTTCTCACCTCAAGTTACTTAATCTCGTATTAAGTGTCCTCGACTATGTCTCTCCTATACAGTAGACAAAATTAATGGTCATAGAAATATGATTTGACTCTTCATTCAAGAATATACCTTTTGCCTTTATTGGTGTAACCTGTTTTGTATTTTTGTGAATTATACCAACGAACCCCACTTCATGGAAATGTGCACCTTAATTCCATTGCTCCCGACCTCCCTACTTTCTCATACCAAAATGGTATGAAAGCCATCGTCCCTAGTGCATCCATATGGTCTTGGATTCTTTATAGTGTATCACACTTTCGTTGTTCTGAATTATGTTAGTGATGCCTACAATAGGCCTAGACTATTTTAATCACAACTGTTTATTTTCCCTGGTACTGAACCCAGAAATATTATACTCAGAGACATGTTATATTTAAATTTTTCATCTGTCAGTACATACCTCTCTCATGAATATTTATTTACATGAAAACCACAATTTGTTCTCTGATTTCATATATTAATACAGTTGGACTCCTAAGTCATACGACTAATTTGCATACAAAAGTTATTCGAAAATAGGCTATTTCTTGAATTTTATCCGTGATTCTCATGGAACAAAATAACAATTTTGTTCTTCATTGTCATTTTGATATTCATACAGGATTTTGTTTTTTTTACTGTTATGATGAATCTCCAAAGTAGACTTTCCCGAGTTTGATTATCATCCACGCCAGTATAAATTGCGTTCCTTGATCAATGATGCAAATAATCAGTTTAATCTGTGAAACGTGCAAATTTCACATTGATGATATATGCTAGACAATGTGTCTATCAATATCAAGGCATCGGTAGTAGCTTCATTATTTTTCAAGCTCCATGACTACCATAATATTTTGTACACACCTTCATACGTGAAGGGATACAGGGTGATAAAGAGTGATTTTCCTGCAACTAATAGAATTTACCTGGTTCGAACATGCAACAAAAAGCAATTTATCAAACGTGCATAGACATCGAAACCATAACTTAAGTCTTGACACTGTAGTACTTCTAATCTGCACGTCCTATAATCTGATTTATAAAAAAAAGGTAGCTATTTCGTAGAGGAAAAATATCAATAGTTAATGGGTAGGCTGTCTTACCGGAGGTATACAATTTCAACCTGATGCCAGACATAAGGCGCTTGATTAGCACAGTAGAATCTGGGCGTTGGATTCCCTAGCAGAGAACTGAGGATCAGCAAAAACAAATCTGTCTTGGCTAGATTGCAGTCACACATGATACCTGCATGCTATCTCATGAAGCTAAATTTCTACCAAGAAAGATGAACGAAGAGATAGTAATCAAGATATTATTTCTATATTGGAGATACTTTCTGTCTAATTTTCCCTGGTCTAGTTCGCGAAGTAGGCATATCAAAGAAAGTGACGTCCTAATCGATTAGCTAGCGAATTAAGGAGGCAATTCGCTGTTTTTGGTACCGTTGCTGGCCTGGTTGTTGCTGCCGCCCGCCATGCGTTAGGATTGATAGGACACAGGTTAGGTCCGTGTAGGTCGCCATTGTGTCCGCTCCTCCTGTCAGGCCGCTAGGATATATCGTGTTGCTTCTCCGTTGGTGACTTGGCATCGCCTAGAATATCGTCGGAGCTGTGCAGCTCGCAGTTGTTGCCGCTCCTGCTGGCAGCCCGCTTGGACTGTGTTGCACCTCCATTGCCGCGGCCAGGGATCTCGTCGGAGTCTTGCAGCTCGTCGTTGTTGACTCTCCCGCCGGCAGCCCACTTGACCATGCTGCACCTCCATTGGCCTAGCCAAGGGTTAGAAACCTGTAGAGAGCCGAAAAACATTAGTGTTGGTATCGTGAAGGTCAATTTTTACGACGTGCGCATTGTCACGGGCCAGGATTCCAAGCGTCAATGGCGAGGCTTGAAAATCTAATTAACTTCGTCAAGAAAGCTCCATATGAAAAAAAATCAGCTATCAAGCTCGTTTTCCTTTGCTAGGACAGGTTACTGGAGTTCATCTCGGATGACCGTGCACTACCGTTGTATTCTTTCTTTAGAAAGTCCTTGCTGACCTTTTTTATTTGATTGTTCGTGAGAAAACTGCAAGTTGGGATGAGAAGATCTAAACACACATGAAGATTGCAGCCAGCTATTACCTGGGGATTTCCATATTAGTTGAAGATTTCACCTGGGTGAGGGGCCTTCCATATCCTGGGCGTGTTGCTGTACGTTTGATTTGCTGATTGAACCGGACATCATCGACCTGTCTGGATATGTATCCATGTCTTCAATCTGTCGTGAGGGATTGATGGTTTGCTTTGATCTGCTGCCATTAAACATGCATGTAATTAGAATCGTAATCGCAGCAGCTCTCCTGTTGCCAACTGTGTGCTGCTCGTCCCGGCACAACCTCATTGCCCTTCGTATACGATACAATACGACATGAACACAGAATTCTATTGGATGTGTGCCTAGCCGTCTAGGGACCGATCGATAAGATCTAGAGTAGAATAAGATTTTCCCGTCATGGAAAACTAATAGCCAGATCGATTCCCTTATGCTGGGCCGATGAAGAAGACACTGACAGCCATACCGATCAACTGCCGAGATCTACCGATTGGAAGATGTCTGCATATCATCTTCTTCCTCGTGTTTGCAAGTCTACGGCCATGTCTTCTTGATTCCTCTCCGAAAAAACATGGTGTTTTGCTAGATATTCCTGCGAGGTCGGCGTGTGCTGTATGCATCGCCATCATGTTCTCGCGATTCTTGCGAGCTTCCGATCAGCTGCGCGTCATGGCGTCGTCGCGTGTGTTCGAGCTCTCAATCAATGGACGGCTGGTCTCCTTGCAGAAAAATCTTCCTACAATGGAAATCGATCAGGCAATGGTTTCGTATCTTCTTATTTGCACATCGTACCGGACATGCATTAATCAATCAGAGTCCATCTTGTATACGTGAAGATCAATGATTCTATATGTAGTACGTGCCGTGGATGATGGTGACATCCTCTAGCCATATACTGCCTAAACTTTACGTGGGTTGCCTAGTTACGTGATCCGTTTCCTGCCTAACATGCTTTAAATCTCTACCGTCTATACATCTTGAAAAATCTCCACCGTTAATTGTTTGTTGTCTTAATAATACTAGCAAAAATGCCCGTGCGTTGCCACGGGCGAACAAAATGAACCATTGTGCACAACAAAATGACTCATCTCACTCTATCAGGAAATAATATTTCGTTTTATATGATGATCAAAGTTGAGATAAAAAATGATCATGTCAAATTCAGATAGTACGGAGTACAATGCAATGCAGTTGTTGTCGATTTATTTAAAACAGTTAGCAAAATCATTGTTATTCGACTGTGCCCTTGACAAAAGGTTTTCCACTCGGCTCCCTTTTTCATTGTACATCTTGGTCTGTTCACAGTTAAAAAATAAATATATCAATAAAACAAATTTACACGTATACTAATGTACACTACCAGGCATTAACAACGCCTTTTTCTTGTGTTGATCCATGCCTCTCATCAAGGTTTATTCGGTAATCAGGTAGCGGCACTTTGCTGAAAACAAGTGTCTTTCCTTTGTTGTATGCCTTGCTATCTTCCCAAAATGAAAGCACAAGACATGGAAACTATAATTCATCAGATAACAAAAGGCATCAAATGATGAACGTAAGAAAGTCAGATAGTCTTTACAGATTCACAACTCAATTTTCGCTGCTCAAAATAGAGATCAACAACATGAAGCACGAGAAGCAAGCAAGCACGGACGCCGCTTGCGCCCAGCGCAAAGACATCAGAACTCACCATAGGACATCAGGATCTGGGGTTTAAAAAAATATATATCCTGGTTTTGGTTGTATAATGGTATGCCATTGGACGTGTACTTGGTTTAATCCAAAAAATTATCCTCTTAATCTAAATTCCTCACAACTTGATCTAAAAATAAATTCCTCAAAAAGTGAAAAAAAAACTCGCCAATTGCTTTACAGTCCCCTTTGTCAAATAACATGTGAATTTAAGTTGCCAAAATATTAACCGTAAGCTATCTCTAAATGTTTAACTCTACGAATGTTGTGTCCGAATATAGAAATTTGTCTCTGAATTTGAAGTCTAGATTCGACAACCATCTTATAATATCTATGAATTCAATTCTCACTTCCAATCATTCTCTGCACAATACGACATCCATAATAACAACGAATGATTTATTCCACCACAAAGCATTGCATAGTATTCGAGCAGACTGATACATTGACAAGTCATTTATTCCAATGACAAATCACTGCATAGCACTCTACTGATATAACTGCTACATTCACAAGTGATCAGGCATTACATGCCACCTTCAATTGACTTCCCTATTTCCACTTCAATGCTACATACACAGGTAAACACACTTCGACGACATAGAAGATGATTTTGTCAATTTAAATCCAGAAGTAGCTTCTTCCTGTACACCTAGCCACCTGCATACATACTTGTGAGCGAAGAGGAGTTTGACTCCCTTTTCCCGTTTGCATTTCGCTCATAGTCTTCATACCAAATATTGTGTGCTTGCTCCTTAATAGTTCAGGAATACCCCTATGTCTTTCTGTGAACCTAGAGCAGAAACCATCAGCACGATCAGTACAGCCGTAGCAAGTTCAAGCCATTTTGTTTGACAAAGCTCAAGAGAGAATATAGTCATCTACTGTACTAATTACTAAAACATGGCGTTATTCTGTTCTCCTAGGCCAACCTTTTCTCTCCAGCAGCCTCCAAAGTAAGATGTAGTTCACTAAGGAAAAATACATCAAGTATAGGCGTGTTATCTGCATATTGGAAAATGAGCATTAGCAAACTTAATTCTACAGCTTGCTCACAAGGACCACATTACACAAATGATATGAATACTTTATAATTAGACGACAATTTTAGCTAAAGCCTAGATGCACTAATAAGATGAGTAACTAAGTCATCTTATATTATACCTAATGTACAGTACCTGAAATTACCTCCTGCTTGGAACTTACAACAGAAGTAGCCTATGTACAGAAACATGACTACAAGGCTGCACTCAGAAAGTACAGAAAAGCTATGCGGTATTTAGATATTTGCTTGGAAGAAAGAAAAATAGATCAAGAAAGAAAAAATAGATCAAGTACAGAAGAGGACCTCGTGGTCTAGGGGGGAGACTCGATCTTGGCAGCGGGAGGTCGACCATGCGGTAGAGACCTGGATCTCGCGTGGGCGATTCAGGGACCTAGGCTGGCACCTGGCGGTGGATCTGAGCGGAAGGGGCCGAGGCGGGGCTGGCTCATTGGGCCGGCGGTGCGAGGTAGATGGGGAGTCCGGCTGCACCACGCTTGAGGATCGAGATAGGGAAAGCTCCCTCCAGCGATGCAACAACACAGATTTAGTACAGCAGAGTTACAATCATCCAGTTTTAGGCCTAAATCACGAGAACACATGACAAAATATCAGGACACAAAAGTCAGTTTAGTTCTAACAGAACTGGAACATAAGAATTAACGTAGGCAACAAACATACGTAATATCATTTTTACGTCATGGTCTCATGGGTAGTCACTGAATGCCACACAATGGTGCCATATGCACCAACTCTGAAAACGTCGCAAATCCAAATGAACCACCATAACATTTGCTAATATTCAGTTACAACCAACTACACCAACATACACAATTCAACCATGAATCCTGCACTAAAAAACCTACCATATAGAACATTCAGCTTAACTTCTGAATGAGCGACATGCTTGCCAATGAATTGCAGTTTTTTATGATCAACACTAAGAATCAAAATCAAGTACAAATTTGGTACTGTTGTTCAGAAAATGGAGTGTTAGGCTTGATGTCAGCGTACCTTTTCTAAAAATTCAGAGTACAGAACATCTATAATGAAAAATGCAGTGGTACATGGTCTGCATCTGGTGACAAAAAATTCATTGCAAACACGGTTAGCATTCAGGGGAGGTAGACGAACCAGACAGAGTCAGTGAGGAACTGTAGGGGAAACTGGCTTCGAGTAGGGCCATGCCTTCAGGCTCGAGGTCGGAGGTACACCATCTACAGTGACACGAAAGCAAGGGAAGGGAAGGAGGGCCATGCCTCCATGCTGGAGGTCGTTGGGGCAGGGACAACATCCTCTATGATGCAGAACCGAGGAAGGGGATGTTCAGCGGCTGGAGATGTTGGATTGCTGGTCGTGCGTACCTTGCGGGTCGATGGAGATGTTTGATTGCTGGTCGTCGTGGGGGCCAGGAAGCCCCCTCCGCTCGTAGCCGCTCTCCTCCCCATATGAGGCCGCCTCGTCGCCCTCCGGGAAGGATCCAGCCCCCGGCGTTGTAACCCTAGCGCGGCCGCCGCCAATCCCGCATCCTCCCCGGCGCGCCCCTGGCTGCCCTCTCTCCAGCACCTTGGGAGCCCTGCTGCTGCTGCGCCCCATCTCTGGTGACGAGATGAATAGGAGAAGATGAACATCACCAACAATAAAATCACATAACAAGGCATGGATGGAGGGAAGGGCTGGCTCCCATCGGTGGCAGAGGTGGCCCTTGTTCCCGTCGGAGGTGGAGGTGGCGTTCGCCCCGCGTCGATGGCAGATGTGGCCCTGCTCGCTCCCGTCGGCATAGGGAGGGCTTTTGTCTTCCGCCGGCCGCGGTTGCCATGGAAGCCTTTAGCGAGGGAGAATATGCGGGAGCAGGCGTTGACGGCCGCGCGCCGTCGCCGCCGTCCGCCGTCGCGAGAGAGAGGAGAGAGGGGATCGGGTGGAGGTGAATGGATAGGGTTGGGGGGCTAAAGTGCAAAAGTGTCCATCTTTTAGACTGCGGGTTGATTTCAAGCTTTCCTAGGGACTAAAGTGTAAAATGTCCGCGACGTACCACGTACCACGGTCGCTTATCAATATTATATAGTAGAGATAATAGATATAAAACACTAGTATACACTAGAATCCGATCCCGAATCTGTTGTACGGTCACCGTGAGCGAGTCTAGGCACGCCGCCGGTTATTTTGCCTTCTAGATCGACGGCGAGCGCGCAGAGGAATCCGGGAGATGACGTCACTCTTTGCCTGGGTGGAACGCGTGTTTCCATTCGAAGTTTGGGCCGTTAGAGTATTTCCAAGAGCATTCCTATATTTGGCTAGGATTGCTAAAAACTGAAATTTTAGCAATTTGGCTTAAAAATGTAACTCCAGCAGCATTGCTAAAAGTGGTCTCCCTAAAAAATTTTAGGAAGCTGAGCAAAACTTCCCCTCCAATTGGCATATATGCCAATCCAAAGCTTGGCCCCAAAAACTCCTAAAACAGCCTCCCGACCACGCGGGAAAGGCCAACCGCCTGAGCGGGAAATTTCCGCCCGCGACGCCGCCCACGCCGCCGCCGTCACCGCCCCCCGCCGCTGCCATCTCCGGCCACCGGAGCGGCCATGGAGCTGATGCCCGACCTCCCCGAAGCCACCGCCTCCCCCTCGTCCCGCGGTCCTCCTCCTCCCGGCCCGATCGGGACCAAGCCGAAGGCCGCGCGGTGCCTAGGGTTGGCGCCGCCGCCACGGCCGGCCTCCGCCCAGCCGACCAACCTTTCCGGCGCCAGGAACGGGGAGGTGGAGGTGGTCTCCCGCGCCGCCGCCACCAAATCGAAGGTGGTGAAGCCCTCGCGCGACCCCGTGAGGAAGACGGTGCGCAAGAGAGCGGCTGGGAAGGGGTCGACGCCTCCTGCTGCACCAGTGGCCTCCATGGCGCCTCCCTCGGCAGCGCCGACGCCGCCGGAGCCCGAGCCGAGCCATCCTGCTGAAGATGGCACCGACGCAGTGCAGATGTTCGATGGAATGCCTCCAAGGTGAAATTTTCTCAAATTCTGCCTGATATTGATTTTAGTTGCACAAAATTGGTTGATTGACTGATTAGTTGTAACTGAAATTGTTAGAATTAATTAAAATTGCAAAATTCCTTACTTTTTGCCTTGGCTGAAATTAAAATGTCTAGTATGGATGATGAAACATTCGTGGATGCAACTTTTGGTGCTCAACTAGAATTTGTTCAAGAGGAGGAAGAGGGTTTTGTTGAACAACCTATACGTAGGGGGAGGGGAACAATTTTTTCTCTAAAGGAAGATGAAAATTTGTGCAACGCATGGAGAAGGATTGGTGTAGATCCAATTGTTGGGAATGAACAACAAAGCTCGACCTATTGGGACCGTATCTGTTGGGGATATACCCACTAGGGGTATCAGCAACATGGATCAATCCGGCTAGTCCAGGGTGGCCCGCAGTGGTGGTGAAGGCTTTGCCTGCCGGGCGGCCCAGATAGCTGACGACCAAGGGAAGGCAGATGCTGGCAAGGAGGAAGCCCAGGACCGAAGCCCATGAAGCCACCAAGATTAAGGCGGTAGACGGCATACTTGCCGGATAGGTATAGGACTTTGTATACTGGCCGGATATGTAATCTCCCTGTAACCCTAGGTCTGGCCGCCTATATAAGCCGGACCAGGGACGCCTCTAGGGCATACTCTCATACTCATTGTAACCCGACCAAGGGTATTGCCATTATAGTTAGTTATAGCAGCACGTAGGAGCTCGCCACCGCTGCGAGATCCGAAGCTAGGTAATCCGCCTTGTTCGATCCCGACCTCGACGACGCTCCCTTTTACCCCCTCGGGTAACCCTCGGCTAGAGGACCCCTGTCTCCTATCTACGATGCCGATACGACGACAGTTGGCGCCCACCGTGGGGCCAAAGGCGTCAGGCGTCACGGTCCAGGCGGGAATAATTGGCGGCATCGGCGACACCATCGCCGTTGGCCGCGCCTCGCGATTCGGCTCTGTCGGCTACGTTCAAGACGACGCAACATGGGTGCCGGCAAAGGACGGTCTCATCGCCTACACCCTCATCCCAATTGTTGGTTTCGAGTTCTTCATGGGGTTCACCCCGGAGGCCATGGGTTTCCCCAGGAATCACACCGTTTTCTCACCCACCCACCACCCGGAGTTCGGCTACTCGCAAGACAGATCTGAGTCTGCCTCCTCCGAGGAGTCCGCGGATTCCGATCTCCACTTCTGTGGTGTTGCCGGGCTGGGATCCGACTCCCAACCGAACAGCAACAATCCTGAATCCATCCTTCCTGCACTCCAGGACGATGCGATCTCAGATGCCGGATCCAGATCTACTGTTCAAGTCAACATAGATTCAGACTCTGATGGAGAGTCCGTCAGCATGATCGAGCAGAAGGTTCAAAAGTGCTTTGACGCAGCTGAACCACCGCCTTCAGAGGTGGCAAGTTCATTAGCAACCATGCAGCAGGCTTTCGTGGCCGATGTTACCGGAACGGATCCGGCTAAAGCGGCAGAACCTGCCGTTGGCTCCACTCCGGGAACTACCCTGCCGGCCGTGGAGCCCCCGCCGGCTCCAAAGAAGAAGACGAACCTGGAGAGAGGCGGATGCAGCAAAGACGCCCTTACCGATGCAGAGAAAGCAGCTTTGGCGGAAGTCTTGTACACGCCAGTTAACGAAAAAACAGCTCCAGCTGACCTGGAGAAACTCCGCTCGGTCCTCGTCGACCAAGCCAGGAACCTCCAGGAGAAACAAGACGAGGTCATGGACGTGCTTAAGGAGGCCAAGGCGGAGCAAGCCAAGCTGACCGCCAGAAAAAAACTCTTCACTACAACACCGGTGGCCAAGTCAAAAGTGCCACCGCCAAAGAAAAGTACGCTGCAGAATAGGGATCCGCCTCCCGAGGAGTTCAAGTCGCATGCGCAGAGACTTGGTTTCGAGTGGGCATCGGCTCCGCAGCGCAGGGACAACAACGGCGATCTAATCTTGAGCACACCTGTCCTGAACACTACGGCCGCCCTAGACATCCAACAACGAGGCCGCCCTAGACATCCAACAACGAAGATTACGACAAGGACGAGAAGATCTACTATGCCTCTGTTCTAGCCTACAAGGCTTTGGAGCAGCAGGCACGGGCTGATTCTCGTGCGGATCAGGCGGATGCGCGAGGTGGACGTCTGGAGTCAAAATCCAATGCTTGCAAAGCTGCTACCGGTGGCAACCCCAACGACCCATCCGGCTCCAGCAGCCATGGCAAGGGGAAGGACAAAGACAAGGAGCCACGGAAATCACCGCCTCCCAGGAGACATCGCGACGAGGCTTCCCGTACCGGCAACAGGCAACACGACCCACCTCCTCCGCCGCCTAGGAGGGAAGGCGGCAGCCGAGACAACAATCAGCCGCCAAGAAGTAAAGGTAATCGTGACGACGCCCCCACCACCAAGGAGAAGCAGGGACCATACACGATCCCCACCGCCAGTGCCCAGGCGTGAAGGCGGGAGTCAGGGACACAACAATGAGCCTAGGCACAGCAGAAGCCGGCTGCGCAGGATGAGCCGCGTATTGATAGAACCAACAGGCAACTCAATCCGGAAGACGCACAACATCGTCTCAATGAGATTCAGGCTGGAAAAGAAGAGTCATACCTTGGCCCCGAGTGTTTTGGCCCTGCCATCCGCAATATTCAGGTGCCTAGGGACATGACATCAGTGTCAAAAAGTTGCCCAAGGTACAATGGAGCAGACAAGCCAAACTCGTGGTTGTCGGACTATAAGTCGCCGCTCGTTTACTTCCCCTCATGTTGGAAGGCATAGCCAGAAGCTGGATCGAAAACTTGCTGAAAAAGTTTATTCATAGCTGGCTGGATATGGAACGGGTATTCACCCAACACTTCCAAGGCACATACAAGTGGCCAAACACATATACTGATCTGACGCGCTGTGTGCAAAGACCAGATGAAACTGTGACCGCTTTCCTGACAAGATGGATCCAGACAAAGGCAAGTGGTAGCCCAGTATCAGGATTGATGCAACATTAGTCGTAAGGTATTCTATGGAAAGAACAATTGACCGAGTTGAACTAGTAAAATAAAGAGAAAGTGACATGGCTCTTTCTTGCATCTGATCGCAGGGTGCCTGACCCATCATCATGAGTCAACCATCTCATTACATCACAACCAGGTTATGAGAAATACTGAGATCATATGGTATTGAAGACTGAACCTTTGAAGTAAGGTCACTGGCTCGAGAGATGCATGAAGATATAGGGTTGGACCCTGCTGCTGCTGCTGTGGCTCATGGCTGGAGCAGTACTTCATACTCTAACAGTACCTGTGCAGCAGCCAATCTCATTAGTGACGAGTGCACGAGTCATGGCTCACAAAGATCAGAAAGAATTAAAATCACCGTTATAGAATTAATGAATGAACCTTTGAAGTTAGCTTACTCCAGCAATATTATGTAAAATAGCTTGACAAACTCGGTGTTTGAAGAGCACGAAACAATCCAAACCGACATCACATTATTTTCAAATAATGTCGCATTCTCTGGTGTTTCTCAAAACACCAGATTCCCAAGCGAACATAATTATTAGGAGTGATCTATTTGAAATTTTAGTGCTGTCAAACATTAAAATGAAGTATTGCAAGTAGCAGAACTATCATCTTGACAACATGTTGTTCTTGAAAAGTCATCTTGACATCCACACGGAATTCAAAGTACACGGCATTATGAATTGCCAACAGTCTGCCAGTTAAATTTTATTCATGAGCTGTTGTTGCAACTGAATGATCAGATTCTCCTGAGTAATTTCCTAGCCAGCCGTGCTCCAGAACAAAAAGGACAGACTAGAGAGGAGAAGAACACGTGGGAAATTTGGTCTTTGCACGCGGCCAAACAACTAATGAAACAATATGTGCATAATAAGTTTGAAGATGGCAGAACTATTGATACCTCAACTTAAGGGCATATGAGAGGTGACACCTCAACTATCGACCATTGGCAATTGCAGTTCAGTTAATGGATATATGAACAATATTCCCATTAAAAATGGTCAGGTGCGATTGTCACATCAGACAGAGTACACAAATATGGAACTACAAAGAGTTGAGTAAAATATATACACAAGTTTCGCTTACTTAATTAACAGATTATAACTATCAGCCTCACAAGTCTAAGTTTCCAAGCTTTCAGTGAACCACTCAGTCAACATGTTAAATGGGGACGAATAGGATGGGCTACACCTAGAAGATGAATAGTTTTGTTTGGCAAAGCATCCTCGGCAAGTTTTTTTTGGCATATCAGCTTATTATTTGTACATGTCAGCAACTTACTAAGCCATATTACATCGGAAATGTATTGTTAACTACTCAATGATTTTTTTAGAACATGCGTGAACAAGTTTCAAGATGGCAGAACTTTTGATACCTCAACTTAGGGGTATGAGAGGTGACACCTCAACTATGGACCATTGGCAATTGCACTTTAGTTAATGGATATATGAACAATATTCCCATTAAAAATGGTCAGGTGTGACTGTCACATCAAACACAGTACACAAATATGAAACTACAAAGAGTTGAGTAAAATATATATAAAAGTTTTGCTAACTTAACAAATTATAACTAATATCAGCCTCACAAGTCTAAGTTTCCAAGCTTTCAGTGACACACTCTGTCAACATGTTAAATGTGGACGAATAGGATGGGCTATACCTAGCAGATGAATAATGTTGTTTGGCAAAGCATCATCAGCAAGCAGGCCTCTAAAAGCATATCAGCTTATTATTTGTACATGTCAGCAACTTATTTAGCTATATCCCATAGGAAATGTATTGTTAATTACTCCTCAATGATCTTTTTAGAACATGTGTGAACCTTCACAGGAATTATTTGAATTCTCCAACAATAAATAAGTACCTGGAGTATAGAAATTTGTGAACGGATGATATGAATTCTCCAAAAAACTCCGATTAAGTTTCCTGGACTGCATTGACTCCAACTGAACGATAAATGCATAGAGTTCTGCATTGCTGGATACCGATATAAAGACTGCATCAGCATCCTCAGAATACGCCACAATAGCTTCATCCCCTGACTCGATCCCAGACGGCAGACCAATGATCTCGTGCATGTTAACGGTCTTCTGCAGCATCCATGTGGCAACACCACCACTGCTGACCTTTCGGTCCCAAATTTGGAACCTCGGATATGACAGTACAGCGATGCCAACACCACCACACTCTGCTCTGATGATCTTGATGCAGCTGCTGCGAATGCCTGCAAAAGTAGGCCTCTTGACCACAGCTAGTCTCTGGATATCCAAGTCAAACTCGAGTATTTCATCGTGAGACTCATTTAGCCACCAGTAAAGGGCATTGCCGATGAGGGTGCAGGGGAGATGGCTAACGAAACCGGCACATGGTTCTGCCATCGAGACAAGATGTCCCCACATGCCAGTCTCTGAGGAGTACACCCGGGCGATGACTCTCTCTGCATAGCGTCCGGTGCCTACCAAGACCACCTTGAAGGGGCTCGAGTGGCAGTCTCCGTGAACATGGTCCTGGTTGTTGCCGGCAGCACACACCACAGCTCCCCTGATGGCATATTTGCCGAAATTCCGAGGAACAGCCACGTGGTGGCGGTCGCCGGAGATAGGATCAAACACGAGGAGCCGGGGATAAGAAGAGCTGATGATAAGGACGCGACCGTGGCGGCACCCGAGCAGAGTCCACGAACCAAACGCGTCATACTTATCGACGCCGAGTCGCAGGGAGAGGCGGTGTCGAGGGATGCGGTCGGGAGGGTCGAGAACGGAGGAGAATACCAGTTCTTGGCCGAGCTTCTCGAAGACGCCGAGGATGGGGGGCTTCCGGTGGTGGGCGAGGAACCGGCGGTGGAAGGCTGGGGCGGTGGCGAGGCGTTCCCAGCGCCTGGAGATGACGGAGGCGCGGGTGAGCGAGGATGGAAGCGGGGAAAGTCGGAGGAGGACCTCGCCGAGGAGGTCGTCGTCGTCCAGCGGAGCCGCCGCCGCCGCCGCCATCTCGGCGCCGCCCTCGTCGCTGATCTCGAATGGGGATTTGATTTATTTTCTTTTCTTCGAAACGGAGAAGCTGAGTATTGGAGGAATCAACCCCAACGGAGGAATACACGGGCTGACTGGGCCTCACGAGAAAAGCACACTAAATCTTGGAGTATGGCCCAACTAAGACAAAAGATATAACTCTCAAAAAAAAAAACTAAGACAATGGTACTTTTTTCTTACCTGAAAGTAATACAGTACTAATTTCCCTGGATAAATGTTACGGAGTACTATCTTAATAATTGGTCAATTTGCCTCTCAAGAATTTATTATCTTGTTCCCAGCAAACCATTCTGGCTATTCCTTTGCATTTAAGGGATTATGGTCCATATTACGATATTAGCTTCCTGGAATGTCTCGACTCCATAATTTAAACATAAACTAAATTATACAACTTCTAAGTATTTTTTATGTAAATCTAACTATGTCTTTGTATTCTTATTTTTCATTTCAGCCTCGCCATCTTCGTCTTGGTGGTGGGAAACTTCGTTTTTGTTAGCATCGTCATCTTTGCCGTCCTCATGCTCGTGCTTCTTGAGGGAGAGTGAAAAAACTGTGTCGTCGGCGACGACTGCCTTGTCCGAGAAAAGACTCTATGGTTGTTGATGCTTTTCTTCCCACTCTCGCTCGTAAATCCCTCGTCAACCCACATCTTGTTCTCTTTTCGCTCCCCCTCAAAGAAGGGGTCGTCGTTGGACACTCCTCCTCATCCATCCCGTCGTCAGTCTGGCTCGTTGCCGCATCTCCTCTAATAGGTACGGATCAAATTCCTCGATGAATGAAACAACCTGTCGACCGAATCCGGTCTCCACGGTGGAGTGTCAGGGTCTCCCGTTGGAAGAATCGATGGTGGTGTATAAGTGTGAGTCGCCGCTCAGCGGTGCCATCGCCAGAAGCGGAGAGAGATTGTCGGCGGGGCCCTTTTATTTACTGTAAAATGACAGATGGTTTTAGTTACCAATGTACTCAATTTCCCACCCTTTCATTATTGTTAACCCGTCAATGCAGGTGCTTAACGGCGGCTAGGATCATTGTCTTGGCTAATTCTTGGTCCATCACGTGCTCATTGTTTATGTACCTTATTTGCGGTAGTAATTTTAATGTAAACCTAACTATGTATTCTTATTCTTATTTTTCATGTCAGCGTCGCCATCTTCGTTTTGTTGGTGGGAAACTTCGTTTTTCGTTTTTGTTAGCATCGTCATCTTTGTCGTCCTCACGCTCATGCTTCTTGAGGGAGACTGAAAAAACCGTGTCGTCGGCGAAGACTACCTTGTCCGAGAAAAGACTCTACGGTTGTTGTTGTTGCCTTTCTTCCCACTCCCGCTCGTAGAATCCCTCGTCATCCCATGTCTTGTTCTCTTTTCGCTCCCCATCAAAGAAGGGGTCGTCATTGGACACTCCTCCTTCATCCCGTCGGAGTCAGTTTGGCTTGGTTGCCGCGTCACCTCTGATAGGTATGGATCAAATTCCTCCGATGAATGAAACAACCTGTCGACCGAGTCCGGTCTCCACAGTGTGTAAGTGTGAGTCGCTGCTCAACGGTGCCATCGCCAGAATCGGAGAGAGATTGCCGGTGTTCATCAATGGAAGAATGGTGGGGCCATTTATTTATTGTAAAATGACGGGTGGTTCTGAGTTACCAATGTACTCAAATTTCCCACCCTTTCATTATTGTTAACCCTTCAATGCAGGCGCTTAACGGCGGCTAGGATCATCGTCTTGGCTAATTCCTGGTCTATCACGGGATCATTGTTTGTATACCTTATTTGCGGTAGTGCCTCACGGTGATATCGTGTTCTTCATGAGTCATGATACTTATGTGTATTTGGTTGATTAGTGTGTGGAGCTTTTTAATTATTTAATTATGTCGTGTTATGATATTGTGTATTTAGTGTGGCACTATTTATTAGCAAATGTGAAACTATTTTGGCATTTTTCTTAGTGGTATTTTGTCGTTTTGTGACTGTCCCACGTGGGAAACCCTTGTTGTCCGCTTGGAAATATATCCTTAATTGTGTACCACGATGTCTTGATATTACCTATTTTTCTATTGTTTTAAGTATATAGATTGATAAATAGATAGATAAGTAGATAGGACTGATCTCACCATAATCTTGAAGCTGCAGTGCCTGTGTCACGAATGCAATTTTTTTTGGATAAAAGGAGGATATGTTTGTTCTATTTTCTACTAACGCTTGTTGGAGATAATCTCAGATACTGTATCTGGGATCTGAACTCTGAAGCCATGGATCGTTTGTGCACTTCTTCGTTTTTGTGTTGTAACCATAGTTATGATAATTGCGAGTGCAAAAATTTCGATGGTATTGAAGTTCCCCGTTGTAAATAAATAGAGGTGACAACTGACCGAAGTGTCAGATATATTTTGTTACGTGTTACACAGCTTCAGTGATGCAATGCAATCCTACCACATGTAGCAACTGATGACTTATAACCTTCCCACTTGTGGAGTGACATTGCCAGTTTTGCCACAGCAAAGAATGTTAGCGTCCACTCAGATTTAGCCCAACACTCGGCCTAGTTTCAGACGTTTATGCGCAAATGGCCCAACTATAAGAGGAGAGTCCATTCCATCCCAAAAGCCCGGACTAAAAGGAGGAGGAATCTCTCCCTTATAAGCTGGGTGTGGCCTCTTCCCCTAGGCGAGGTGGGACTAAACTTGAGCAGCCTCCACTAGTCAACAGCAGCCCTAACAAGGTAGTAAGGTATATTTTATTTTCATCCATCACAGAATTTCGTAGTTTTACACCATCTATAGTGGATATGTTATTTTCATACCTCAGCTTAGCTATGTGAGAGGTGAAGGGACACATGTGTCATTGTCAGGTTTGATGGAATGCTAAGAATGTTATTCATCTACTGATTTATAGTGAACTGCAAGGAGCTTTGATAAAACATTGTTTTATCTTTAATATTTTTTCTAAGAAACAAAACTAAATCCGCATTATGTTGGTGTTTCTTAGTCTTGCATGCGGAACTGAAAAAACAAAACTGTGTTCCCTGTAGAAGGAAAACCTCTCTTAGCATTTTTTAGATTAGTCTCTTCCCATTATTGCAGCAAGTGCATTGTATCACCATGTTGAATATTGATTACTAAACAGCATGCTCAGTCACCAGCATACCTTCATCTGCAACAACGAGCACGAACTGTGTTCATTGTCGTTGAAGTGCTTGCGTAACTCACAGTAGCCTCCAGGGAGTAGGCCCTGTGGAGGTGCAACGAGAAATTGCAGTGCATCTCATCGACAAGTTCTGAATTTTTATCAAGAGTTGCGTCCGGAGATCCGAACAGATGGAGAGTGTTGTATCCAATTTTCATCGCATTCGGTTCTTAGTTGCCACTTGTTGTGTTTCAATTTTTATTTTATTTTATAGGGTCAATTCAGAATTCAGATGCAAATTTGTGGAAGCTTTCACTTATCCGATGTGCCGAAATGTTATAGCCTTCTCTTTGCATATAACTTTTAGGTATGTGGCTTCTCTCTGCATAAAAGATGTCACTTCTATTCTTTTCTCCGGCAGAGGTGTCCTTGTCAAGTTCTTTATCAAGCTCTTGGTTAAGATTGCCTGTATACACATGTTACTTTTGGTTAAGATATATGGTTCCCCGATTCAGTTGTTAGTGTCTGAAGCGAAGATACTTACTGTCTGTAGATTGGAGAGTTCACTCAAGATTCATTGTCTCTCTCTAATCCCTGGTAGATTTAGTAATTTGGGGTATTTATTGATGCCTTGAATTAAATTAAATTTTCCTTGTTTAATCTTTTATTTTCATAACATGCACTACTTTCCTTGGACCTTACATGTAGTCTGTAATAGAAGACACATTTTTTTTCACCTCAAGTTAGTTTGTACTGTGAAGTTAAACAAATGTTTGGGTAGCTTTTAGAACCTGGTTCTTATGTATGTTGTTTCAGTCATATAAAGGTTTTGTCACATATTGCCTTTTCGTGGTATGCATTTTGATTGCTTCTATAGACTCGGAAAAGGTATCCACTTCCCTATTTTTCAATCCTCTGAAAAATATTCTTTGCTACTGTAGGTTATAAGCAGATAAGATGGTGAAGATCTGCCACATTGGCCATTAATAATTTTCGGTTTCGCTTTTCTAGACCCTACAGGATGTTGCGTACTTAAAAGTGTGGATTTTTAACAGAGCGTGATTGTTCCCTCCATGTCTGGTTTGCTCTGTACACTGCAAGTTACTGTTGTATCTTACAATCCTACAATCAGATTTTAGTCAAATTCAGAGGCCTCCAGATTATTTTCTACTAGAAGCTTAATTCTATTTGATGCACTACTATTTTGAGAAAGTACATAGCCATTTTTTTCACCCTTAAGATTTAGAGCTCCTTTGTGGTGATTGGCACGGAACTCGTGTTCCGTCGGAACTATGGGCTCTGAATTTTGTTAGCCATTGATTAGGAGGTGATTTTTATTAACCGTTGATTAAAATTGACGTAGTCTTAGGGAAAAAAACCAGCCCGTAATGCCAAAGCTGTTCTGTTCTGTTTTGGCCCATCTGAAGAAAAAAAAACCAGCCCGTTCTGTTTTGTTCCGTGCGAGGCGACTAGGGCAGCCGCCGTGGTGAGCAGCCGCCGCCTCCCTTGTACGATGGCGGCGAGGAGGATCTTCCCCACTCGTCAGGCCCGCGGCGAGGTGGTGGCGCGCTGCGAGGAGGTCGGCGAGGACGGCGGCACGGGCGGAGCGGGGATAGGCGCCGATTTTCCCCACTCCCCCAGCCCGTGGTGAGGTGGCGACGCGCGGTGAGGAGTTGGGCGAGCAGCCGACACCAGGCGACTAGGGCAACCGCCGCCGTCTCCCTTCTTCTGTCGCGGCGAGGACGACCTCCCTTCTTCCGTTGCGGCGCGGACGGACCAGGCGGAGGCCACGGATTGTGGCGGCGACGGTTGCGTGGAGCGGCGCGGTGAGCAGGTCGGCAACGACCTGGTAAGTGCCCACCTACACCATCGCTCCCTCGCTAGTAAAATGTTTCATCCACATGTACTGATTAGGATTTGGTCATGGCTCTCCTGAATCTCAACATGCGCGTTGTGTGGTTTGCAGGCAGGACGATGATGCGTCCTGGAACTCTCATGCTTCTGCTACTGGACCTCACCCCCACCAGCTTCTTCTTCTACTTCCTGACGTTCGTCCTCGGCTACGTGCATTGTGCTCCACAATTCTTCAGGGTATTAATCAGTTCCTGAAATTTGTGATCCTGATCCACCGAACTAAAGAAAAATTGATGCTTTCTTATGTGTGGTATGATCAATTGTCCAAAGGAGACAACCAACTCTGAGTACAGGCCTATCAGTTCAGCTAAATGCTCTCATGTATGTTGATTAGCTGGGATGTGTACCCACAATTGCTCTTGCTGGGGATTCCTGGACAGTTGCTAGGTTGTATATAGCCTGGTCCACCAATTTATCACTAGAGAAAACCTAGGCTACTCATGAACTGTTTGTTCAGATCATCTGCCACCTTTGGAAATTGTGTGTGCTCTGGTCACTCTGAGTCGCTCTCCATATTGTTCTGCATTGGTCCAAACCTATGTTATCTGTGAAGAATCTGGAGTAAGTAAGTTTGTTTTAGTCTACCATTGCTAGGTTACTCATCTGTTTCAACCTGGAAATCAGCAATTCATTATAATCTGACAAACAAATAGATTACTCTGTTAATTAGGCTATATGCATACACTGTGTTTTTTCATTATCGGTCACTGTCTGCCATTGCTTCTGGTTATTATTGTTTCAACTGATGTGCGTACTGCACGTGAGAGATGAAGGAGCTGTCCCTTGATATTTTGAACTTTCCATTCCATACTTGATCTATTTGGAACATTATTAACCTGATTAAATGCATTGATTAAATACATTGTTTACAGCTGCACTTGACGGACGGATGTTCAGGCTAGTGCGCTGCTGGAGCATGAGGAGGGCGAGCAAAGTTGTTGCAGAATTCTGCTGAATTGCTGCCAAGATGCTTCTGAAGGAGTGTGGTCACAGCAATCAGCTGAGGCTCAAGAAGAAGATCAAGAACTAGAGTTCTTGCCGTGTCAGAGTTTAAGCTTTAGTTCTGTTAGTAGTATACTAGTATGCATGTACCAGTGAAAGTAGTACTCCTGGAGTAGATAGGTAGTGAAAGTGTGTGTGTGTGTGTGAAAGTAGTACCCCTAGTTTGTAATCGCGCTTGCTCCTGGCTGAATTGAGTGGCTGTAGTTAAATGCAACATTTTATATTCAGGTGCATTAAATGCTCTGCATGCATGCATGTTCATTTGTCTAGCAGATTTAGGATTAACTAAGAAAATGATGATTCTGAAACCTAATTTGTAAACTGATTATCAAGTTTTGCGGTGCAAAAAAAGGCCTAAAATATTACACAGTTTGAAAATTATGTTTTGTTCATGTCCGCCCTGCAGAAATGGCCAAGCAAATCATCAGTTTCTAAGAGGTTTGGCTTAATTAATTAGTGATGGACTTAATATGGAGTATTATGGATTCATTGAAGAGGGTGACATGCACCTTTTTACAGAGAGCAAGCGTGACCGGGCTCACCTTGGAGTTTTCGCCCTAGTTTGTAATACTCCTGTTGTATCTGTTGAATTAATAAAATGAGATGAAATAAAGTGTGGTTCTCTTCTCATGACTGGTGCTCTCTGTTGGTTTATGTTTATCAATTACCTATTGCATGAATCATCAATTACCTATTGCATTAAACATCACCTATATGCACTGTGACATACTGATAGAATAGAATGATGAAACAAGCTGCACATCAAGGAAAAACAAAGATGTATTGCCCATGGTGAAGGAAAATAGTCAGTGTTAGATTCATTCATTTTCTATTCACTAAAATGATCTCAGAATGTGCAAACGCATATTACCAAGATCACACCATCTTCGTAATAATCATATCAGCCACTTGGACAAGTAAACAGAAGGAAGAACATTCACAACCAACAACACATCACAAAACACCACCAACAATGGACAAGCACAAATTACTGTCAAGATGCAACCATTTTTATTATTCATACACCAATACAATCCCAAATTTACATACAATCTCAAATTTGCATACAGTCTCGAATTATTCATTGTAGGAGACTAGGAGTACAATGTATGAGTACAATGCTTCTGCAATCTCAGAATTATTCATTGTACGGAGTAGCTGCAATGCCTTCACTACGAACCTTCAAGCCTGTACACCACGAACCAGAGCAGGAGATCGAGCAGATTCCGTGGCGGAGCTGCAGATCGAGCAGGCCGCTGTGCAGGAGCTCGTACACGACTTCAAGCCTGTACACCCTCACCACGAACCTTCGCCGGAGCTGGAGATCGAGCAGGTCCGCGGTGGAGCTAGAGATCGAGCTGGCCGCCGTGCAGGACTCGTACACGACCTCACCACCAGCCTCCACCGGAGCTGTATATCGAGCTGGAGGCAGCGGCGGGAGAGGTGGAGCTTCATCGGCGGCGAGGGACTGCTCCGGCGGCGGGGGGGCTGGAGCAGGGCCGGCGGATGGGGCCCTGCTCGATGGGTCCTTCTCCCTCGGTGGCGGTGGCAGGGGCCCTGGTCCGGTGTATGGGGCCCTGCTCCGGCGGCGGCGGTGGCAGGGTCCCTGCTCCGGCGGCGGCGGTGGCAGGGCCCTGCTCCGGCGGTGGATCGCGCGCGACGAAGGGAAGGAGATGAAGATCGACTGTTGGGCTGGGTTGCGAGCTTCAGATTTACAGGGGTTGATCTGCAAAATGTACTTAGTTCAAAAAAAAATCTCCCCTCCAACATCTTTTGTTGGACGGAGGGAGTAATTAAAATTAAATTACGGTCCCACATAATTTGGTATCGGTCCCACATATTTTTGGTACCGGTCCCACACAATTTTCGGTTCCGCGGAACCATTCGGTTCCGTCAGTCTGATTCCGACTATTTTAACACCGTTAGATCTCTCTGGATGAATGGTTATTAAAAATGCCAACCGCCCTAAAACTTGTATAAGATTTATGAGTCTTTTTACTGCACAACCATATAGTGTACTATCCAGTTGTGGAAAGGCTTACAAGATAACTAAATTCATTTTTTCCTAATGGCGTGTCCATGCTGGTGTCATGGATTTGAACCTCTTCTTGACTCAGTTCGATATGTCTTTTTTTCGTAAACAAACCTCCCTGTATAATGGCTTGAAGTAGAGTGCTACCTGACTAAAATGAAGGTTCTGGTGGCTTCCGAATGAAAAATCTTGGAACATCAATCTCATTCGCAGCCTCTTCCAGGCCCAAACTGCTCAAGCCATTATTGATACTCCCATTATCAATTCTTCAGGGCAGGACAATCTATGTTGGAAGCTAACCCCTGCAGGTAAATGGACTTCGAAAAGTGCATATATGCATTGCAGGAACAATTCAGCATTGCCTGCTAACCAGCAACCCAAGGAAGTCCCAGATCAAGTGAAAATCTTACTCAATTATGCTTGGAAAGACCGGGAGCTGGCGCCAAGAGTTCAGACCTTCGCGTGGCGACTGCTATGAAGAGCTCTTCCCACGGGTATGCGTGCAGGCAGGTTCTCCACTCACATCGACAAGGAATGCTCACATGAGAAAAGATATCATGATATTCACTACCATTTTTTTGCATTTGTTTTGTAAAAAACAACAAAGATATCATGATATTCACTACCATTTTATTTATCCCATGAGAAAATAAATTCTCAAGATTACACGTGTGTTTACACGTGCACAATTACTAGTATCTAAGCTATGGAAGAGTGAAATCTCATGATGCCAGATGACAAATGTGTGACTTGATGGAGCACCGTCTCAGCTCTGAATAAAAGAGCTCCATTGATCCATTAGTATAACCTGAATAATCTATTTTTTCAGTTCTTTGTGAAACTAATTTTTTGTCTCTTGATGTTGCATTTATGAATTCATGTGTCGTGGCCATGACGATTTTAAGGGAATATTGCTGGAGGCTTAATTAGTTGCGCGTCCTTTTCATGTTCATGCGCCCACAAAATTTCGGCCAGGGATACAATGTTGTAAAATACCATCGAATTCATACAAGAAAAATCAAAAACAGTTTGAAAACAGGGAGAAGCTTCTATATATCCAACAAAAGGGTTACATAATATATTTTCTAAATGCCTGACTGAATGACTGAATTTTGTTGGCTAATAAGTACGTTGCGTCTCAAGTCTCAACTCCTTCCTTTTTTAAACGTCAGACCGTAACTTTGCTGCCCGGCCCCTGGTCCTGGCAGTAGCACTACCAGCAGCAGTTTCTGCATTACCGGAAGTTCTTCTTCTTGTTAATTTTCCAGTTCATCAAGGTTAAATTGCTCTTCCTCTGCTTGATCTTGCTGCAGAAGTTACTTCAGTGCTCCTTGCTCTTCTTCTACTAACCGATGCCCTTCCCCTTGACATTGCGGTTTTTTTAAACTGGGGGCAAGAGATTTGCCCAAAACTATTAACATAATCTTGAAGGAGGATCTGTTTGTGCTATTTACTACTGGCTGACGCTTCTTGGAGATCATATCCTTAATTTTAGAGGTTTTGAAGTTCCACGGTGTAAATAAACGAGGTGATAGTTGAGTTACTGAAGTGTCAGATAGACAGGTTATATATTTATTATGTGCTACACAGCTTCAGTGAAAAATGGTATGCAAACTCTTGACAGGTCCATGCCTTAATCTATTTGAGCAGGCAATGCAATCCTACCACATGCAGTTTTGCCACAGCAAAAAAGGATAGACGTAGCTCCTAAGCCTGCCTCAACATGTTAAACTTAAACCTGAAGCTGACTCATTCCCTTAGCATGTTCAGTGTTCCATCTTTGGCATTCTAAATCTGAGTATTTCTGAACCGTCTGTGGAGACGGGTTCAACAATCTGCGCTTCCTTTATCCATCTCCTATACGTATGCTTTCCTACTACTAGTCCTCTAGTCCTAGGTGTATAAATACCACTCAACCTAAGCCTCCAAAGCCACTAATCAAATCAATCATCTAAGCACAAGGTGGTACTGAATAAGGTATAGGAAGCAGTGGAGAAGATGGGCAAGAAGAAGCTTGCACCGTTGTCATTGTTCCTGACCATCCTCCTCCTCACCTCCTGTAAGTTAAATCTCTCGTAGGTGCATGGATCTTGGTATGATCATATTAATCATCTGGTTCAAATTTTACGTTTGAATGTAGGTGAGATGGTGGATGAGGTTGGGGCGAAGCTGGTGTGCGACATCTACACGCCCATGTGAATTGAGAAGTGCTACAAGACCGGCAAGTGCATGCGCTGCTGCAAGCACTACGGCTACGTCCACGGCCGCTGCAGCCTCCTCCACGGCATGGGCTGCTACTGCTGCTCCGACGACTCCTACCCGGGCGACGCAGCACTCCACCCCCAATACCAGCAGAAGATGATGATGGTCGCGCCGCCGCCTGACCAACTCCTGCATGGGTGAGCCAGCTCCCTTCAGTGTTTCACTGTAGTTCATCCAAGCTATCTACGGTTCTGAGCTATGGAAGAAGAAAAGATCTCATGATCTGAGAGATGTAAAAAACTGTGTGACTTGAGGTAGCTATGTACAAGGCTCCAAGCTCTGAATATATGAGCTCCATTAATCCATTAATATACCATGAATCATGTCTTGCGATTCTTTCTGAAATCGGATTTTTTTTCTTATTGCGTTTAACTACTAATTCATCCATAATTTTCGTAGAACTAACATCACGAGAAATAAATTAATTGTGTGCATTTTGTTTTTATGTGTCTGCAAAATTGCGGTCAGTTCTGCGTGTAAAATGTTGTAATATACGGAGGAATTCATACATGAAAACTAAAACAGATTTAGGATATATATATATCAAACAACAAGTTACAGAATCTTTTTTTACATGTACATTGGAATTATTCAGTTCATTTCGAAGAACAAACAATGAATGCACGCCTGCCTTGAAACTGAATGAGTGGATTTTGTTCGGTAATGTACGTTGCGTCTCAACTACTCTTTTTTAGTCTTAAAACCAAACATTGCGTTGCGTCTCAACACTGAACAAGATACACTCAAACAGAACACAATAAAACTGGATCATACTCAAAATGGTGGTGTCGTTCAGGAAAGATAACCGCACCCATATTTTTGGAACCGTATATATTTGGCTATCGATCTCCACATGGACAAATTTGTAGTGGTTGGGTGTGATACAGAAAAGTATCCTTGTCAACCTGTTCATCACACATCACATACATGCAGAACAAAAAAGAAATAGCTTAGCATATGTACGCTTGAACTAATGATCCTCTATTTTTTCCACACAGCAAAACTTTGCGGATTAATCTGGCTGTCATGATGTTAAGTATAACTTACGGACACACAATTGATGTGCATGCAGATACGTGTTACTATATTCCGTTCATTTGGAAGCTCTTCGACAGACTAATGGGTGGGTTACATCCGAGTACAGTTTACAATTACTAAAAAAGAACTAATGGCAGGTATATATACTAGAACATGATTAAGGAAAGCGTAAATGAAGTTTTTTCGAACCGGATTATTTTCACTTTGTCTTGAGCCGGGTTCTTCTCTTTCCATAAATTGGTCAATGGAAAACACAAAGTACCGACATCCCAAAAGAGACGGGAAAGTGCAAGAGCGAGATCGAACACTATGAGGAGCCTAGTGCATGCCCTAATGATAGTTCATCCTCCAGAAGTTCACAATTGAGCCAGTAAGAGCTGTGCATATTTTTTAGGCTGAACAGTGGGTTTCCCCACTGTAAATTTTCTATTTTCGATTTTCAAATATCAGTTATTTACAAGTAAAGAAAGTTAGACTAAAACAAGGCCTTAAGCCAACAAACTACAGCTATCAGTTAGACGAAACCAAGCACCCAACTTTTTGTGCCATGATAAGAGCTATACATATGAGGTCAGGGTTTAAAGAAAAAATATTTGTTTGACAAACTAATTTATTCAAAAGGACACAAAATTGTGCCACCCTATCACATGGCATTCATCTTGTACTTATCAATATCTAGTTAGCATCTGAATCCTCATTATACATTGGATCTAGGAGTTTTGCTGCTGGCGGTATTGTCACATTCACACAACAGCAGGCTGATGGCACCACTAGAGAACAATATCCATCCTTGTATCCTTCAACTTTGCACCTTTTGACGCAAACGTCAACAGGATCACAGGTTGAGATCCTAGCCCTGTGCTCCTTGCATATGAGTTCAAAAGCACCTACATAACCCAAAACAATGCTCCATTAATTACAAAACTAGTCAAAATTATATAGAACGAATGTAGGCAAATACATATAACTTTCAAGAACGTGTTAGTCCATACTTACCGGAACGCACCACGAGTGCTAGTATCAAGATGGACGCAACAATGGTTGCAGTCTTGCAAGCCATAAGGATGTTAGTTGATTTGAGATATAGAGCAGAAAGTTTGTGAGGTTTTCTTGTTTACATAGACATGTGTTTATATAGGATTGGAAAAAGGTGACCTGCATAAATAGAATTGTGCTAGTTTGGCAAGAATTAATGATTTTTTATTATAGGTTAGCTGGAGAAGGATGATAGCCTTATCTTTGAATGGCAATAATGAGAAAAGTTAAGGTGATAACCAAATGTCTGAGCCAACTAGTGACTAGTAACTTTATTTTGATATGCTTGCTAGATAAAACTATTAATACCTACAGGTCATGTATTAGAATGCAAAACATGAAGCACTTACTAAATATATTGGTCTCGCCTCATTACATTGTACAATCTTGAGCCTAAAATATGTATGTGTACATAGTGTCTATATATAGCTACACTAATTTTCAATGCTATTTATGTCATACTATTGTGGTTCTCGATGAAGTATGTATGACTTGTTACAATGCTACCAATGTATTGCAACATGTGAGTTCACAAAAAAGTATGGTAACACCCGCCATCCATTTTTTAGAAACAATTTAACCGAGTCAGACAAAAAATTCAAATCCAAATCCAAATTCTAAAAAAACATGAATCACGAAAAAACTTTTGAGCGAATTAATGTCGGGAGAGTAATCCAAACCCGCCATCCATTTTTAGAAACAAATTAACTGAGTCAGACAATGAATCGCGAGAAATGTATGTACAATCTCACAAAATTCAAATCCAAATTCGATCAAAATTACAAAGAAAAAACATGAATATTGTTATAAGAAGACAAAAAACACGTGACATGTGTGTACCACAAGAACATTCCAAGTGTTAAGTGATACTAATTCGATGTGAAGATGCAATTACACATAGGATAAACTGAAGATTAGGTGAAATGAAGACATAAAGTCATGTAATATGTAATATGTGCCTCTTTTTTAATCGAGGCACAAGCTTTGCCTCATTCTATTAATTAAGGAGTTTGACAAGAAGGATTAGTAAAAATATTAAAAACCGGATTACTCTCCCGGCATTAATTCGCTCAAACATTTTGCACTCACGATGACCAAAAGTTTCAGCTCCTTAATCTTGTCGAAAATAACGGCGTTTGTTTATTTCTAAATACCCTGTCATTTATCGCGTTCCAAACGACCCAAGGCATTAGAAGAGTGAGGACACAACGACCTTTCGGTTGGGGGAAGAGTTGCCAGTCATGTTGACCCACCAAAGATTAAGCGATTGCGAGGACCAACGAGAGGATCTATGGTGTAAAACCCAAGCCAATCCTTGATGAAATCCCAAAGTCTCATAGTGAAACGACAATTGGCGAATAGATGCTCCGCCGTCTCCATGGTCCTCTTACAGAACAGGAAAAGGACACAATTTGGCACCCCTCTTTTGAAGTCGGTCCGCTGTCCATAGCCTATTTTGGGTAGCAAGCCAAGCGAATAATTTGATTTTGGGAGGGGCCTAAATGCACCACACCATATTTTTCATATTGGAGGAGGTAGACCCAAGAAATTGTCTTTGTATGCTGAAGCCGCCGAGTATTGCCCAATTCCGACATGTTCCAGACAATGTCATCCTTTAAGTCATCAAGATGGATGTCTTGAAATTGGACCCATAGCTTCACATATTACCCTGAATGGGCAATACTAAGCTCCTAGGTCATGACAATTTTGGAAATCCAATTGTTCACATGAAGCGCGCCTTTAGGATTCCATCTTTTTCTCTTAGAGCTCACAAAAATGAGGCGGGATAACTTTTGTTTTGAAACCATTTAGCCACGGTGCCTCCCAAAAAGGTTTCTTCATTTCATTGTGAACCGTAATGGTTGTGGCGGCGTAGAAAACATACATGTCCTCCGCTGAGCAAAGATTTCCCAAGGCGACCCATTTTTTGCGGAATCCTTCTATCCAGTCCATGGGTATCGAAGACAAAGGCCTCCCGCAATTTTATAAATGTTTAGCACACCAAGGCCCCTAAAAGCCTTTGGCGGAAATCTGCCTCCCAATTCACTTTGCATTTGTACCCGGACACTTTATCAGTCCCCGACAATAGGAAAGTGACACCCAGAGGAATGTCGATCAAGGAGGGTTAAATGGTATACCGCTTGAGAGGAGAGGATGGATTTGACAAGGGTGGTGCGACTGGCCGTGTTAATGTATTTGCTATTCAAAGTTGGAATTGTCCCTGCCATTTGCTAGTGTACATGTTATTTTAAATGAGAGAAAGCCTCCTGGTGTAAAGGCAAGTATGCAAGTGCAACATGGTTCCACTCAAGTACCGATGGCACCCGCACCCATTGGGTGTGGGTATAGATTAACCAAACCCATACCCACGTCTTCGTATCTTAACCACACCCGCACGTGGGTAGAAATTTTATACCATACCCGCACCCACGTGCGTATTAAAAACCCGCGGGTAAACCCACCAAAAATTAACATCAAAACAACAATATACTATAGATATCACAACATAGTGCGTATATGAAAAATAACATCATTATAGCCCAACATAAGTTGCATAAAAGCATAACAATATATAGTTCAAAATTTGCAGCAACACAAGTGCAAAACATACACATGACGGCAACTCCAGAAGTTCACAATTTAACGATTACAATAAAGTATCACATGACCGCAACATAAATAAGTTCATCACACTTTGATAGCAAAAAGAAAGATTGGTAAGCCTTAACTCCAGCAAACCAACTCAAAGTCTCCAAGTTCTTCCATGTCAAATAGCCAAATCCTACCTAACAATATAAAGCTAAGGGTGCAATCTTCCTCCTTAGGTGTCAATGTCACTTTAAATGAAATGACTATGGGGAGGAATGAGCCACTAGCTCGATCGATGGTAGTGGATATGAAGCAAAAATTACAAAATGTTCTTCTCTTGTTTATTGTTTTTAGGTTTTTTTTTGTTTGAATGCCTCTTGTGAGGCATTTACTTGGAAAGCAACTATGTTTTACCTTTTATGGTTCGGCATCGGTTATTCATATTTCCTATGAAAGAAAAATACATCATGACGTGTGTACCTCGCCAGTTTTAAGTTTATCAGGTTTCAAGTACTCTCGTGCACAATTGTCATCTTTATCACGTATTTAGTGTGTTAAATGTGATAAGAGAGGCGGGTTTCTCAACTTGGAATTACTAGATTTCTTAGCAGTGTGTTATTTAGACTAACCTCACACCTTAGTAAGATCCAATAAATGACAAGATATGTGTGTGTGCACTTCTCACCTCACAACAGCCTTTCGATCTATATCAATGTGGGATTGTGTTGATTCATGGTATGTACGGAGCAATGATACGTACGAGAAGCTGAGGCGAACAAGCGATCATAAGTGACTAGCCTTTCCGTCCTGGCCGCCGGCGACGCTGCAGGTCTTTCGCGCCTCTGATGGCCTTCTCTAGGCCTTGGAGGGGCGGCGGGCCGTGGCCTCTCGCCGGCGGGAGGGTTTCCATTTGCTGTTTCATCTAGTTTTGGGTGGTGAAGCGGCGGCTACGTGTCAGAATAAGGTACTTCCCGCCCTATCCCCGCTCCGGTGGTGCGCCGAGCGCTAGCGGAGGGCACGTGGAGTTATGTGTCCGGCAGATCTCCTGGGATCTTGTCGGTTTTTGTGTTCGTCGGTTCTCATCTTTGGCGATGGTTGCTGCTCTGTTGTGTGCTGCTCTTAATTTGGGGTCTTAGCACGATGACTTCTCGTCTGTCTACAACCTTAGTCGTTTCTGTCGCCAGGACGATGGCACGCAAGGGCCACCGTCAAACAAGAAGAACTAGGCTATATAGCTTCTATATAATTGGACCTACGGTTTCATTGCACACGACCTATCCCGAATAAATCATGTGTGATGGTTAGACACTATACATACGGTTCTTTGTTTTTGATCGTGTGTGATGTATCGGACACAATTCTATAATAATAATCGTATGTTAAGTTTTTGCCTGCGACCGTCCTCCAACACATTTCACACAGTTTAAATTTCTACACGTAAACGATAGTGGATAACACACGCAAAAGGGGTCGTACGTGATTCGAGGGGAGCGGCCGGGGGGGGGGGGGGGGGGGGATTAAATTGCCTAATATGGTACACCCCTTGAGAGGAGAGGACAGATTTGACATGGGCGGTGCGACTGACCATGTTAATGTATTTGTCATTCCAAGTTGGAATTTTCCTTGCCATTTGATAGCGTACATGCATGTTATTTTAAATGAGAGATATCCTCCTGTAAAGGCAAGTGCAACATGGTTCCACTTAAGCCACCTGGGTTCGGACCTTTCTTCACCTACCTAACGGTATAAAGCTAAGGCCTAAGGGTGAGATCTTCCTCCTTAATAGGTTCCAATGAGTCACTTTAATTGAAATGACCGTGGAGAGGAATGAGCCACTAGCTCGATCGCTGGTGGTGGATACGAACCAGTTTCAAGTTTATCAGGTTTGAAGTACTCTCGTGCACAATTGCCATCTTTATCACGTATTTAGTGTGTTCAATGTGATAATAGGGCGGATTTCGCAACTCGAAATTACCAGATTTCTTAGAGCATCTCCAACAGGTGCTATGCTTTGGCACCCTAATAAAAATTACAGCGCCAAATTAACGGTGGAGAGGTTTTCCAGATGCACAAAAATATAGCGCGCAACCTGGAGGAGTTTACCAAACGCGCTAAAATAGAACACCACAACACCTTTGTTCAACACATGTATAACAAACAAGTCCCTGAATTTTACAAGTAGGTCCTTGTCAAAAATTTAAAAAGCAATCAGACCCCAATCATTCGGGAAGCTAGCTAGCCCGCAAGGTCGAGCAGCCGCTCCCCGTGCGTGCAGGGGTGCTCGAGGCCCTGCCAACGGCTGGCGATGGAGTAGGCCGGCACTCCACTCCCGGCGTGGACCGGCTCAGATGGTGGCCCGGACGGCAGCACAACCATGGCGAGGAGCACGGCGGCCCGGACGGTGGCCGCGGGCGCACGGCGAGTAGGACGGCGGCGGTGGTCGATTCCGGCAGGCGGAGGCGACTCCGGCAGACGGCGGTCGATTTCGGTGGGCGATTCCGACGGGCAACGCGCAGGTGAAATTTCACCGTGGCAGTTGGACCTTCGCGCGTCTGCTCTCCTTTTCCACTGCGCTGTTGTTGGCGCACAAAATATTCAGACTGCGGTCCAGCATCTCCCGGTATGCTGGACAAATTTTGCAGCGTACTGGATTATGCAGCATCTGTTGTAGCGCTGTTTTTAGTTCCCCGCACGCTAAATTGATGGTTTTTTTGTGCACGCGGCTTATATAGCGCCTCCATTGGAGATGCTCTTAGCAGCGTCTTATTTATATAACCTCACACCTCTCAACATAAGCAGAAAGTTGAGTGTCGAGTACGATCCAATAGTGACAATGTGTGTGTGCACTTCTCACCACACAATAGCCTTCCGATCTTTGGGTTCAATCTCTTTATACAGCTACATATTTTCTCTGATACCAAAATAGTTTATGTGATCTTCCAACAATATTAATGAAATATTATTCACATGTTTATATGCACTGCATATGAGAGAGTACACGGAAGAATAGAGATATTCATGAACGAAAATATATGCATGCATATGCACTTCTCAGTCCTTGGGCGCAACCGGGTGAGTGTGCACATCAAGAGTATTTTTCAAACAAATTTATTCAAAGGACACAAAATCGTGTCGCCATTCTATCAATTTGTCTTCATCTTATAATTATTAATACTTAGTTAACACCTGAACCCTCATTATGCATTGGATCTATGATTTTTCCTATGGGTGGTTGGTTTTGTCACATTCACACAACAACAAGCTGATGGAGCTGCTCGTGAATATATATGTCCTTGTATCCTTCAAATTTGCCTTTTGATGCAAGCGTCAACAAGTGGACAGTTTGAAACCTAGCTCTGTGCTCCTTGCATACGAGTTCAAATGCACCTACATAGGCAAAGGAAAGTTCTATTACACAACTAGTCACAAGTATATACGAAAAATATTTATATCCTAAGAAAAAAATGCATATCTTATAAGAACATGTTCTTCCATACTTACTGCAAGGCACAAGAGTGCTTGTATCAAGATGGATGCAGCGATGGTGGCATTCATGCAAGGCATTAAGGTGTTAGTTGCTTTGAGATATAGAGAAGCAAGGCTACGAGGGTCTCTTGTTCACATGGATATGTATTTATATAGGATTTGCATTGTTATTTTAATGTGCTCCAAATTCTGAAGTTCCCTAGATGTTGTTCCCGGGACTGTTCCCGGAATATGGCCACACAGAGGGCCACACAGGAGATGACGCACCTGAACTCGAGAGTGGATCGATCGGGATGTTCACGGACATGGCCACACGGAGGGCCACACGAGAGCCGTTACATCCAATCCCATGAGTGGATTGATCCAAGACTTACCTTCATGGAACGTGTTTTGTTTCTTGAGAATACCATAGTTACCGACGTCTATTAGGTCAGGACTTTGTAAGCCGCCGGTAGGGTTAAGTCGCATGTTGTAAATCTTCGGCGTTCGTAACCTCACCAGATATAGTGAGCCCGTGATTTTTTCTCCTCCATTGTTAGGGGTTTTTCACGTTAAATCTCGTGTCCCCGTTGGTTCGATCTTTCGTTTTCTTCACCGTTTCTGTACTATCTATTATAACATGCATAAGGTGGTTTGCATGAAAATTGTGAATAGAATTGTGCTAGTTTGGCAAGAATTAATGATTGCTTATTATCCGTGAGCTGTATAATAGAGGATAACCTTATCTTGGTTGGCATTAATGAGAAAGCTTAATTGGTGATAAAATGTGTGAGCCAAGGCCTAGGTGATTAATACCTTATATTCACTAGTACTAATTACTAAATTATAGAATTATGACCTACCGGCTATAGAATGCAATACTTGGAACACTTCCTGAATATCTTGGTCGAGGCCTTTTTTCCTCTAAAACAACAATTTACCCTCCCCTTTCCTTGTCATGGACGTATGCTCTCTTCCTCCTTGGTGTATAAATACCACTCAACTCTATCCTCCAAAACGTCCAACCAAATCACATATCTAAGGAGAAAGGTAGTACTGATTAAGGTAGGTAGCAGTGGAGAAGATGGACAAGAAGAAGAAGCTTGCCCGTTGTCATTGTTCCTGACCATCCTCCTTATCACCTTCTGTGAGTCAAAATCTCCCCTAGATGCGTCAATTTCGCTACAAACACATGTATCCATTTTGGTTAAAATTTCGTGTGAATCTTTGTGCGTGAAGGTGAGGTTGTGGAGGAGGTGGGGGCGAAGCTGGTGTGCGACCTCAACGTGCCCAAGTGCATCGGCAAGTGCTACAAGTCCGGCAACTGCATGCGCTGCTGCAAGGACAGGGGCTTCGTCCACGGCCGCTGCAACTTCCTCCGCGGCATGGGCTGCTACTGCTGCTCCGACCACTCCGACCCCAGTGACGCCGCCCTCCGCCGTCGTTACGGCCAGTACCAGCAGCAGCAGAAGAAGATGGTCGCGCCGCGCCTGAATCCTGACCAGCACTTCCTGCATGAGCTGGCTTCCTTCTGTAATTCACAATTGTGGATTCTATATATCTAAGCTATGGAAGAGTGAAATCTCATGATGCCAGATGACAAATGTGTGACTTGGTAAAGCACCGTCTCAGCTCTGAATAAAAGAGCTCCATTGAGCCATTAGTATAACCTGAACAATCTCTTTTTTCAGTTCTTTGTGAAACCAATTTTTTGTTTTCTTGTTATTGCATTTATGAATTCATATGTGTCGTGGCCATGACGATTTTCAGGGAATATTGCTCGAGGCTTAATTAATTGCGCGTCCTTTTCATGTTCATGCGCTCACAAAATTTCGCCCAGGGATACAATGTTGTAAAATACCATCGAATTCTTACAAGAAAAATAAATAACAGTTTGAAAACGGGGAGAAGCTTTTAGGCTATATATCAAACAAAAGAGTTACATAATATATTTTCTAAATGTGCATTGGAATCAATTCAGTCAAGCAAACAAGGAATGCATGCCTGACTGAATGACTGGATTCTGGTTGCTAAAATAAGTACGTTGCGTCTCAAGTCTCAACTCCTTCCTTTTTAAAACCTCAGACCGTAACTTTGCTGCACCCGGGTCCTGGCAGTAGCACTACCAGCAGCAGTTTCTGCATTAACGGAAGTTCTTCCTCTTGTTAATTTTCCAATTCACCTAGGTTAAATTGCTCTTCCTCTACTTGATTTTGCTGCAGAAGTTACTTTAGTGCTCCTTGGTCTTCTTATACTAACCGATGCTCTTCACCTTGACATTGCGGTTTTTTTAAACTGGGGCAAAAGATTTGCCCAAAACTATTAACCATAATCTTGAAGCTGAAGTACCTGTGTTACGAATACAAAAAATTGCTTTGGGGAAGAGGAGGATCTGTTTGTGCTATTTACTACTAGCTGACGCTTCTTGGAGATCATAACTCTAATTATGAAAGGGTACGGAGCAATCTCAGGCGTTATTGTGTTTAAGTTTTGGGAAGGGGGTGTACCGAAGCAGAACTGTGTTTCGTGGTGTAACTAGTTGCGAGTGCAAATTTTAGAGGTTTTGAAGTTCCACGGTGTAAATAAACGAGGTGATAGTTGAGTTAGTGAAGTGTCAGATACAGTGGCGGACCCAAGAATAATTCAAAGCCCAGGCAAACAGTGAATTTAAAGACTAATAACACTATTTTTGATCAAGATTGCTAGCAAATTAGGCTGAGTCGATCGTCCGGAAGCCCAGGCAAGTGCCCAGGCTTAGGGACGGCTGGGTCCGCCACTGGCCAGATAGACAGGTTATATATTTATTATGTGCTGCACAGCTTCAGGAAAAATGGGATGCAAACTCTTGACAGGTCCATGCCTTAATGGCTTAATATATTTAAGCAGGCAATGCAATCCTACCACATGTAGCATGTGGATGGATTCTTCTAATATATAGCAGCTGATGACCTATAACCTTCCTACTTGTGAGAGTGGCATTGGCAATTTTTCTGAACCGTGCTATATATGTTAAACTTCACCCTGAAGGCTGCCTCATTCCCTTAGCATGTTCAGTGTTCCATCTTTGGCATTCTAAATCAGAGTATTTCTGAACCGTCCGTGGAGACGGGTTCAACAATCTACACTTCCTTTATCCTTCTCCTATACGTATGCTTTCCTACTACTCCTCCTAGGTGTATAAATACCACTCAACCTAAGCCTCCAAAGCCACTCATCTAAGCAGAAGGCGGTACTGAATAAGGTATAGGAAGCGGTGGAGAAGATGGGCAACAAGAAGCTTGCACCGTTGTCATTGTTCCTGGCCATCCTCCTCCTCACCTCCTGTAAGTTAAAATCTCTCGTAGGTCCATGGATCTTGGTATGATCATATGAACCATCTGGTTCAAATTTTATGTTTGAATGTAGGTGAGATGGTGGATGAGGTTGGGGCGAAGCTGGTGTGCGACATCTACACGCCCATGTGCATTGAGAAGTGCTACAAGACCGGCAAGTGCATGCGCTGCTGCAAGCACTACGGCTACGTCCACGGCCGCTGCAGCCTCCTCCACGGCATGGGCTGCTACTGCTGCTCCGACGACTCCTACCCGGGTGACGCAGCCCTCCACCGCCAACACCAGCAGAAGATGATGATGGTCGCGCCGCCGCCTGACCACCTCCTGCATGAGTGAGCCAGCTCCCTTCAGTGTTTCACTGTAGTTCATCCAAGCTATCTGCGGTTCTGAGTTATGGAAGAAGAAAAGATCTCATGATCTGAGAGATGTAAAAAACTGTGTGACTTGAGGTAGCTATGTACAAGGCTCCAAGCTCTGAATATATGAGCTCCATTAATCCATCAATCGTGTCTTGCGATTCTTTCTGAAATCGGATTTTTTCTCTTATTGTGTTTAACTACTAATTCACCCATAATTTTCGTAGAACTAACATCGCGATGGGATAAATTAATTGTGTGCGTTTTGTTTTTGATGTGTCTGCAAAATTGCAGTCGGTTCTGCGTGTAAAATGTTGTAATATACGGAGGAAGTCATACATGAAAACTAAAACAGATTTAGGATATATATATATATCAAACAAAAAGTTACAGAATCTTTTTTTACATGTACATTGGAATAATTTCAGTTTATTTCCAAGAACAAACAATGAATGCACGCCTGCCTTGAAACTGAATGAGTGGATTATGTTCGGTAATGTACGTTGCGTCTCAACTCCTCTTTTTTAAGTCTTGAAACCAAACATTGCGTTGCGTCTCAACTCTGAACAAGATACACTTAAACAGAACGCAACATTAAGAGTGAGGCGAATCAGTGGGCTCTAGCAAGTGCTGGAAAACTCATTCTTCATGAATCGTAGGGCTAATCCCGGTGGTAGATGGTTTATGTTGCTTCTGTTAGGCGATCTCTTGCTTTTCACACTGTATTATTATAAGGTCGTGGGTCGTTCCTGTTGTTTCCTTTCTTGTTGCTTGGCGTTACGCCACCTCTGTAAGGCATCAGCCATTTTTTTTTTTTGGCTTCTTCTTTCTATCTATTCTAACACATGCGGTGCTACTGCATGGTTCGAAAAAAGAACGCAACAGAACTGGATCATACTCAAAATGATGATGTCGTTCAGGAAAGATAACCGCACCCATATTTTTGGAACCGTATATATTTGGCCATCGATCTCCACATGGACAAATTTGTAGTGCTTGGGTGTGATACAGAAAAGTATCCTTGTCAACCTGTTCATCACTCACATACATGCAGAACAAAAGAGAAATAGGTTAGCATACGTACGCTTGAACAAATGGACAATGATCCTCTATTTCTTCCACACGGCAAAACTTTGCCGGATTAATCTGGCAGTCATGATGTTAAGCATAACTTACGGACACACAATTGATGTGCATGCAGATACGTGTTCCTATATTCCATTCATTTGGCTATCTTCAAGCTCTTCAACAAACTAATGGGCGGGTTACATCCGAGTACAGTTTACAATAACAAAAAAAGAACTAATTGCAGGTATATATACTAGAATTGCCTGGAGAGATGCTTTAGCCTAGATGGAAGTTTCTGTGTCTTTTCTGTTGAACTCTTGGCTGTTTTGCTTTACGTTTCAGCCGTAGAGCTGTGTAATCCTGGATGCTTGTTACTCTATTGGTTGCTTGAATGGAACCTGGGGCCTGCCCTTTTATCTAAAAAAATATATACTAGCACATGATTAAGGAAAGCATAAATGAAGTTTTTTTTTGTAACCAGATTATTTTCACTTTGTCTTGAGCCGGGTTTACAAAAGAACCTAGTGCATGCCCTAATGATAGTTCATCCTCTATAACTTCACAATTGAGCCAATAAGACCATGCATATGAGGTCAGGGTTTAAATAAAAAATATTTGTTTGACAAATTAATTTATTCAAAAGGACACACAATTGTGCCGCCCTATCACACTGGTATTCATCTTTTTTTTTTTTTGAGGAAAGGGTCTGATCCATATAAACAGGGATACACAGTACAAATTACAAACTGGTCCAGCAAGAAACAGAAATTACAACCGAACCCCTGCAACTTTGCACAAAGCACCCTGCGCACCCTGGAAAGAACGCGATCAAACCCACCGCCGCGCACCCCTGAAACCTAGTCGCCGCCGGCACCGCCGTACCTCGCACCCGCCGGAGAAGAGGAGCCACCACTCATTGTAGACGGCCGCAGAGTCCATCCGCCGCAGGCGACGGAATCTGACGCATTGAACGGGCACGGCCACAGCTTCTCTTCACCAACACCACCCAGCTTCCCGCCGGTGCAGCGCCGTCCAGGACCACCACCCACACCCACCTCCCGTCGCCGCTCGCCATACCACCACGGCCGGACGAAGCCAAGGCGAAGAAGGAAACCACCTGCACACCCAGCACCAAAACGGAGATTCATCTTGTACTTATCAATATCTAGTTAGCATCCGAATCCTCATTATACATTGGATCTAGGATTTTTGCTGCTGGCGGTTTTGTGACATTCACACAACAGCAGGCTGATGGAACCACTAGAGAACAGTATCCATCCTTGTATCCTTCAAGTTTGCACCTTTTGACGCAAACGTCAACAGGATGACAGGTTGAGATCCTAGCTCTGTGCTCCTTGCATATGAGTTCAAAAGCACCTACATAACCCAAAATAATGTTCTGTTAATTACAAAACTAGTCACAAGTATATACAACGAACGTAGGCAAATACATATAACTTTCAAGAACATGTTATTCCATACTTACCAGAAGGCACCACGAGTGCTAGTATCAAGATGGACGCAACAACGGTTGCAGTCTTGCAAGCCATAAGGATGTTAGTTTATTTGAGATATAGAGCAGAAAGTTTGTGAGGTTTTCTTGTTTACATAGACATGTGTTTATATAGGATTGGCAAAAGGTGACCTGCATAAATAGAATTGTGCTAGTTTGGCAAGAATTAATGATTTTTATTATAGGTTAGCTGGACCAGGATGATAGCCTTATCTTGAATGGCAATAATGAGAAAAGTTAAGGTGATAACCAAATGCCTGAATCAACCAGTGACAAGTAACTCTATTTTGGTATGCTTGCTAGATAAAACTATTAATACCTACAGGTCATATATAGAATGCAAAACATGAAGCGCTTCCTAAATATATTGGTCTCTCGCCTCATTACATTCTGCAATCTTAGCCTAAAATTATGTATGTGTACATAGTGTCTATATATAACTACACCTCTTGTGTCGGGCGGTTTTGACGGCCACCGTCATCTATCACCTTGCCGTTATAAAGCTGCCCAAATGGATCATTCGACGGATTGACCGGATCAAGCGGGCCTTCCTCTGGATGAAGCCAGAGGCCGCACCTGGTGCTCGGCCACACTCTCTGGTCAACTGGGGCACGTATGCCGCCCAAAGAAGCTGCGGGCTGGGGGTTTTTGACGTTGAGAAGTTCGGGCGCGCGCTGCGGCTAAGATGGCCATGGTTCTCTTGGAAGGATCAAGAACGTCCTTGGCATGGGATGGCACTGCCTTGCGACAAGGCGGACATGGCGCTGTTTCGGGCATCCACTGACATTACCTTAGGCGATGGGGCTAGGTGCCTTTTTTGGCACGACCGCTGGACTCCGGGTGGAGCGCTCAAGCTGCAGTTTCCTGAGCTCTACGCCATCACGACACGCAAATTCATAATTGTCCAGAAAGAGCTGCTTGCCTCCAATTGGATGAAGGCGCTGTTTCGTATCTCTACTCACGCTCAGCTGCTTGAGTTCATCTCGCTTTGGGGCATTATGCAGGAGGTGGAGCTCCTGCCCCAGCCAGACGCGTTTGCTTGGAGATGGACGGCGAATGGCGAGTACTCGGCCGCCTCGGCCTACCTCTGTCGATTCAAAGGCACTTGCCCTCCTTTCCGTGCTACAAAAATTTGGAGGGCCAAGAGGGAGCCGAAATGTCGTTTCTTTGCATGGCTGGCCATTCATGGCAAGATCCTAACGGCGGATAACTTGGCTATCAGGGGATGGCCGCATGACCCAATATGCAAGCTTTGCCGGGTTCACCCGAAACGGTGCAGCATCTGCTTCTTGACTGCAGCTTCTCCAAAATGGTTAGAGAGCAGATTTTTGTTTGGAACGGAACTATTGGCATCGCGCCTCCAGTCATGGGTCACAGCATCGAGGATTGGTGGAACGGCATGCTAGCTGGGATCCCAAAAGAGAAGAGGAGGGAAGCAAGCGGAGTTTTCATCTACTCCATGTGGGGATGTTGGAAAGAGCGCAATAGGCGGGTTTTCAGAAACGTGGCGCTTCAGCCCGCCATGGTGGCGCACCTAGTTTGGGAGGAGATCTAGCAGCGGGCTCTTGCCCATGGGCATGACCCGGGAGACTAGTTGTTTTTCGGTTTAGGTTTAGGGTCTTTGGTTCTTTGCTGCCTCGGCATGCTTCTGTGTACATAAACATTCTATCTATCTAATCGGGTGGCAGATACGACTGCCTTAAAATTCAAATATATAACTACACCAATTTTCAATGCTATTTATGTCATACTATTGGTACTCGATGAAGTATATATGACTTGTTACCATGCTACCAATGTATGGTAACACCCGAGTTCAAAAAAAAGTATGGTAACACCTGCCATCCATTTTTTAGAAACAAATTAACCGAGTCAGACAAAAGATGTGTGTACAATCTCACAAATTCAAATTGAAATTCGATAAAAATTACATAATTAAAAGAGAAAAAGAAAAATCGTGAATATTATTATAAAAAGGCAAAAAAAACGTGGCATGTGTATACCAAAAGAACATTCTAAGAGTTAAGCGATACTAATTTGATGTGTAGATGCAATTACACATAAGATAAATTGAAGATTAGGTGAAATGAAGTCATGTAATATGTAACTCCAGCCTGGTCATCAGTCGTCTTTTTTTAATCGAGGCAAAGCTTGTGCCTCGATACTAATTTGATGTGTAGATGCAATTACACATAAGATAAATTGAAGATTAGGTGAAATGAAGTCATGTAATATGTAACTCCAGCCTGGTCATCAGTCGTCTTTTTTTAATCGAGGCACAAGCTTTGCCTTATTCTATTAATTAAGGAGGAGTTTGACAAGAAGGATTAGTAAAAATATTACAAACCGGATTACTCTCCCGGCATTAATTTCGCTCAAACTTTTTGCAGTCATGGCCAAACGTTTCAGTTCCTTCTTAATCTTATCGAAAATGACCGTAGGCGGCGTTTTCTTATTGATCTAAATACCCTTTCATTTCTCTCGTTCCAAACATCCCAAGACACTAGAAGAATGAGGGACGCAATGGCCTTTCGGTTGGGGGAAGGGTTGCCGGTCATGTTGACACACCAAAGATTGAGTTATTGCGAAGACCAACGGAGAGGATGCATGGTGTAAAACCCCAAGCCAATCCTTGATGAAATCCCAAAGTCTCAAAGTGAAACGACAATGGGCGAATAGATGCTCCGACGTCTCCATGGTCCTCTTACAGAACGGGAAAAGGACACAATTTGGCATCCCCTCTTTTGAAGCCGGTCCGCTGTCCATAGCCTATTTTCGGTAGCAAGCCAAGCGAATAATTTGATTTTGGGAGGGGCCTAAATGCACCACACCATCTTTTTCATATTGGAGGAGGTAGACCCAAGAAATTGGCTTTGTATGGTGAGGCCGCAGAGTATTGACCACGAGCCAACATGTCCCAAACAATGTCATCCTTTAAGTAATCAAGATGGATGTCTTGAAATTGGACCCATAGCTTCACATATTACCTCGAATGAGCAATACCAAGCACCTAGGTCATGGAATTTTGGAAATTCAATTGCTCACATGAAGCGCGCTTTTAAGATTCCATCTTTTCCTCTTAGAGATCACAGAAATGAGGGGGGGGGGGGGGGTATCTTTTGAAACCATTTAGCCACGGTGCCGTCCAGAAAAGTGTCTTCATTTCATTGTGAACCGTAATGGTTGTGGCGGCGTAGAAAACAGACATGTCCTCCTCTGAGCAAGGATTTCCCAAGCTGACCCATTTTTCTGCGGAATCCTTCCATCCAGTCCATGGGTATTGAAAACAAAGGCCTCCACAAATTTTCTATGTTTAGCATAGCAAGGCCCCTAAAAGCCTTTGGGCGGAAATCCGCCTCCCAATTCACTTTGCATTTCCACCCGGACACTTTATCAGTCCCCGAAGATAGAAAAGCTCCCTCAAATTTCTTCATGTGATTTGTGATACCAGGCTGATGTCAATCGAGGGGGTTAGAGCATCTCCAACCGGAGGCCCCAAACCCACCCCAAACGTCCGAGCGGACAGCCCGGACGGCTTTTGGTCCAAAAACCTCCACCCAACGGAGGCCTCCAAACCGGCCCCAAACGACCGGGGGTCCGGCACACCCCAAACCCAGCCCATATCTGGGGCGGGTTTGGGGTTGCGCGGACACGCCTGGGCGCGACCGCCCCAAGGTGCTGACAGCGCGGACCCACACGGCGGGAGGCTGACCGGCGCCGGCAGCGTGGGGTGGAGTCGCCGGCGCGGATTCCCAGGCGGCCTCTCCGCTGTCCACCGCCGTATTAAATAGATCCCCTCTCCCTCTCCGCTCTCCACTTCCTCTTCCCCATTCCGCCACCGTCTCCCCGCCTCCCGCAGCCACAATGTCGTCCTCCGACTCCATCGACTGGGAGGAGCTCAAGCCGGAGGTGGAGTCAAGGCTCGGCCGGCGCCAGCGGGCTCCGTATCCCCTCCTATCGACGAGGAGGAGCTCGCGCTCCGCCTGGCTATTGCGGAGTCGCTCAAGGACTCCACGCCGGCGGCGAGCGGGCAGTGCAGCCGCGCTCAGCCGTGCGGATCGGCGCCGCGGAGTGGATGTGGCTCCGCGCTCACCCACCGCCGCTCGACCCCCCCCCCCTCCCGTCACGCTCCCTCGATGCGGTCGGCGCCGCAGATGCGCGCGCCCGCGCCGCACGCCAAGAAGAAGGCGGCGTTCCCCATCCCGCCGGTCAGAGCTCCTCCGGGCTAGAGGATGCTCCCCGATGGCACCGGCGGGTGGCGCCTGATTCCGGCTTCCCCTCCACGGGGGCGCCGGAAACCGAGGGCAAGGCCTTCCGCCGCCTCCGCAACGCCGACCCTCGAGCGGCGGCAGCCACGGTGGTGAGGACCGCCCAAGCGGCGGACGTCCCACCGGACGTAATCGCCTGCTCCTTGACCACGGCGGAGACGGACGCGCGGCGCCTCCGCCGCAAGAACAAGGAGATGTTCGACGCCGCCGTCGCCGAGTCCGTGCGCTCGGCGGAGGCGAATACCGCGGCGGCGCGCCTCGCCTCCGAGCAGGCGCACCATGTCCGCCTCATGGCGGCGCGGTCCAGGAGCGGCGGCGACACCTCCGGCTCCAGCGGCGACCCCTACGCCGTCTTCGAGCGCGTCCGCTGCCCCGGCGCAGACGAGAAGGGGAAGGGGAAGGCGCCGGAGTGAAGCTCCACCACCTACCGCCACCGCTAGCCTAGATTATTTTGCTAGTTTGTCTATGTAGTAGTTTGCGTCTATGTACTATCCAAACTTGATGCAATATGATCGACGTTGAACGCCTACGTGCATGGATTGTATGGTTTTAGGGGTTTGTTTTGGGGGACACGGCTGTAGGAGGCTATTTTGGGGGCTTGTCCGGTCACTGTCCGCGGACACGCCCGGACGTGTCCGTGGACAGTTTGGGGGCCAATTTTGGCCATTCCGGTTGGAGATGCTCTTAAATGATACACCGCTTGAGAGGAGAGGATGTATTTGACAAGGGCGGTGCGACTGGCCGCATTAATGTATTTGCCATTCAAAGTTGGAATTGTCCCTGCCATTGATAGCGTACATGTTATTTTAAATGAGAGATAGCCTCCTGATGTAAAGGCAAGTGCAACATGGTTCCACTCAAGGCCACCTGGGTTCGGACCTCTTTACCTACCTAACAATATAAAGCTAAGGGTGAAATCTTCCTCCTTAGGTGCCAATGTCACTTTAAATGCAATGAGTGTGGGGAGTAATGAGCCACTAGCTCGATCGATGGTAGTGGATATGAAGCAGAAATTATAAAATATTCTTCTCTTGTTGATGGTTTTTACGTATGTTTATTTTTGTTGGAATGCCTCTTGTGAAGCATGTACTTGGAAAGCAACTATGTTTTACCTTTTATGGTTTGGCCTCGGTTATTCATATTTCCTCTGAAAGAAAAATACATCATGACGTGTGTACCTCGCCAGTTTTAAGTTTATCAGGTTTCAAGTACTCTCGTGCACAATTGTAATCTTTATTACTTTTTTAGTGTGTTAAATGTGATAATAGAGACGGATTTCTCAACTTGGAATTACTAGATTTCTTAGCAGCGTCTTATTTAGACTAACCTCACACTTTTCAACATAAGCAGAAAGTTGGGTGTCTAGTACAGTACGATCCAATAAATGACACTATGTGTGTGTGCACTTCTCACCTCACAGCAGCCTTTCGATCTTTGGGTTGAAACTCTTTTTACAGCTATATAGTTTCTGTGATACTATTTTTTGCAATCTTCCAACAATATTAATGAAATATTATTCGCATGTTTATATGCACTGCGTATGAGAGAGTACACGAAAGAATAGAGATATTCATGAACGCAAATATATGCATGCACTTCACAGTGATGACTCAGTCCTGGGGGTGGGGGTGGGGGTGGGGGGTTGAGTACGCACATAAAGAGTATTTATTTAAAATAAATTTATTCAAAGGACACAAAATCGTGTCGCTGTCCGATCAACTTTGTCTTCATTTTATAATTAGTAATACTTAGTTAGCACCTGAACCATCATTAAGCATTGGATCTATGATTTTTCCTGCTGGTGGTTTTGTTACATTCACACAACAACAAGCTGACGGAGCTACTCGTGAACAATATCCGTCCTTGTATCCTTCAAATTTGCACCTTTTGATGCAAGCATCAACAAGCGGACAGTTTGAAATCCTAGCTCTGTGCTCCTTGCATACGAGTTCAAATGCACCTACATAGCCAAAGAAAGTTGTATTACACAACTAGTCACAAGTATATACGAAAAAAATCCTAAGAAAAAATGCATAACTTATAAGAACATGTTCTTCCATACTTACTGCAAGGCACCAAGAGTACTAGTATCAAGATGGATGCAGCGATGGTGGCATTCATGCAAGCCATTAGGGTGTTAGTTGCTTTGAGATATAGAGAAGCAAGGCTACGATCGAGGGTTTCTTCTTCACATGGATATGTATTTATATAGGATTTGCATAATGTGGTTTGCATGAAAATTGTGAATAGAATTGTGCTAGTTTGGCAAGAATTAATGATTGCTTATTTCCGTGAGCTGTGCAATAGAGGATAACCTTATCTTGGTTGGCATTAATGAGAAAGCTTAATTGGTAATAACCAAATGTGTGATCCAAGGACTAGGTGATTAATACCTTATAGTTACTACTGCCAAATTATAGGTATTATGACCTACTGGCTACCGGCTATAAAATGCAATACCTGGAACACTTCCTGGATATCTTGGTTTGGCCTCATCACATTTTGCAATCTTGAGCCTAAAATTGTATGTCTATAAATTGTGTCTATATATAGCTGCACGACTTCTCGGCGGATACATTTCTTATTGAAATGGCTCTTGATAGAGTATATATGACCAGTTTTCATGTTACCAATGCACGGTAACACCCTTAATAAGTGGTGATTGTTTTTGAAACAACATAGTTGAGTCCAACAAAATATTGTGTGGACAGCCTCACAAAATTTGAGATCCAAATTTAATCTATAAATGAATAAGGAAAACAAAAAAAATCTTGTTATGAATAGGATCACAAAAGGACAAAACACCCAAAGCGAGTTTAACACTAGAATGTTCTGAGAGTTAATTGATATTTATTTTTTCGCCGAAGATGCACGGATAAATAGAATATTTGATGAACAGAGTTTTAAATCATGTAATATGTAGCTCCCCCTTAATCAGTTGCCATTTTACTAAGAAAGGCCTTCTAGCGTAAAGGAAAGTGCAACATGGTTACAGACACCCTCGCTACAACGAGAATATGTCGTCTGTATTTCTATCAACGGGCTCGCTTTCTCTCTCCACTTTCTTTCCTCCACCTCATCTAAATCCTAGGTGACAGCCCTTATAGACAGTTGATTGTACATCATTGTACATGTCCCTTGTAGATGGTATATATAGTACACTTTAATGGTGACGTGGAGCTAGCCTACAGACGACAGCCGTCTAAACCAATGCACATTCCCTTAGGAATCGATCAATAAAACGAAGAAGAACCCACATAAAAGCTGCAAGACTTAAGCAACACAAACACCCATGTTCATCGAGGAGAATGGGACATGAAGCAGAATCACTTCTCGTGCTCCTCTGTTGCAAAGGAGGAGTTTTGCTGAGATATTCAGCACCCTGATGTGTGGATTGGTTTACTTCCGGTGTAGCAGTATATATTTCTCATCTGATAGTCCTTTTCTTTTTTTGATTCATTTGATAGTACTTGAAACACATGCTTTACGAACCAGTATTGTCAAAGACCGTAGCAGGCGTGACAAATATTGCGACGATCATCCTCAACAACCATGAGCATAGTTGTGGCTGCGAGGTTCCTCTCACCAAATTATAGTTATTGATATCCACCGGCCCATCCGACAGTTAAATCGACGAATGGGTGAGAGCTACTCCCTCCGTTCCAAATTAGTTAACTTGGGTTTGTCCAAATATGGATGTATCTATACTTGTTTACTTGTTTAGTGACTAGATAGATCCATATGTAGACAAATGTGTGTCTAGCCGAGTGGCACCGTCAGCCACCAATGATTTATCTCCTATGTCATCTTGAAACAACCCTGTAAAGAAGATTTGGTAGCTATTTGGACAACCAATGCCCGGTGAGGCCCATTGGAACTCGGGTCACATGGAGCCCCTTTATTTTTTTTAAATCCCAAATGGTATTTCAAAATTCCAAATATTTATGAGAAGTACCTATAGATAATTATTTATACTTCTAAGTGTGCAAATCTCAGTCTGAAATAAGTTGTAATCTTGGCTGAACAAAAAATTAAAATAATAGATTTTGGGTGTGTGAACAGTGCACCTTGAAGCGCATTTTTGATTGAAACTTTGCACACTTAAAGCATACATCATTACGTGTATGTACATAATTTTTTAAATACGTTTTTTGGATGTTCAAAATAAAGTGCTACATGGAGTTCCAGCTCTACGCACTCACATGCACTACGGGAAATCCACAAAACGCCGACGGCCAGGACATACGCCGACGGCCAAATGTCGGGGCCGTCGGCGTAGACCCCGACCAGGCCAACCGAGATCTTTTTTTCTTTTTTTAGCTACGCCGACGGCATTATCGTCGGCATAGAGATTTTAGCCGTCGGCGTAGATTTTTGCCGTCGGCGTATACGTTTTCAATTTTCTACATTTTATACGCCGATGGCAGCCGTCGGCGTATACTTTTTCAATTTTCTACATTTGATACGCCGTCGGCAGCCGTCGGCGTATACTTTTTCAATTTTTTCCATTTGATACGCCGACGGCAATGCCGTCGGCGTATACTTTTTTCTATTTTCCATTTAATATGAAATAATTCATATCTTTAAATCCGTAAATCAGAATTTAACAAATTAAATGTCTAAATCGATTAGAAAAATGAGAGGAATCCAAATATGATATCCATAAAATCTTTTTCACCGTGCACATGACATTTTGTAACATATGTTTGTTACTTGCTTAATTAAAAAGTCATTTTTTACACTTAAAAAATGGAAAATGATATTTATAAAAATAATTTGGAATTTGTTTTTGGCAACAATGATGATATGGATGTCATATTTGAATTCCTCTCATTTTTCTAATTGACATAGACATTTTTTTTTCAAATTTCGATTAACGGAATTAAAGATATGAATTATTCCATATTAAATGTAAAAAAGGAAATAAAAGTAAAAATAATTTCATTTTTTCATTTATTAAAAATATATACTATTTTACAATCATTGTTACTTATTAAAATGAATTTTCTAAATTTAAATAATGAAAAAGTGTAACATCCTAAATCAGGGGTTAACATGATTGATATGATATAAGTATCCATTTCTCATTTGGAAGCTAACAATGAAGAAACTTAAAGGTTAAGCGTGCTTGGGCTGGATCAATTTGATTATGGGTGACCGAACGGGAACTTTGACCAGCGTAAGTAATTTGACCTATGATTAAATGTGTAATTAGAGATTTAGTATGTAGCTGAGTTAGAAATTTCGAAATAGAAAAAAAGTTAAAAAAAAGTTCAAAAATTCAAAAAATGCCGTCGGCGTATGAGGGCGTACGCCGACGGCAACGGATACGCCGACGGGCCTCTACGCCGACGGCATACGAGCGTACACCAACGGCATACGAGCGTACACCGACGGCTTCCGGCCGTCGGCGTATTGTGCTTTTCCTGTAGTGATGTAGGAGAAATCATTTTGAATGAGGAAAACATCAAAGTACAACTATGAGTGCTACACATTTAGTACCACCTCAAAACATAAATACATCCAGTAAGCCTTTATTTTCTAGATTACTACTAGTATTCACAACAAATAATCTAATATCATGTAGAACTGTGATTGCCGTCCAGTGAAGAACAGGAGCATTATCTATTTCGGGAAGTGGATCCCGACAGGCGGGCTCATGCCCTTATTGATCTCCTCCCAAATGGATGACTTGTGCTTCCATGTCCTCGGGTACATGGATGTCCGTCGAACCCTGCGCCTGCACCTCCGGCACACTGGCTTGTCATGCAGGTATATCTGATTGAGATTCACCGCCGCTTCCATCACACTTTTGATATAGCTCACAAACTTATCTTGTGCTTGAAACCCAAAGATTCTAAACACAGCTAGACTATTCTGCTTGAAACCCAAAGATGTTTCCCAGTCTGATACTGCGCTATCTTTCTTTTCCTCACTAAACCCCATCGACTTCCTGGACACCCCCCGTATCATCTCGCAAAAATGATCCTGCACCTGCACTCCATCATGAATTTCAATGTTACTTCAAAATAAGAGCTCGACAACTCAACGTGAAGACAGCATGCAGTGCAATACAAATGAGAGACTAGTAACGTACGGCGACACACAACTCCTTGAGGGTGGGTGCACCTTGGAGAATAACCATTGTCCAGTTCAGATCACATTCTTCAGATATATTCATCAAATTCACATACCTTAGTCTGTGGAGCACCATTGACAACTGTTTTCGACCTTCTGGTTTGACCCAAATCGTCTCACACTTGAAGTTCAAATGCAGGTCGCTTATGCTGCTGCTGGCTTTACTAAGCAGCTGACTTAATCTGTGCATCTTCAACGAAGAAAGACAGATATTACTGATGCTCACACTCTGGAGCAGCGGAACATAACCTAGTGAAAAGGGATCATGCTTAGACAACCAATATTCAATGGATAGCACTGTGAGCTTTGGTAGCCACTTGAGATTCACCTTCTTAAAGTCACAGGCAGCAAGCTCGACTTTACAGAGTTGCGGGTGTTCCAATTCAAGCAGAGACAATTTACCCATGTCGCAGCAGTACAGGCGGAGGTCCTTCAATTGCTTGCACATACTGAAAACTTTTGACAATTTTGATTCACCCAGCCTTATTCTCTCTAGATTGAGTCGTGTGAGACCACCGAATGCATTTGGACAAGCGTCAATGAATGACATGAACTGAGCCCCCTGGGTAAGCAAATCGGTATCGGTACATCCTGCACGCACCTTGGTCAAGATTGTGAACTCGGCCGAGCCAACCTTATGCGTTGCCATGGCCTTGGCGACAGTCTGACCAATGGGGATGGTGGACTCATCTCCCAAGTAGAATTGCAAGCACATGACATGAATAGTGTAGGAATCATTCGCAAAAAAAAAAAAAAGAATAGTGTAGGAATCGCTTGCAGTCCTGCTTCCTAGTATGTTTTTTGTTGCTTCATGCATGGTCGCATTGGCCCGAGCACGAGCAATATCATCCAAAATCGACCAGTTGTCGAACAACGGCTCAAAGGAACCAACCGTTATTACAATTTTTGAGAGCATAGTGGGGATCTGCTTCCACCGTCGGGAAATGATGCCTGTTCGTGCGGCGTCAGCAATATGAAGTCGCTCCACAATGTTGAGCACAATATCATCAGGCAAGTCGCTAAGTCTATCATCTCGATTGTCTTTCTGCATTTAGCATGGAAACAAATATGAGTTTGTTTCTTAGAATTTTGACTAAGTCTCGAAGATGCAATTTTAAAAGTCTGAATGGTTAAAGTTTGAATCAGTCAAAGAAACAAATAAAACTTAGTAATTTTATTAGAAAACAAGCAGGGTGACCCACGCGTTTGCACAGCTAGATTTAGTGCATTTGTAATATGTGGTCCAGTACATATTTGATATTCAGTTTATTTCTCTAGAAAATATTTAGTCACGCTATCAACTTTTACATTCAGAATATAACTAGATAATTACCCGTGCCTTGCAGCGGGCATAAACATTATGCTCTTCCGATCCATATTAATTGTCGCTGAATCGGATGTATCTAGCATGAGGGAGTATATTAGCCCACAATTTACCTGCCATACTAATGTGATTGTATGTATATGCTAATTATGGCGATTGGTTCTGGTGATGGAAAAGGTAGCTAATTCATGGTGGCGTGAAGTAAGGAAATGATGATTGATAAGTTTTTTGTAATTAATTCTGACAAGATAAGGTAGGTAATTATTGGTGATTAATAACATCGACGAAACAATGAGCGAAATGGTTTGTGGCTGAACACGGAACTTTATTTGTTTTTTAGGTAGGAGTAGTAGAGATAAAAATATATGCCTACAAGAAACATAATTGCACTTTAGTGGACAAGGCTTTCCACTTATCATATTCTGTTGTTGGTAAAAAACGTCAACGGAGGAGGACCGTTGGCACCGTTTGTAGGTAAATGCCTCAACTAATCTTAGCTTTTACAATTAGCCCATTAGAAAGGAATGTGCTGGCTTGTTTGCTTTTAAAAAAAATAATAGACCCACCATAATAATGAACTGTGCAAATAATATAGCCTATGTGGAAGAACATGATGGGTTGTTTGGCTCTTGTTTTAATAGTGTAATAATTAGGACCCACCATATAATGAACAGTATAAATAATTTATCCTATTTGGAAGAATGTTGTGGCTTGGTTGCCTCTTGTTTTAATAATACTTATAATAGTTAGATGAAGAAATATTGATAGTCCTCAAAATGCAAGTTGAAACCGGTCTCAAAGACACCATGCATATTGGAAGGTGATGAAATTTAAATATTTGACAACAAAGTGTGTGCAATCTGTCATCAGTCTCACGGACACAATACAAAGTCAATTTCAAAGATACGAATTTCCATAACATCTCAAGGATGGAATTTTGATTGCCCATACGACCACTAGTCCACACCATTACCCCTTCAAGTTTTTAGAAGTATCTAGAGTAAGGATGGGACAAGTAGCTCACCCCTGAAGGTTCCACGTTACCCGGATGGCTGATGGGAAAATTTTCAGCATCCAACTTGCAATCCAATTCATCTCGATCATCTCCCTGCATTTGACGTGGAAATAAAAGACAGTGTCACAATTGAAACTTTGATATTTTCCAAACATTTTTTTCCACAAAACAATGCACTTTCGACTGCCAGTTCTAGTACTATGTTGGAGAGAAAATCATGTGTCATTCAAGCGAGAAAGGGTCGCAGCACATATAAGGTCCCAAAAGAAAAAGTAGGAAACATGAAATAACACATAAGTTCTTCTGGGATCCTACACAGCATGCCACCGTTCTTCTGGGATCCGACAAAACACGCCAACGACGCTCGCCGTCGACGCGGAAGCCCCGTCGGAGAGGAGGAATACGAGCACGTGTCTTTTTTCACACCCAGAAGATATGTCAATCACCATCGCACACCAAGCTGCTCTGTGACCCAATTGTATGACTCGCAATGGAACAGCGAAGCCGAGGCCTTGGGGCTTGTCGGCCGGTCTAGGCCCATGTTCACCGGATCTCTGATAAATCGTCTTTGGTCGAAGAAGTCGACGGAGACAAGCCGGTCTGCCAACCGTCATCCATCACCGAAGAACTGAAACGCCTGACCTTTTGAAAACCCTGGCCACCCTAGATTCAGGCGCATGTCGCCAGCCTGAATTTCTGAGAACCGCTGCCACCCTAGACGTAGGCGACATGAGCCGGTAGCTGAGCTCCTCTACAAGTCCACCTGGCCACCAAACCACACTCTGCCGCGACAAAGCCGGAGGAAGAAAGGTTCCAATGAGTTTGCAACTGCTACCACACCTTCAAGCCTAGGAAAACCTGACATCACCGACGCCACCGGAGCCGAATCGCCAGACGGCCAAAAACCTTATACTATATACCGGGAACGCTTCCTTAGGTACGTAAGGGCGAGTCAACGCGTCGTCTCCTTCCTCGACGACGGCCGAGGCGGGAAATACATCGGTTCGGCTGGCGGTGGCTGGCGGCGTGGCTGTGGCGGCGGGTCTTCTTCCTCCGCGGCGGCGGCGGAATCGTGGGATCCATAAGAATCGCTCGCACGTGCGAAGGCTAGTATCCCCCACTACGTACACCTAAATCTACTTGATGTACCCTAAAAAAACTCCACTTGATGAACATGGTCCGTGCACCTGGTTCCGGCAGGCGAGGTCGCCTCTCTCTTCTACTCAGTTCGTACTACTAGTACTCCTTAAAATAAAAATGATATCAGAGCAGGGAACTCACCAGGGAGGAGCATCGTTTAGAAGTGTCGAGGCTCGAGTACGATGGTTTCGCCATAGGCGGCAGGATATGCTTGCGGGCGGACACCAGATTCGTCCAGCAGATTTATATATAGTGGAATTGCTTCCCTCGGACTGCACTTCAGAATAAAAACGAGACTGACTCGGTTCCCAAACCGGGTTGATTGCAGCTCCAAGAAACCCGGAGCTTCAATTCAAGCCAATCCCGGTCTAATTCCGCTCAAATTGGAGCTTCCTGGAATTGATTTCCTGTTGCAGCTTGAAGATTTGCTGCTTCAATTCCGGACTAATTCCGAACTGCAGTTAACTGCTTATTTGTGCGCCTCTTGATAAACTACCCGCTCTACATCTTGCCCCTGTGAGGAGGCGACGGCGCGATGAGGGAGCTCGGATGCCTTCCGCAATCTGACGGTGGCCGGCCGCGATCTTGCTTCCCCTCTATGGACTCTGGCTCTGTCGCACGAACACTAGGCGGCGGCGTGGACGGCTGGAACCGCGATACGGGAGCACCGCCTCACCGACGTTGTACACATTAGATGGGCCTGCAAGCCTGGCCCAGTAATGCATCTGCGAGAAAAAATACTTTTTTTTTTGAAACGTAACTAAATTGCATTACTCAACAAGCCCAGCAAGATACATTTTTATTTAGACTAGAAGAAAACCCCGCGCATTGCAGCGGAAATCTCTTAAAAAATATGTAAATAAAATGGTATACGACACATTAAATATTCAGTTGTCAAGATTCAGTTGATCACAATAGTTGAGACACTAAGTTTAATTCGTGTGAAATTGTTAAATATTTGAGGACTAAATAATAATGACGTGAACAATTATATGGCTTAAAAAAGATGACATGGATAGGTTGCACGAAAGATGTACTATTATTAGTATTTTAGTTAGCGTGACATGGAAAATTGATTGACTATAATAGTGGGGGATGTGGATAGCTTGCATGTTAAGATAGAAAAATAATTAATACACTTAATGGGGTTTTGTTTTACTAGTTGGCATGTACGTGCAACGCACGTCTTCACAATAAAAATGGGATAATTTCACGTAAAGTTGGTCCATGAAAAGAAAAAAAATGTGGTGGACAGTACGCATCAAGTGTGTACGAAGCTAATGTATTATTGTTGGGATCCATAGTTGATCTAAAAGTTCAAAATACCAATAAATGACACATATTAAGATCCATATAGAAAAGCATAATATGAAATAAATGCTAGCTTGTCGTACTTGAGAACACGAAAGTAAGACCATAACGTGGATCTGGGCTTCATATATTATTTTCTTCATTTAATATGAGAATATCCATACTTTTGAATTTGCAAACTGGAACTTTTCAAAATAAGATAATTCTCGTGGACAAAATAAGTTGATTTCCATGGAAAATTGGAAAGAGCTCATCTCCACTAAAATACATGACATGCGTTTCGTACCCCTATGAGAGAGAGAAAAAAAAGTCAAATATTACGTGACCAGCTCGCTGGACATGCGCAACAAATGCACATGGAATCGCTCCAGCTGCTTGTCGCTCCTGGCTGCTGCTCTGCTATGCATCTGTCCCACACATAGGTCGTCGACGCCGAACCTGCGCGCGACATTCCGATACGCCGATCAGGCGCTGAGGAAGTGCACGGAGCCCAGCTGTCCCAGGCCAGGAACCAGAGCCCTGGAGTGGCCGCACAAACGTCGGCGTCCTTTCTCAGCGCCTCGTCGGCCAGCAGCACGACCAGCGCCTCCGGCCTCCGCGTTGACCTTCCTGGAGGCTCCCAGGCTCAGCAAGACGCAGGGGAGTTCAGTGGCGTCGAACGCGGATTCTGCCCGGAGGCATCGCCCGGAACACAGCCTCCCGCGCGGGCGAGTAGGATACGCATGCACGTCGCAGGCCCGAGCGAGAGCTCGGTGAGCGTGGACCCAGCGTCGGGGATGCTCGAGCGCTCGCTCCTTGCTGCGCGTGGGCATGCCACGATGCCGCGACTCTGGAGGCCTCCGGCCTCCGCGTTGACCTTCCTGGAGGCCTCCCAGGCTCAGCAAGGCGCAGGGGAGTTCAGTGGCGTCGAACCGCGGCTTCTGCCCGGCGGCATCGCCCGGAACACGGCCTCCCGCGCGGGCGAGTAGGACACGCATGCACGTCGCAGGCCCGAGCGAGAGCTCGGTGAGCGTGGACCCAGCGTCGGGGATGCTCGAGCGCTCGCTCCTTGCTGCGCGTGGGCATGCCACGATGTCGCGAATCTGGAGGCCGTCGCTGCACTTGCACTGCATCTGTCTGTGCAGTCGAGTGAGGCGGCGGGAGGGCTTGGGAGGACGGAGGAAGGACTTTCGGTCTGGGAGAGAATAAAATACCCTAAACGGTACGGTGGCAATTTGCTTGTAGTAATTAATTTGGTGGGAGGGTAAAACGGGAAAAATCGGACATTGTTAAGTTGTCAAATATTGGAGCGATCTGGGCTGTTTGATCGGATATTGAACGGTCCAGATTTAAAGTATCCCAACAAGTTTGCTCTTTTAATAGTAGTATAAATATATGAAACGGGTGTTTTAACACATAAAACTCAACGAAAAACAAATTAAAGTAAACCCAAACAATATCCAAGTCTACTTTGAAAGCTTTCACCGTAGAACAAATACTAGAGGCATTCATACATGTAGAGCTAAATCGAGAAGGCTTGATAGTGATAAGAAAGGTAAGGTTTGGGCCTTGGGGGTTTAAGCAAAAAAAAAACAGGGAGAACCACAAAAAGTATGAGCCAATAAATAATGTACAAAATTAGGTTGAACGGTAAAAATAAATGAACCAAAAAACATTTAATAAAAATAATAAACACTAAAAATTCGGCCGCACTAATTGGATGAACCATAACAATATAACAATGGTGAAACAAAAGTGATATCAATGAGACGAAAAATATTTTAAAATTTGGGTGACCAAAATGCTGGTGAACTGAACATAATAGGAAAACAAAATAGTCAACCGAAAATAAGTTTGAAGCAGAAAGGAACTAAAATTTGGATTGACCAAAATGTTGGTGAACCTAAAAGGAACTTAAAATCCAGGCAAACCGAAAATCAAAGTGAACAAAAACAAGTAGGTCGATGGGTTTAAAAAAAATGTTGTACAAATTCAGAATAATTGCCTACAAAAGTTCCAAAATAATATTTATGTATTACACAAAGAATATTCATACTTTTTTCCAAAAAAAAAAGAAACATGCACTAAAAATATATATAACCGAAATATAGAAAAGAAAGAAAATAAAATTAAAACTAAAGAGTAAGATAATGTTACACTAGAAATTAGAATAATAAAAATCGGAATAGATAGATGAAAAATTAAAATAATAGAATAAAGTAAAACTAAAACAAAAAAGAAAGGTAAGAACTGAACGGAAAAGGAATACATTAGAAACTTACTAGACATCCATGTGAAACTTGCGAGAGAGAACTTGGGCCAGCCCACGAACTACGGCCCGTAGGCAGGTCAGGGACGGGACTCGCAATAAGCGATATATATAGCGCTGGCATCCCCTAAAAAAAATATATAGCGCTGGCACCAGGATACCTTGATAGATATTATTATTGGTATGGGCCATGGGCCTATTCTGTGCAGGTTAACCCTTTTTTCTCATGTGCTCTACTTCTTTTAGTTATTTATTACTTTTTGTGTTGGAGAAAAACTTGTAGAGTACTTTTTGCCAATTTTAGTAAGAACTATCCACAAAGTGACGTGTTAATAAATGGAAATACTAGATCAATAATATAACAAGAGCCATCGCAGGCACTCCGAACCAACTTATCGATATGTGGAGACAGGTTGACAATACCTCTCAAAGGATTTAATGTTCTTCATTTTGTATGACTAAATAGGAGCCTATTACTACCTAATTTTTCAACAAGTGGTGAAGCCACGTCATCCGCCACATGATCGAAAAAGTGGATTGCTAATATTCAAATATTAGTATCCAAGTTTGCAAATCCTATTTCAGTGCTATTATCATAAACAAGACATTGGAGTTTCTCTCCAATGGATTGCTATGACGAGCTTGCAGGGAATCAACAAATATATCATCAAGATCAACATTTGAATACACAATCCGGGTTTATCCAGTATTGACAAATTCGTAGATCGGTGGTTGCTTCTCTTTTGATATCCCTTCATGCAAGAAACACGCCTTCATGCTGGTTAACTCGTCCCTAAGGTGAATGCCAAGCGGCGTTTCATCAGAAGGAGTTACCAGAGTCACATGGGAAACAATGTCAACTTTTAGTTCATACTAATTACCGCTATGAACATAGTTCTCAATAGACAAATTTGAAACATTACATCTATCAATGTTATAAGGTGAATAAAATTCAAGCAATATTTCATTGGTGCATGAAAGCTATAGCAGAACTTAGATATCATAAATGATCATCAAGTTGAGAATTAATTGCATTAAAAAATTACCATGATTAGTGGCCTTCCCATCAAGTCGAGGAATCTGTCGAAGTGCAAATTTTTCATGTGGCTGGCCCTCCATGGTCGTTGTTGGACGGAGGATTGCATCGCCCTTTATGGTCTTCCTCGTCTAGAGGCCTATCCTTTTTGTGACCAACACGAGGAATAGATTCATCACTTGGTGACAGGGTGTGTGCTAGCCCAAGAGGTGTCGGCCAACTGATGTATGAGGTGGAAGTACGAGAGTTGTGGACGTACTGTATATATATCTGGATGAGAGCCCTCAAGGGAGGAGACTCAGGAGAGGGACCTTGGGAAGGCAATTGATCTGGTCTGCTGGTCTATATGGAGTCACCATAATACCATCGTTTTCAAGGGTGAGTCCTCATCGTCGACGACAAAGGTGGTCGAGGTGATCATGGTGGAGTCCGAGGTCTGAAGGATTGCAAGGCTTTATTGTAGTTACCTACAAAAAGCGGAGCAGCAGGCGTTCGGCGAGTAGTCTACACCATATGATGTACCGTCCACTGGCTGACTAGCAGTGTGGTGTGTTCGCGATATGTGCCATCCCACATCATAAACCTTGGCTGCTTGGCCTTTATTCTATGAAATTATATGCCTTTCAAGGCATATCCTTGAAAAAAAATACATTTTAGGGTTTTAGGTTTTGTTGTATTTATGCAATGCAATACTTATGCCCAAGTATGATGAAATGCACATGTTTATGATGAGTCTCAATCCCTGTTCTAGGTCAATTCTTAGAGTCTTCTCACAAACCTATGCAACACTTTTGTTGCAGCTTTCACCTGATCTAGCACAAGTATGGTCTAAGCGCATCGTCCTCATGTGAAAAGTATGTTCACCTTTGATTTTTTTAACCTACCATATAAAATGGACACCCTTTTCTATACTTGACTATTATTCTCTCTTTGCAATTTATGTGATAGCTAAAGTTCTTGTACTACCACTTCATGTCTTGCCTCTTCTTTTCCTTACTCTTTCTTTCTGTTGGATGTACGCAAGGCATCACCTGACAACCATGCATCATCATCCTCTGCATTCAAATCATCATATGTAGCATCATCATTGGATGGCATAAACTCACCTAGTGGTGTACTATGTTGACTACAATGTGATCTATCTATGGGACCTTTCCAAACTTTTTTTAGGAGGCAACGGGGGAGATCGCCCACCTGAATCATTGTATATATTGTAAAAAAAACATTTTGAAACGAGGGGGGTGCCTGCACAGAACGTCACAGGGCAACGGGGTGGCATACTACGCTCGAGAATTTACATGGGGGAGGAACTTGGGCGCGGAGGTGCTAAACCACGGAATCACATCAAGACCAGAGGGAGTCTAATGATAGACGACGGGGGGCGCGCACCACCCACAAGCGCAGGTGGCTGACCACCATGGAGACAATCGCGCTAGCGGGGAGGGAGATACCATCGAAGACCATATGCTTGTGAGCTTTCCACACTGACCACATGAGGGCGAGACAGTCTATGTTGGTCATCGGCGCTTGCATATCTGTGAGGTAGCCAGGAAGGTCTGAAAGGAGAGTCACGATGTCCGAACGAGCCAGGGTGTGCAGCCTTGGGGCGACAGCACCCCAGATGCTCAGGAATGCAGTCATTGTCTGCATCTAAACCATCTGAGTTGCAAAAAAAACTCTTTATGGATCACCTTCACAATATAGAACTGGATCAGCCATGTTCATCTTCATGTCTATATGATCTTCTAGCTCAGCTCCAGTTCTTCTTGCCTCTTGGCTTCTTCATGTTTTCGAGCTCTTTACTCCTCCATTTCATACTGAAAATCTTCTTCTGGAGAATCTTCTTGCAAATCTTTGTTTGAAACATTTTTTTATAAACATGCTTCATCTTCCGCGCAGCCGAGGGACGATGTCCAGTCCCCGGCCACGACCTTTTGTGCCACTAGGAACATAAACATGTTCGTGGTTGCCAGGTTTGAGCTCCCGCATCATGTACTATCCTCTCGAAAGAAGAACCATACCTCGTCGCCTCCACTCCCACCACCCTGGCTACCCTCTCTGCTGGTAGTGCCGACGTCACCATCTTGGGATTCATTTTGGCCATTGAATTACGTGTGTGTGCGCGCGTGTGGTTCTGAGAGAGAGAGCCCGATAGACTTGCAATTTTGTTAAGCGCAACTACAAAACCCTATTATACTGGTTTTTTCTTTGAAACCCCTAGCCACAGCTGTTTGGCAATATGTAATTTTCTCAGTCAAAGTAGACTTGGTCGTGATATGGACCTATAGGCTATAGGTCGGTTTTCCTTGCACCATTATTCCTAGTCTCCACTTGGAAACGAAGACTCCTCCAAGTCAGTCAGTGCAAGAGTGAAGGCTACTAGCACTTCCAAGAATCCATACCCATCAATTAGCTGGAAAATAGAGCAAGAATCCAAAGCCATCAATTAGACTAGTCCTTGCGATCTCTGGATACTCTTTCAATCCCTCTCGTACTTTAACGTGAGAAAAACGGCTGACCTTTATAGAGAGGGGTCCAACTTGGACCGCACCATGAGTGCCGTGCTCACTGTTTCATCTCCTTGCGCGTATACCACTCACGTTACTATCGACGCCTTCCATCCTTCTCCCTCCCTGCCGCCTAGAACTCCCTCGCCCCGCTCTCCATCTCGCCGGCAAGCGGCGGCTCTGGCCAGCGGCGCGAAGCCTCCCGAACAGTTCATGGCCAAGTCCGGTGCCCGTAAGGAGGCACCGCCAGTCTGGTCATCGGCTACCTCGTCGCCGCGGCAGTAGTTCCCCGGCCCCGGAAAGCTCGTACGCCTGCCCTACATGGTATAAATTTCTGCTCTCAATCTTCGGCAGTTGCAATTTCTTTAGCTCGAATTTGCAGAATTTGGTAATTTCTATTTTGCGTTCACCATCTAAGTCTGTAGTGTGTGTAGCCTGAATTACCTAAACAAACAGGGAGTATTTGATGTAGCGTGTGTAGGTATTCAAGCAGAGAGACTGCTAAGACTGTAGCCTGAATTACCTAAACAGTGAGCCTACCATCAGGCCGGGTTTTGCTTGCTTGATTGAACTAGTGATGTATCACATTTTTGCTGATAATACTGACATGAGTGTTTGCTGATGGATAAATTCGTAAGTGTTTTCTGCCGATAAGAACTAGTGATATATCTTCAGGTTTTGTTTGCTGCCGATAAGAACTTGCAGCTACTTTTGAAGACACCACTCGGACATGCTTTCTGAACAAAGCAGCTACTATGCTTCATATAGACGAAACAGTAGGATTATCCTGCTGCAGTTTTATTAAAATAAATATTAACAAGACATAGACTTTGATCAAAAGAGGAATAAATTGCATTGCTGCTGTACTATGCTCAACTTCTGATATTTGTAACAGGAGGCCATCGTAATCCCCTCGAATACTCTGTGATGAAGATGAGGCTCGTCGACGCACTCTGCTGTTTGCTCGTGCTCATGTTGCTATCGATGGCAACGGTGCAGGCATCCGGCAGCGTGCAAAGAAGCCAACCGGCGAGTGGGGCCGTCCTTCCCTCCACCGCCACCCTTGCCGGTTGTCCAAAGAGCTGCGGTAACATGAGCTTTGACTACCCATTTGGCATAGGGGCGGGATGCTTCCGGTCGTCAGACTTTGAGCTCATCTGTGACAACAACAGTACCTCGAAGGCTCCCAGGCTCTACCTGCACGACGGCATCACGGAAGTCACCAATGATATCACCCCCGATGATCCAGGCTCGGACATTCATGTGTCGTTTTCTCGTTCAGTCTCATTGAGCCACGACGTCGATGAATACAGCATGTCCTGGAATCCTGGGAGATCTTTCAGTCATTATAGTTTCCAACTTAACTTCACTGGTTGTGACTTCGACATGTACGTACTCGAGTATCACACGAACATTGTCGTGGGTCAGTGCGGTGTTACATGCCCTGACGAAGATATCACATACACAGTGGCAAGGCAGAACTGCAACGGTACAGGGTGTTGCTTCACATATCTCCAAGCTGGTCTTGATAACGGCACCGAGATCAAGTTTGTCCGCCACAAGAATGGAAAACCAAGATTTGATGCGCACAACAGCAACCAAAGCTCCATATGGAATTCAATTGATGTAACCACGTTTTACGCGTTTTGTTCCTGGAGTATCCTCGGTGATCAACCCGGATCCGCTGTCACCTTGCAAAACATGACCGATTATGCATGTCTCAGCAGCCATAGTAGCCCGTACGAAAACTCGTACCCCGCTTATATATGTCAGTGCAACAATGGTTACCAAGGCAATCCATACATAACCGATGGTTGTTCAACTGACAAAGGTATTTACTCTCACCATTGTTGTTTCTTCATAAAATGTAGTTAGACGAAATAAATTGGTAGACTTGCCTCTAACATTTATATTTCCCTAATAAGTGTAAATTTTCTTATCTATGAATTCCATTGAAAGTCCAAATTATCTTGTTCTTATTGAAGTGAGGAATTTCTAGTAAGTATAGTATTACCAAAAAACGTAGTGGATTCGCCTGGATATTTGATGATTCGCTACATTTTTTTCAGTGAAATTTGAATATTTGCCACATGACCACCACATGTCAGTGACAAGCGGTGTGGCAAATAATCAAATTGCAAAGTAAAGTGTGGCAAATCGTCTCCTATCTGATTTGTTTTCTATGTTCAGTAATACAGTACTTACTAGAAATTCCTCACTTCAATAAGAACAAGATAATTTGGACTTTCAATGGAATTCATAGATAAGAAAATTTACACTTATTAGGGAAATATAAATGTTATTCACTGACTGGCCTAGTATATGGCACATGCAAAGGATAGAACAATACCCTTTTGTGTCATGTGCAGTCTGTGTCAACCATAAAGCAAACTTCGGATCATGTATTTAGATGTAACACGTGTAAATCAATCGGATTGTGTTGGATAGAAAACATGTCTCTCTTCATTCCCCCATTTGCCGCAACAAATAAGCATGTCTCTCTTTTATTAACTATGTTGTAAAATTGGGAGCAATCGAAGAGGCCTAAACATTAGTGTCATACTGTCATAACACAACTTAAACTATTACTATGAACATAACTAGCTGTACGTTGTGTTTACTTGGTGGGTTCAACCAACACAGGTAGTTTGAAAGTATACATTGACATGGTAGTTTCTATATCTCATAATAACGCTCTACTTCCCTTGAAAACTGAACCTGCGTGCATTTGTCATGTCATTAATTCGTTAGATTTTTTAGAACTTCATTGTGTGATCTCGTCTCTTATACTGGGTAAGATGTTCTTCCTCTTGTGCGATAATCTTAAAATTGTTGCGCTGGTGAAACCAGGGTATGATGTGTTACAACGGAAGACAAATTGTTCTAGATGGTGTGGAAACATTAGTGTTCCTTTCCCATTCGGCCTAGAGGATGGTTGTTTCGCAAGGATGGAATTTCAGCTCAATTGTACCAATTCTTCAATGTCGACCCTCTTATTCACTGGAGACTCTACACAGTACGGTGCATATGTAAAGTATATAAATGTCAATGAGGGGATAATGGACATTTATTATAGCACAGACGCGGAACCTTCATTTCAGAAACAAACAGGTCCTAACCTCTACGTTAGCTCCGGGAAATCAGCAACTCAGCAGTGGGCCGTAGCCAATTTAACATGCCAGGAAGCACAACAAAACAAAACAGGATATGCATGTGCTAGCATAAATAGCACGTGCTTTGGTGTCACCTCGCTTGGAGAATATGTTGGTTACCGTTGCAAATGTATGTCCGGCTTCGATGGGAATCCATATATTGCGGATGGCTGTAAAGGTACACTATGCACCTCTCATGTCTCCTACTCCTCCCTTGTGCACCTCTTAAATGTAATAAGCAAATTGTCTCTTTGTTAGACAAAATGTCATAATATATGACCTCTTACCTTTTTGAAAGGGCTAGTTGTGTATCTCAAATAAATCTCAAAGTACGAAAAACATAGTGTATATATATGAACATGCTCAAGCACGATCCACTAAGGTTATCTATGGGAGCGAATTTTATGATTTCTGCAGTGCCCCTAATCATAATTACATGAAGCTCAACATAACCAATGCTAGTATTACATGAAGGTACCAACTGGCATCTAAACTACATTGCTTATGTATTTGATCTGGCATTACTTATTGCCGCAGATGTTGATGAGTGCAAGATACCAAGCATATGTAATGGATTTGCCAGAACACCAACGGAAGTCATTATTGCACTGATTGTCCTAGTAAAACTGTGTATGACACTGCAACAATGATGTGCAAATCAAGCAAAGACCAAAATCTGGTACTAGGTGAGTTCTATGGTACAATCAACTCTACGTAATGTGCTACATATAATCTTTCACAGTTCTAACAAGCAATCATCACAGGCATCGTCATTGGGATTAGCGTTGGTTTTGGCATTCTACTTTTCATCTTAATTGTAATACTTTTCATCCGTAGATGGAAAAATGACATCCGAAGGCAAGTCCGAAGAAAGAATTTTCAGAAAAACAAAGGCTTACTCCTAGAACAATTGATATCATCAGATGAAAATGCGAGTGACAACACCAAGATTTTCTCACAGTCAGAGTTAGAAAAGGCAACAAATTACTTTGATCGCACACGTATCGTCGGTCATGGAGGGCATGGCATGGTTTATAAAGGCATCTTATCTGACCAACGGGTAGTCGCCATAAAGAAGTCTAAAGTCATCGAGCAAGTTGAGATTAGTCAGTTCATAAATGAGGTTGTCATCCTCTCACAAATAAGTCATCGTAACATCGTGAAACTCTTCGGATGTTGTCTTGAGACCGAAGTCCCTCTGCTAGTATATGACTTCATCCCGAATGGTTCATTATTTGGAATCCTCCATGCCAGTACTACCTCTAGCAGTTTTGTCTTGTCCTGGGATGATGTTTGAGAATTGCTGCAGAAGCTGCTGGAGCACTCTATTACCTCCACTCAGCTGCTTCTGTATCGATATTTCATCGTGATGTGAAGTCCACTAACATACTCTTGGATGGAAATTACAATGCCAAAGTATCAGATTTTGGTGCTTCACGATTGCTTCCTATTGACCAAACTCATGTGGCAACAAATATACAAGGCACATTTGGGTACTTGGATCCGGAGTATTATCGCACGGGTATGTTAACCGAGAAAAGTGATGTCTATAGTTTTGGTGTCGTACTTGTGGAGTTGCTGCTCAGAAAGAAGCCTATTTTTACAAGTGACTCGGGGCTAAAGCAAAACTTGTCCAACTACTTTCTTTCGGAGATGAGGGAGAAACCTCTTAGAGAAATAGTAGCTAGTAAAGTTCTCGAGGAAGCAACAGATGAGGAGATTAATGATGTTGCCTGTCTCACGGAGACTTGCCTCCGGCCACGAGGCGAGGAGAGGCCTACAATGAAACAAGTGGAGATGAAGTTGCAGCACGTGCGATCCAAAAGGTTGAGATCGTCTCGTGTTGCTGTAACAGATGATGTGTCATCGCCCTTGTTAAGTGGAGAACGGGCTAATTTACCTTCTCATGTGAGCCAAAACAGCAACAGCTTGGAGCAAGAGTTCATGGCATCGGCTACTATACCCCGGTAGCTCACTGGGTTCTTAGTATTGATGTACTATTGTTTATTTTCTCGTTTCAAGTGCTATACTCAATATTTTTGCTACAAAAACTCAGGAGCTGTATATTACTTAACAATCGAACTTTTACAATCAGCCAATAAGTGCTACTTAGCTGCCGTCCTCTGATGGAGAGGTAAATAGTACATACCAATAATGGGCGGTATGCAATATTCAGATTTGTACTAGTATGTTCTAATTTTAAAAATGTTGTAATTACACACGTATGGTTGGATGTTGTAATTAATCCGTTGGCTAGTAAGTGAAGAAGAAACACTGGTTCGTTCATTGTTCTCTTCTTCAGCCAATGAAACAAGTGTTGGGACATTCTAAGAAGCGAACTTTTTCTTTCCTAAAGCCACCCGGCAATTGTACCCCGCTTGATCTGCACCGTTTGATTAGCCGCAGATAGTACACTCTAATGGTAGCGATTAATTTCATCCCGAGTAATATGTGCAATTAGCAATTTACTATGACGGACGAAAACTCTGCCAACAGAGGAATTACATGCTCGCGTCCGCATACAACGCTTCATTAACGCAATAATCACTACTCCTACAAATCAGGGCGCCTCCTTTTTTTCGAACCATCGACCTCAGCCCCTCACGAGCGAGTCATCTTGCCCTGGCCACATCGTTGCCCTGCCGCCGCCCTGCACGCCGACGTCGCCTTGTGCGCGAGACCGCCTCCTCTGCACCCACTGGCCGCCCGTCCCCTGCACGTTGAGCTCGCACGCCCCAGCCTGTATCCTCTCCCCGGCGTTGGCTTCGCCATCAAATCGTCCTTCACATCCCATGCTTGCAGCGTCGTCGCCGATCTGACATCTTCTCTCCCGTCTTCGCTGCCAGGATGACAGACAACTTCCTATCACATCGTTTGGCCACGTCGTGGCGTCCAGAAGGACCGCCGCCGCCATCAAGTCGACCTCCTCAGGCCTCCCTGTTTCCGCTGCCAGAAGAACAGAAGCTGTGCGCCTGGATGTGCGCGGCGGCCTGTCTGCGCCTGGATGACACGCCGTCCTGTACTCCGCTGGTACAGACGATACAGCAAAGTTAAACTGCTGCTCTGTTTATGGCTAACAAAACGAAAAAAACTTAGGTAATACCCCTTTGTTCCTAGCTACCTTTTCTTGAATCTGCAACAAACAATGTTATGTGATTTCTTGCATCTTTCTAAGAGATTCGAATTAGTTAAACTTGAAAATAGAGTGCAAAGGTCCATGTTATTTTGAGCTAAAAAAATTAATGGCATCCAAAGTTTTTTGCATGTTAGCGTGTGAAGGCCAATACAACTGAACCATCCCTGCAGAACATCAATAGTGGGGAACAAATGACGTATTTTATTTCTCAAAAGCTGAATACATGTTCTGCGTAGTATCTATCTTATTTTGTTACTTATTACTTTTGCAGGGTTTTCCGTTGGTGCTGATCATGGTGGACGTAGGTTATTTGCTCCATTGTTGTTACCCTACTAATTAATGTGAGTTTGTGCCTCACTGATCCAGTAGGAAGATCTTATTCAGTCAGCAAGCACGAAAACTATTGAACCTGCTTCACTATGAGTTGATAGTTTACTAACCATGGGTGTCTTGATCAACTTTTGCAACTAGAGCATGTGCGTATCTAATACAAAGGGTGCAGCTCTGCTGCCTCACCAATTTGTACGAACTTGAAACCGCAGTCTCCTGCACCATGTTAATTCCTGAATCTGATTCGTGTTGTTTCAGGGATATGGGGCAAAATTATTTAATAGGGCCTTTACCTTCGTTCATTGGGGAGTTGACTCAGGTGCAGTACATGTGAGATCCAAAACTCTAACCATGAATCCGTGAGATGACATAAAAATATTACTTTGCAATGTTTTCATTTAGTATAACAATTTTCTCTCTTGAACAAATGAGGTGTCTTGGCATCAATGTGTTATCTAGACCTGATCGAATGTTGTCAAAATTTCTGAGAGTGAATGTGGTATATAGCGGAGACTGAACATGGTATATAGAAGAGACTGAACGTAGTCTATTTCTGACCATAGATTACATATACTCTTCACCATTATTAACTTCAAAATTACTTGTACGAAATTACTATGCATAATTTTTGTTAGTTAGGTCTCTATAGTTTGATTCTCGCAATTTACACGATTTTATCAGTATGTTCCTTCATGTCACAAAAGTGTATCTTTCTCGCTATCTAGGATTAAGGACAGAAAAGAATTTACATCACGTGCATCTTTCATTGTCTGTAAATAAGGTACTTAATATCATATTATCACTCCTTATAGTTGAGTATGCTTCATTTGTAAATCAGACATTCAACACACAATTATCGGAAAGGTTTCTAAATGATGGTAAGGTGAGATGCCGAACTTTTGAAGGGGCGATAGTGGTGAAGGGAGGATGAGAGAATAAAAGTGGTGGGGTGAGTGGAGAGGGTGATTAAGGAGACACGCGTGACGACTTAAGTGCTCGTGTGTTGCCACAGGATAACGAAGCAAGACGCAGGGTTATAATTGTTGGATTCTGATTCTTTAGGGTTCATACTTGTGATTTCGTTTATCTTTTAAGGACCAAATGATACATGATTCATCTATGAGTCAATTGCACTCTCTAGAGGAATAACAAATATTCTGGAACTTCTCGGCAAGGTGAATCCTATGCTCGCATCTGGGAATGCCATCACCCTACATATCATGTATGTTTCCTGTAACTCAGTATACACAACATACAAAGAGAGCGGAGATGTTTTAGGTATTTAAATATGGACTACATAATGATTAAAATGAGTGGATTTACACACTAATACGTGTCTATATACATCTGCATCACTGTATCAGGAAAATGCTAAAACATCTTATATTTCAAAACGGATGTATTACATGTTTACCAATTGTAAACTGATCGGGGAAGGAAATGGATGTGCAACAACATGACTCATTGTCCCTATAGGATTGAAATCTTATGCATTACGTTTTTATATTTGTACCTGTGACATGTAACCTGGGCAATTCACTTAGAAAAAGTGTCAAACATTATGCATGTTTCATAAATTTCATTGCACAAAGCACACATTTCAATAGTTGGTCCGTGTGTTGCACGTGCATAGCTCCTAGTGCACGAGGGAGCAAAACTGCCGATTAGATTTATGTCTCCTTTTTTAGATAGGTTGGATTTCAGTCTATTCTAAACTATCGATTCCGTCAAAAGCCATCCATACTGACCACACTCAGGCTTGCTGCTCTGCAAACTGTATCCCAGTAGATTAATCGGCCCAAATAGCGTGGCATGACCCACAAGAAAGAATCAAGACCCATTATCTGCATTGCATAAACATGCATAATAGCTGGCATAAAATTCCAGAGCTACTCCACTCCAGCTGAGTAAATGGCATTGGCGTTACCCGCACATACTTGTTCCACGTGTGCACTTAAATAATACAACTGAAAAACCGTAAAAACCCGTGTGCACTTTGGTCACAAACACGCCACGTCAGACAGGTTTCCTCTTGGACCGGCATGTGCTGGCCACGTGAGGTGTTCGATGAAATGCGGCGAAAGAGTAGACGCGGCGCCGGGAACCTGGCTTTGAGGTGCAGCAGGATGCCAGGTTTAGCTGGTGGACGGGCCTCAGAGACAGCTGAAGCCGTCCTAGCTTATCTCCCGTCCAATTAATTCTCACCTAGGTAGCTAGATTTGGTTGCCGGAGATCACGTAGAATTTATGCATACACGCGTTTTTGGTTCTGTATTATTCTCACGATGTGCCTCTTGACTGATTCTGTTCACATGTTTGACTTAGCTAGTGGAATAATTACCTCAGTTAGTTAGCTTAGTTTGTTACAGATCCGTTGGATCGTAGTACAATTGGTTGTACATGTATTCATACCCCCACACTATCAATGAATCATCCATCAACTTGTCTGCTTACACCGACCATCAATTCAGAAGCTTCAACAACCTGATGACGCCGGCCATTCTGCAGTTGCACTGTCCGAAGCACATGAAGTCCCGGCTCACTGACCAGATGGTGTGTTCCAGCGGATGTATCCAACGTCCCGCGAGGACAAACCCAACGGGTTGCCCGCCCATGGCGTCCGTGTTGGACCATCTCTTCGGGGACCTATGGGTGCTTGACGGACGCCTACGGAAAAAAAGAGGTGGGAGCGCTGGCAAGATGTGGTCAGAGTGGAAAAATATAATACAAACAGTTTAATTTATACTCTAGAAATTTCCATAAATTTTCTTACCTAATTCTCTATATATGTTACGGTATATGCTTTGGAATCTCTACCAACATATTTAATCAAAATTATAAAAACATAAAGGATGCGTGTGTTCTCCTTTATTCGTATTTAAGATGATTGTATTATCAGTGTCCTTTTAAGGCTATGTCTTCCAAAGGAAAAATGTGTAACATTCTTTACAAAGTTAGTTTAAATTTAGCACAACTTAAATATATTTACGATGATACAAATTAAAATTATGTAATGAAGAACACAAAATAATTAATGTTTAGCAACATTGTTGCATTATTAACTAACCTAAACAAGTAATGTACAATATATATACATTAAAATTTATTTCAGCTAAAATGAAACTGGTTTCAGTTTAAGCTAAAGGGAAACTTTCTGAACTGTCTTGGTAATGATATGTGAACCTTCTCGCGCATGATATGTGAACCTTCAGACGTAAAATAAAGTGAACTTTTTTGCTGAACATTTTTCGGAACGAGGTGAACTTTTTTCGCAACTGTACATGAACTTTTTTTGTGAACCAAGTGAACCTTTTTTTGCAAGCGAAGTGAACCTTTTTTTCGGAACAAAGTGAACTTTTTTCCTGAACTTCTTCCGGAACGAGGTGAACTTTTTTCTAAACTGCACATGAACTTTGTTTTATTAAAATGTGAACTTTTTTTATCGTGAATGAATTTTATTTTTCCAAACAAAAAAGTGAACCTTCTTGATGGACGATCTGAACTCACGAGTTTGAGCCACTCCGGCCTAGCACTAAACATTAAAAGAACACAATTGAGTGTGAACTTTATTTGTGAGCACAGTGAACTCTGTTTCTGGGCATTGTGAACTTAATATATCAGTTTGTTCATCCATGTCTATACCTACAGCAGTTTCATTCAATATAAACTTGATGAACCTTCTCAACAAAAAAAACAGTTCACAACTCAGATCCAATATAAGAATAGCAAAACAAAAATACAGTTCGGATCTGCCAATTATCATTGGATGAAATGAACTAAAAAAATAACCGTGAACTTTTAAAAGTTTATCAAGTGAACCTTAAATTAAATGAAAGGAACATTTTTACTGGGAACAGAGCAGTTCACCTGAACTGCGGCGCTCGCTGTAGTTCTCCAGTGAGCAAAATCTACAGTTTACGGCAGTAGTTGCATCAGGGTCATTTAAAAAAAGGTTCGTATCGGTGGTTAAAATAGTCCACGCTCGCATCACACCACCAGTGCGGCTCACATCAGCAGCATTTACACGAGTGCTGCATCATTTTTTTTGTACTGAACTTGGACAGTTGACCAACTGAACCTTCAATCGAGTGAAGGAGATGGGCTGCCCAACCCGTACAGCGAACCAAGGCAGGCCGGCATCTGCGTCTTCTGTGTGGCGGAGCTGAGGAGATGGCTGGGCGTTTGGCAGGAGGTCGAGGAGGTCGCGTCGGGCAGGAGGTGGAGCCGGAGGCAGCGCCTGGTCGTGGTGTGCTCCGGGAGGCAGCCGGCCATGGGGTTCTCATCCTGGCAGAGCTGAGGAGGCGGCGCGGCTCGAGGTGGTCCAGCGGCCCTCGGCCAGGTCGGCGGCGGCACGGGCCCTCGTCAAGGGCGGTGGCGCCATGGGACCTCGCGAGTCGGGCGGCGCTGGAGGTGGTCCGGCGGCGGGAGGAGACTGGGCGTGCGGCCGCCAGTGGGGAAGGAGACGGGGAGCCACGGCCACCGGTGCGGAAGGAGATGGGGCGCCGCGGCCGCCGGCGGGGAAGGAGAACGGGTGCGCGGCCGCCGGCGGGAGTGGGGCGCGTGGCCGCCTGCGAGGATGGAGACGGGGCGCGCGTCCGCCGGCGGGGAAGGAGACGGGGCGCCACGGCCGCCTGCGAGGATGGAGACGGGCGCGCGTGGCCGCCGGCGGGAGTGGGGCGCGTTGCCGCCGGTGGGTAGTTGGAATCGGGGGTAGGTAGCAGAAGGAGTGGGTGGGCGGTGGTGTTTTCTGGGGTCGGGCCTGCGTCGCGGGTCGGGTAGTGTTACAAAACTAGAATAGTTTCCGTTTAAGCTAAAAGGAAATCTTAAGGTAGGTTTCTGTTTAGTCCTGCCCCATTAAAAATGCAGAATAGTAAATAGAAGTATAAATAAATATAAAGGTTTAGTATAATTATTGTTTACTTTAACACACACTCGGTCAAAAAATTACTTTGAATAACACTGGGGTCAACATCAATTTCTCGCAAGCGTCAGTCCCCAGCCCCCAAGCCACGAGCGTGCGTCCTTGGATCGACGGGGACGAACTGATGAGTAATCTCGGACGGAGAGTAGCTAGGGAAATACTTGGCTGTGGGAGAAAGAGAAATGGATCGCGCCTACTAGATCATAAACCCTTGCAAGCGTTAGTCCCCCAACACAAAAGGGGAGGTGAGGGGAGTTCTCCGGTGGCGAGCGTAGCATGTAGTGTAGTGAGCGCGAAACAGTGGCGAGCGTGTGCTTGAAAGAGGGAGCGCCAAGCGTACTGACTAGTGAGAGATCAAGACAGGAGGAAGTAAGGGGTTAGGGTTGTGACTATCCTTATAGCAAGTGTGTTGGGTTCAATTGACCATCAGTGTGTGCACGCCTGGTATGTACCTTTGGCCAATGGGTGGAGGCCTTTACGTTTATTTCTCAAAAATGCTGCAGTTGAAATTAATTTATGTGCTAAAAGAATGCAAACTAATTTTTACTCAAGTAAGATCACATGCAGTGCCATTACCAACCTTAATTATCTGAGCGCTGCTCTCTAGGAAAGGAACAACACCCACGAAAGGAATTCATCGTCAAACAATCATCAATGGAATTCATGAGAGGTCTTAAACGGATGCACTATACCGAGGCGCAAGTATTGCAGATCCTTTGTCGGTCGAGCAAACGTGTGCATCAGTTACACTGAGTTAAGCTAAAACTTCAGTTATTACAAACATGCGACATTACATAGTTTCTTTATAACAGATCCAAAACCCATTGTATGAAATAGTTTCATCGTCTATAGAATAAATCCACCCAGCATCCTTCACGTCGACGGTGAACTGGTACTCCTGGTTGCATCCTAGGTACGAGTCCGACATCAGGTAGATCGTGTAGTCCTTTCGCCCTGGCTTCGCGGTGGCGGTGAACTCCAGCTTCACGCGAGCCCTATCGTGAAGTGGAGCGCCACCCTCTTGATCGCCAGCAGCTGCTTGGTGGAGTGGTCACCGACCACCAACCACCAGCCTTCCTCCTTGGGCTTGGCGAACCGAGGGGCGTGGACTGGGCCGACCTCGCATGGCGTGTTCGACATGTCACACTCCAGACTCACCTGCAGGGTCATGATGTCGTCAGCCCTGCCCTCGTGGACCACACAGGCCATGTCGACGTTTGGAAACCGTAGTCAGTCGGACAACTCATAAAAGTCGTCCACCACGTCCCTCCACATTGACAGTACCAACACACATTGCAACTCCAGCGAGCGATCCGATCATATGTAGAAAATATAGAAGCCCAAATATTTGTTATTATTGATCGGACCCTCGTGTAGGGGTATATAAGGAGGTACAAACTTGGGAGGCAAGAAGCTCATGACTTGGAATACAAGATGTACTCTAATTCCTAGTCTATCTCTAGTTGTACACGTATACATATTCTAACATTCCCCCTCAGTCGTAGCGGGAGTGAAACGGACGATTGCGACTGGATTTAAAGTCTCGTGCTTCCGTCGTCTCCTCCTCTCCGTCATCATCAACTGCGTCTCTGATGGTCTCTCCTCTCTTCCCTCTCGCAGTCACGGCGGGAGTGGCGTGGACGCAAGTGATGACGCGGACGCTGTTAACTGGAGTTGTTGCCGATGTGTCGTTGTAGACGTTTCCCGTGATGTCGATGTCGAGGTAGCCGGTCGTGATATAACCGTGGTCGATGTTGTCGTAGTCGTGGTTGTTGTAGCCTATAGCGTCGGAGGCGCAAAAAATTGCGCGGTGTATATGACGGGGTTGCAGTTCTGGTTTTGAATGACGTTTTGCACCTTTTTTTTTACATAAACCCTCCACTTTATTAATTCAAAACCACACTGATACAATCAGTCCTAAGACTGTGAGCTAAGAAAGGCGGTGGCTCAGCGTCCCATAAAAACGACTCCCCTTGAATAATTGCAAATTTTGCACAAGCGTGAGCCGCCTGGTTAGCCTCGCGACGCGCAAAACAAACACTGAAAGAAGTAAAGGCCCCACTAATCTCACTAATCTCATCCAGAATAGGCTTAATGATAGACCTATCAACCACACGATTATTCCACAGGTTCACTAGTTCCTGGCAATCCACCTCGAAGATGACTCTACTAAAACCCCTCTCCACAACAAAGGAGAACACATCTCTGAGAGCCAGTGCTTCACTAATCAAAGGATCCACAATCCCTTTATAGACTTTACTTACTGCCCCACAAAACATGAGAGCATCTCGCGCAACAATACCGGACGATGTCATACCTGAATCCACAGAAACTGCAGCATCAGAATTTAACTTAACAACTCCACCAGATGTCAGACGACGCGGTCGTATGCCATAGGTCATAGGTGAGTCCACCAGTTTTGCCAAGACTGGAGGAAACCCACCGAACACACAACGGTTTTGCCAGAACCGTGTGTGCGGTCATAGGGGCTTTCATAATAGTGATGTCGGGTTGTTAATGCAGTCTTAGCCGTCGAACGCGGTCGATGTTGTCGTCGATGTCGTGTGGCGCCTTGCAGTAGTACTGTCAGAGGGCGTGTGTCATCCTTGTGGACGATGTTGTAGTGGCGGCGGCGGTGTGTTGACGAGATTATCGATGAAGACCACGTTGGTGTGTGAGATCTTGGCTCAGGGCTTAATAGGATTGATCTATACCTAATAATAAAAGCATTAAGGTTTCTTGTGGTACGTCATTTTTTTTGCTGATTTTGCCCTCCACCAAATCACATATTTACCCACCATGCCACCAATAAGTGGATAGTAACGGTTCAAATTAAAAAAAACGTTTCGGCCCGAGTCAATCTTTTTTCTGAGATTTACGGACGTCTCTTTGGTTTGGAATCCTTGTCGTGTGCCCGATCGTGTTTCTCTCCGATTGATCGTTCCATGGGCCGGTCCCGATCGTGTTTCTCTCTGATTGATCGTTCCATGGGCCGGCCGTGTAAAGAGCCATCGTTGATTACGACAACCGACACTGATTCGATCTCGACGTCTACTCCTCTATATATCTAGAAGATCGAGACATCGTCTACTCCCGTCCTCGAACTAGGCCAAGGCCATGACATCGACATGGAAACGCGCGGGCCGATTTTCTCCGGCCGGCCGGCCTGCGTTGGCTATCAGGTTCGCGGCGTAACTCCGGCTAATCAGCATCGCGGCCACGCCTTTGCTCATGCGCGTACTTCAGTGGCTCCTACGATTGGGAATAGTGAAACGGGTCAACTTTGAACATCTATCCAAGCCACGATAGCAGTCCGTCGGCGGATTGAAGGCACCATCACGTCCAGCGTGATGATATTCCGGTGGAACGGCGCCGCGAACCCTCACACGACGAGCCGAGGCCTGACGCGACGGATCAAATGACCCGCGACCATACAGCCGGAAGAACTCGACCGATCATGCACGCGGATCGCAATGCTCCACTGTACCACAGTCGGCAGTCATGCTCTGCCGTCCAAAAAAATTCCCGGCCGTCGGCTCTGTCGAGAGATAGTTGAGTACGCGGCGGCGTTGTTGCAGCATCCAAAGATCAGATTGGGCCGTCGGCTCTGTCGAGAGATAAGTAGTTGAGTACGCGGCGGCGCTGTTGCAGCATCCAAAGATCAGATCGGGGCTATGACTCGCACAGGGCTGCTGAAACTGGCGTCGATGATACAAACAGTGGGCCACGTTTGATCGAAGTTGCTACATCACGGTTAACAAACATCAGAAACGTGCCGGCGGCCGGCGGCCGGCTGCGGCAAGACGAAGCCTTAGGCCCACCAAGCAGTACCACCGGCGTTCATGGCCATGGAGGCATCGTTTGATGCGTGTTCAAATACCCTGCTGGATGTCGGATTGCCGGAAGCGTATGCTCCTCATGCCACGCCGTAGCGTCGGCCAGGACATGATCGGAATCAGTCCACTTTAACTGACTAGGAAATCAGAAGAACGTGCATGTCGATATTGAGGTATGTAATTCTGCTACGCACTATTTGTTATTTGTTGGCCAAGGCACGATCTGGCTCAGTTCACTTTAACTGGCTAGGAAATCAGTATAAGGTGCATCTCGATGTTGAGGTATTTAATTCTGATATGCACCATGTTTATTTGTAACGTACAGTCGACGTTGTACATTGAAATTCTTATGGTGAAACATTAAAGCACCTATGGTCATATGTGTATGCATATGAACTGAAATACTTACACGAAGGAAATAATTAATAATCCAACTGTACGCGTTTTTTAAAATTTCCTCTCGCCGTTCTCGTGCGTGTTGGCCACCTTCGTCTCCAACCTCGATTCCCCACACCGGTCTCCACCCAGACCATACACGCCTCCATCACCGTGTACACGCCGGAAAATCACAGCCACCTTGGCCGTCATCGTGCAGATCGGCTATAAAGCGTGGAGAACGCTGCCGGGGCGCGCTGCCGTCGGCCAGCTTGCTAATCTGGTATGCAAAATTTGTGTAAGCATTGGATTTTCCGTCAACCATGTTATTGCTTGGTATGTTGAACAGAAATTTTCTTTGCATAGCTGAATTATCATCAGATTTCTCCTACTTCAGCTTGCCCACTATCCTGGAAACAGCTAAAGCTTACAGCCTCAATTCAACATGTATTTGGAGAGGTGCTGATTATATCAAGAAGCACAAGTCCATCCGGAGCATGCATTCTTCGTATAAGCTGGAAAGCATCCGTAAAAATCAGGAGCTGGGTAGTTGGTTACGGACATGTTCCAGGTTTAATTCTCTCCTGGCAGTTCAAGGCGTGGCAAAACATGAGCCAAGTGCATTGCATAATTCACTCGAAGAAGCTCAAGTTCTTGGATACCACCCTATGTGCATCGGCTGAAGGTAGATTGATGCCCCTCTTGGTGCTGAAGCTCGGGCAATGTTGGTGTAAATCATGGGCAGAATTATCCGATCCGTGAAACAGCAAAGTTTTTGATCTTTTACAAGAGGACATGAGAGGAAGACTATTTGATTTCTTTGATTTTGTTCATGGGTTTTTTGGCTAAATGACTGGTTCAGGTTCGATCACTTTATTTTTCATAACCTTTTTTTCGGTATCATCAGGGAGGGCGATCCAACATCGAGGAGTGCGGTTGACAATCGCCTCCGCAGCTTCGTTCTTCTCCGACCAGCTCAAGAGTTACAACTGGACTTTTCCTCAAGAGGTCATGCTGATTTGACGATGGTGGTGTGAGTGGAGCTCATTTGGCAGTGGCAAGATGAAAGAGTGAACTAACATTACTGATGTACGAGTTGGTCAAATATGAGGCAGAATGTGGACAGTGGAATTTTTTTTCTCCCGTTGCAACGCACGGGCACCTTTCCTAGTAGAATACTCATATCAACAAGTTGCAACTTCTTTTCCGGAAGCTCATCTGGAAAGAACTCCGAGGTTAAGCGTGCTTGGCCCAGAGCGCTCCAAGGATGGGTGACCGACCGAGAACTCGTTCCCGTGCGCACGAGTGAGGACAAAGTGCGCAGAAAAGTACAGTGTTGATCTGTGGGGCCAGTCTAGAGATCCTAGAGGGCTGCCAGGGGTGAGAGGCCCGGCCCGGGGGTGGGCCGGGGTGTTACAGGTGTAGATCTTGATGATGATATGTCGGCGATGTAACAGCAGGCGTGATGTAGTACGTCACATGGAGGCGTCCCTCGGAGCGACGATGGTGTTGATGCCGTGCTGTCAGAGAAGTCGATGCAGATCCACACCGGCTCTGCGTGTGGTTGATGTCGCTTCTCGTGGATGTGTTGGACGACGATTTTGGTGTAGACGTGTAGTCGTACAGCTTGAGCAGATATTCGGCCTTGGTGTAGTTTCCGGCTTGCAGGTCGATGACGCTGGTCAGCGCGTGTCAGGTAGCGTAAACGGCTTGTGAGACTCGTAGAGGCAGACGAGATGAGGGTCAGCATGTCCGGCTTGATCAGATGTGGCACTTATGGATACATCGTTGTACCGTACGAGCCTGGATGGCCCGCCTGACCTGCATGTGCGTCCATATGGACGTGGAGACCCGAGTTGGTAGCCTGCATGCAAAAGAAAAGATCTCGTACATGCACATGTGGTCAAATCTGTGTTGGCCGTCGTCTTGTAGGTGTTTCTCGCTGGAATCGCCTGGTACGCCTCGCGCTGGGTGCGCCGTCGAAGATGGTTGACGCTGCCGTTGTTTGCTTCTGGCCGATACCGCGGCGAGCATGAGCTCCTGCTTCCGCTTGATTTCGGGGCGGATCTTGTCCGCCGGCTCACTTCTGCGCCGCCTGCGCTCGTAGATCTTGGAGCCAATTTTGCACTGTTTGTCACCGGAGGAGGATCTCGAATCTATAGATTTAGGGCTTTATTTCATGGCTGGATCTAATCTATGAACTGAAAATTGAATCTAAGAGAACCGATCCGATCTTTGATCGAAACCAGGTGTCGCCCCCCGAGGAGAAGAGATTAATCTCCCCGGGGGCGGCGCGTTGCGGAAGTGGTTTAGAACCCTAGGATCGGCGTCGTGAGACAAACCGCTCGGATACCATGTAGAAAATATGTAACTCTAATATTTTGTTGTGTATTAATCTGACCCTCGTGGGGTATATAAGGAGGTACAAACTTGGGAGGCAAGAAGCTCATGACTTGGAATATAAGATGTACTCTAATTCCTAGTCTATCTCTAGTTGTACACGTATACATATTCTAACAATATAAACATGTAGTTGCACCTTGGTCGTTTGTCCGGGCACCTGAGGAATACAGCCGGTGTTCACGCCATCGAAGGCGACATGGCTTCCGGTCGCACTTGCAAGTTAGAACTGAGTTGGAGTTAACGATCATGGTCACTATGAATCGACCCTCCTCGGCACTATGACATCGTCCTGGTAAAAACTTAAAACCCCAATTTAGTTTATGTGATCAAGATTAAAAAAACACTCAAATTATAAAAGACACAATGCATATGAGATACTTTCCATCCGCCCGCTCACCACATCAAGGATTTGGTATCATGATGTCGCCGCCGGCCGCAACGGTAGTGAGAGTTGTCGACAGAGACTGTGGAGAGTTAAGTAAATTTCAATCGAAAATATCGAGCATTATCATGTTGTCAAGTTATTATTAAGAACATAGGAAAAATAATCATGCCAACGGTTTAATTTATACTCTAGAAATTTCCATAAATTTCGAAAATTTCCTTACCTAATCATCTATGTATGTTATGGCGTATGCTTTGAAATCTCTACCAACATATTTAATAATTCAAAATTATAAAAATATCCAGGGGGCGTGTGTTCTCCCTTCTTCGTATTTAAGATGATTCTATTATCGGTGTCTTTTTAAGGGTCATGTCTTCCAACGAAAAGTATATAACATTTTTTAAGTAAGTTTAAATTTAGAACAACTTAAATATATTTACCGTGATATAAATTAATAACCATTTAATGAAGAATAATAATAATAAATGTTTAGCAACATTGTGCCATTTTTAACTACGCTAAATAAATAATATACAATATATATTCATTAATAATAATGTAGAATAATAAAAATAAGTATAAACATTTAGTATAATTATGCTTACTTTAGCACACACCGGGTCATAAAATTATTTCGAATAACCCTAGGGTCAACATCAATTTCTAATGCCTGAAACTCAAAAGTATCAACAACAACGCTTCTAACTCCAAATGTAGTAAAACAAAGTATTATCTGTTTGATCAAATTATAATTTTTTGTCAACTAAAATTAGAATGTGGACATTTTATGATATGAGTAAACAGGCAAAATTCTAGAATTTCGCATGCGAACAATGTAAAACAAAGTACGACTACATTTTGACACAACTTGAATGTTTCACCGTCAGTACTGACATCCATACAACTAACAGAGAACTATTTCAGACGAGTAGTTTGAATCTATGCAAAGAACAATGCAATGCATTCCTATTGAATTCTATTACTACGCCCATGAACCAGTAATATTACCAATAACCCCTCACTAGTGGAAACAAGGCCTCTCGTCCCGGGTGGTAAGGACCTTTGGTACCGGTTTTCCACCCGGGACGCGGCAATCGGGACTAGAGGGCTCCCCCTCTCGTACCGGTTGGCTTACGGCCCGGTACAAGAGAGGTCCACGTGGGGGCCGAGGCAGAGCGCCTGGCTGAGGACTTCTTGTACCGGGCCGTAATACGACCCGGGACAAGAGGGTCCCCACGTGGCGGCCTCTGGCTTTTTTGTTTCTCCAGCTTATTGAATATAAAAACTACGATTAATCTTGCAAAATATAAGGTTAATTAATTACAAATCAGAAAAATAAATATAGCATATCAAAATATTCATAAAAGAAATATTTATGATAAATCGACCGGGACTAGAGCCCGTCTATTCGATTACAACCGGGACTAGATCCCGTCTATTCGATTACAACCGGGAATAGAGCCCGTCTATTCGATTAATTACAACCGGGACTCGAGCCCGTGTACTAATTACATAGAGGTCGACCGGGACTAGTCGACGGCATTGTATTTTCCCTTTGAGTTAATGATTGTATTTTCCCTTTGGTTAATGACATAGTCGACCAAAAATCCCGCAATTTCCTCTTGAATTGGTCGAAAGCTGTCCTTTAGTTCCAGGTTCCTCCGCATGCTATCCATCTATAAAAGGAGAACAATGCGAATATCAATCATCATAACAGAAATTAGACACTCAACACAATTGATGGTAATAAAATAAAACTGTGAATATATTTTGTTCACTTACGTCTAGAAATTTCTGTGGGTTCCGCTCAGAGACCTCCTGGCGAATCCACTGGCACACGAAGTATCCACACAAATTGGTCCCCGGTGGCTGCCTCTCACAGTTCTTTACGAGAATAGATTTCAATCAAATAGTAATCAAGCATGGTATGATGGTATTGAAATTTGAATTAAAAAGATGCGCGAACCTAGCTCGTACTACTTACCTTGTCAGGATAAAAACTAAGCTCCTCTTTAAATTCACCTGTTGTCCTCTTTCTGAATTCTTTCCAAATGCTGCCCGGCAAACAAATGAATAAATGAGTTATTAATTAGTTACTTGATATCTCAGGAATTGAACAAATTAGAGAGACTGATATAGTACGATAGAAAATACCTTTGGAGGACATCCATAATTGGTTGGTACCTCTCTTCGGGCCAATGCAATGAGTCGAGGATGTCAACTCTTGCATCATCAACTTGAATGATTAGCAGAATGTAATGGTCGCTGCGCACGTTTATATATGTCAGTAACTAATCAGTTACACTTAACATCGAGTAAGCAAAAATTAATGTGTACAAGACAGTAACACTCTTAATTACCTGAAGTGGTAAGGAAACAATATCTTGCTTTTATAATTTTGCCTATGTATGAACCTAAACAAGTTGGCCTTCGTTTCCTGGGGTAATCCCGTAGCAATTTTTCATTAACTCGGACCGGGTCAACGAACCCAAAGTCAAATATTCTATTTCTGTCACATTCATCACTCTTCATTCTGCATAATAGCGTAGTGAGCATAATTAGAACAAGCAATGACCGAGCTGAGCTATAGACTTTATTTTAGAAATAATTAAATGAATTGAATCACTTACAGACAATAGGTACTGACGATACTCAAGTCCAGGGAGTCAAGCTGGTATAACTGATAGAGTTCTTCAAGATAAACATTTATCTCGTCTTACCTATGTAATGTTCTTCTGTAACTTGCACAACGAGCGCCTCTCGACCTTTCTTTGTGACATCCATGTACCAGTCATGCAGTCTTCGCATTTGTGTTGGTAGAAACTCGATCTGCTCAGGTGGCACTAGAGACTTCCCGTATTTCCATTTCCATTTATCAACATGCAAATAGGGGGGAGCTCTTCTGCATCCAGTTGAGAAAGTGACATACCAGCTTCTGCAGCAAATTTCGCGCGGGCTAATTCATCAGTGTTCGCCGCGCGCGCGGAGCCCTTATCAGTGGTCACCTTAAGCGGGGAGATCGACTGTTTTGACTGTGCTCCGAGCTGGGCAACGTCTCTTTTTCTTTTCCCGCTGCCACTAGTACTTGTCGTCTTGCTGGAGCTAATTCTACCCAGACAGCGTGCATAGTCATCTTTCCTATTTATCTCGACTTGCGATGGATGATTAAGAAATCCGTAGCCCACTTTTTTTGATCTCCCGTATATACTTGCTTCGGCGGGGGCTTTTTCGGTGCCATCTGTCTTTTAACGTCGGCTGCCACGGCCGCCGCGTTTTCCTCTACAGTCCTTTCCCAAGGTCTCGGGGGAGGAACCTTCGGTACTTTTGGGAGGGGCTCTTGTCGGGGTACCGGCGATCGGTCGCGACGGAAACCCATTAGTGTCGAAACGACGGTCTTCGTCGACTGGTTGCTCCTAGTGGGCGGAGACCGCGGAGGAGACGGCTGAGGTGTCTGCTGAGGCAGCGGCGGAGGAGACGGCTGAGGAGTCTGATGAGGCGGCGGCGAAGATCGAGATGGACTCGTGTTGTGGTGGTCGTCCAAGTCGTCATCATGTGGACTTGGAGGCGATGGTGGCCTTGGCGCCGTCCAACCTGGAATCACGATGTATTTCTTGGGCCATAGAATGAGTCCACCCTGGACATCTCCCAGTGTCCTCTCATCATCACCTCCAGGGATTTTAAGTTCGAGTGATTCAAATCCGGGGTGAACTTGATCCACGCCGACACGAGCAAAGCCATCTGGAATCTCATTGCCCAAATACAGTGCTGTAGATTCACAAGGTAAAGCATAGCCCTCCGCCGCCTTCACTGATAAGTTGCTCATGGCCCCATGTAGCTCACAAGTTGTCTTCTCAGTGATATAATCCACGGGGTAGGTTTCCTTGTTCGATGGCTCATCAGCACCAACCCCCGTGGAAGCCACGCTGCTTCTCAGTTGAGATGGACCACCTGTTGGAGCACCTTCCTGCAGCTGACGAGTTGCCCCATGCTCGCGCATTTCATCTACTTGCTGATGAAGGTGGCTCACCATACTTTCTAGTTTGCTAAACCGGTCTGAATTCTCCTGCTCCTTCCTCTTCTTTGCTCTTGCTCGGCTTCTATAAGATTCACGGTCCGCGGGAAACCCTTGATCCCACGTCACATCAGCTCCAAGCCTCGTACTCGTCCTCCTTTTTCTTTATTACCGAGGGCCTAGATAAAAATATATCTATGTCAAGTTGGTCGGCATGATTGTCATAAACACGAAACGAAACAAATATATAGTTATAACAAACCTTTGTCAGCTCGTCGTACTCTCGGTCGGGAATAAACCTTCCCTCTTTAGCATCGGTGATTGCATCAAGAATTTGCTGCCGGGGTATAGGAGTTTCTTTCTGTTGATCAACTATTAGATCCCCTGTTTCCATGTCATACTCCGCCCCATGCCCAAGAATCCAATTTCTGCATCTACGGGGCCATCCATCTGTAATTGGAGTGATCCCTTTATTGCGCAGCTCAGCCTCAATCTTACCCCACTTAGGCTCGGCACTTATGTAGCCACCTGCCCCCATCTTATGGTGATATTCTTTTTCGCTGCATTTTCCTTATTCTTTTTCGATCTTTCCTTAGCTTTTTCTGATCCTTGTATTCCAGAAATGCCTTCCAGTGAGGCCGCTGCCTCTCTAGTGTCCCAGTGAAATCTGGAGCTTTCTGTTTCGATTGCCATTCACGGTATAATCTGTTCTTGTAATTGTTGAACTGTTCAGCCATCTTCTTCAGAGCCCAATGCTTGACTTTTTTCGTCATGGCTTGTGTCCTTTCGGTAGTATCCAACACCGGTAGGGTGAACTTTGCTATGAGCTTGGTCCAAAGCACATCTTTACTTCTGTCGCTGACCCAACTAGGTTTCATGGCGCCCTCTAAGTTTTTTGGCTCATTCCATTCCTGAATGCTGATCGGAACATTGTCCCTAACAACAACTCCGCATTGATGCACAAACTTAGATGCGTTCGCCTTGGGCTCCGTAGGTTTGCCATCGGCAGCGACGGCCTCAATTATGAGATGCGCATCTGCGGCCAACCCTTTGGCATGGCCTCGTTTAGTTGCAGATTGGGCCGATGCGGAGGTCTAAAAATTAAAAAAATATGTGTTAATACATACATATAGTAATCAATTATTCCATCTGATCAACAGAGGCTTAATATACCTCGCCAGACTGCGGAGGTGCACAAATTAGCGAGTTGTCATTGCACTCGATGCTCGTTTGCGCTTCGTCTCTTTGTTCCTCCTCCATTCCCGGACCGGAGTCGTTCAAAAATTCGGAGCCATCTTCTGTTCCACCGGCTTCTGCTCCCCCCACGGGTTCACGTAAATGTCGAACACCTCATTTTCAAGGTGTCTGCTTTCAAGGTGTCTGCTGTTGAAGTCATCCATTGGGCTTAACTAATACAAAAGAAATATAAAACAATGTTAGCATTAATTAGGAGAATACAAAAGTTATACAAAAGAAATTTGCAAAAAGTATCACTAATACATAGCAAATTTAAATCTACACTTAGCAAATTTAAATTTACACTTAGCAAATATAAATCTCTAACCCTAAATTTCTAACACTAAATTTAAATTTCTAACCTAAATTTAAATTTAAATCTATACATAGCAAATTTACCCTAAATTTAAATTTAAATCTATACTTAGCAAATTTATCTCTAACCCTAAATTTTAACACTAAATTTCTAACACTAAATTTCCTAATAACACCCTTCATCAGTGGGCAAATTTCACACTGAAGCCTCATATGTCAAAGCCATTAGTCAGCAAAAAGAGTGCCTACAAGAACGAAGTAGAAATAAATGCATTGTTCTTGCATTTACCCTTGGTTCTGTAGATAGTCTTCTTGCAAGCATAATGGATTATTCTAATCATCGGCTTGTATTAAGAATAGCCAAGAAGACAACATTATTTCTTTTGACTCATAAAAAACAGTAAAATCACCTAACACTAAATTTTTATAAGACGATCATTCCAAATTGACTTAGCAAATTTTTCTAATAACATTTCTAATAAATTTCTAACACTAAATTTCCTAACACTAAATTTTAACACTAAATTTCTAACACTAAATTTCTAACCCTAAATTACTAACACTAAAAAACAATAAATACATAGCAAATTTAAATCTCTAACCCTAAATTTCTAACCCTAAATTTAAATTTCTAACACTAAATTTAAATTTCTAACCCTAAATTACTAACACTAAAAGAATCTAACCCTAAATTACTAACACAAAAAAATTTCTAATAACATTTCTAATAAATTTCTAACAATAAAATTCACCTAATTGATTTAAACCTAAGTAAAATACACCTAATTGATTTAACCTAAAAACATTATAGAATTTATTGAACTTTCTTTTTATTTATTTTATTTCTCTAATTCTCAAATGCATTTTTCTATAATAAAGAGAAAATACAAATTTATTGGAATTCTTACCGCGGTGGAGGGCGCGGTGGAGGCCGGGGTGTGGGGTGTGGGCACGGTGGAGGGCGTGGGCCGGCGGTGGAGGGCGCGGTGGAGGGCGGGGTGTGGGTGTGGGCGCGGTGCAGGGCGCGGGCCGGCGGCGGCGGAGGGCGCCGGCGGCGAGGAGGGCGCGCGAGCGCGGATCGAGGGGGGCGTGGACCGGCGGCGAGGTGTGGGCGCGGAGGAGGGCGCGGGCCAACCACGGAGGAGGGCGCGGGCCGGCGGCGGAGGAGGAGGGCGCGGGACGGCGGCGGCGCAAGGAGGCGACTGAAAAATTCGGCAGCGCTTCGCGAGGCGAATCGAACTTCTCCGGGTCGTGGCTCGGCCCGGGGAGGAAGACGAGCTTTTATAGGCAGCGACCTCTAGTACCGGTCCGTGGCACCACCCGGTACTAGAGGGTTTTCGCCCACGCCGCCACCTGCGCGCCCAAATAGACCTCTAGTACCGGGTGGATCCACCACCCGGTACTAGAGGTCCTTTTTTTTGGCTCTCCCGCACCAAACTTTCAAATTTTTGCGCCAAATGTTTGAAATGTATTTGGATATGAATTTGTATAATTTCTACATACTTTTGAATCTGACAAAAAGTTCAACATGAAAAGTGTTTGAATTTGAATAAGTAATTCAAAACCATTTTCTGTTTTCTAAAATAATTATTATAACTATTCAAACTATTATTTTTTTTGCCATTTTCAATTAAAAATGCATTAACTAATATAGTTTGAATTAAAAATGCATTAACTAATATAGTTTGAATTTGAATAATTTCTACATACTTTTGAATCTGACAAAAACTTCAACATGAAAAGTGTAATAATCAATTTAAAATGTATTAACTAATATTGTTTGAATTTGTAATAATCATCTCTTTATTTTAAAAACATACTTAACAACATCCACCCAGTTACATAAAAGGATATATTATTACACATCACTAACAGTTACATTACTACATAAACGGACATGCTAGATCGGAGGCTTAGGGGGAACGGCGGGAGGAGCCAGCCCCGTTCGCGGCACGTTTCTGGTTCTCGCGCGCACGTTTGCGGCGTAGGGCAAGATCCAGGGAGGACACGTGGCTAGGGCAGCGCTGGGGGAGGACACGAGTGGTGACTGCAAAGCCCGCCTTTAGTCCCGGTTGGTGTTACCAACCGGGACTAAAGAAGCACACACGGATCGTGTGTTTCTTTCAAGCGCTCGTGAGACGTTGGATCAGGGGTGTGTTTCTTTTGAGGGATTGTGAGCTGTTGGATCAGCACTATCAGGACCACTTCGTGAGCCACATGACCCTATATATAAGCCCCCTCCCGGACATGTCCAGCACTCACTGACTCATTGTAGTTCACGGGTAGCAGAGAGCAAGATTTCAGAGAGGCAGGAGTTCCTAGAGCGGAGGCTGAAGGTGAACCCTCCCCTCGGTCGGATCCAAGCAGCGGCAAGGATCTCTGATGATTAACAACATCCCCAACACTTGTTCGGACGGTTGCAAATCATCAGGGACGTCTTGCCGCTGTTTGGATCGAAGGCCGATTTGCCGTCTCACGACCACGCGATGATTTGCAGTATACAAAGCATTCGGATTCCCGTCATACAGCCCTACGGTGCATTTGATATGCAGTCACTCACGAGGCACCGTAGGGCTGTATGACGGGGAAACCGTGTGTTTTGGTCAGTTTTGCTTATATATAAGGAGGCTCCACACCGCCCTCCGTCCCCTCCCCAGGGTGCTGCCCTCTCCCTCCCCTACCTAGGTGTTTGATCAAATTTCCCACTCATTTTTTCAGATCTCGGCGACAATGTCCGGCCTGTTGGATGCGAGGGGTGATGTCCGGGACTGGGCTCCGCCGGGCTGGCACTGGGAGGTGGTATCTTCCGGGACGCGTCTCTTGGTGAGGAATCCGGGTGACATCGTCGACCCGGATCTTGTTTGGTGGAAGTCGCGTGGGCCACTCTCGTTCCAGAGGGAGCCGGCCCCCGAGGATGTGGTACGTCACCGTATCAGGGAGGAGGACGAGCATGTCAATCGCTATGTGTTTAAGTTGGATACGCAAGCGGTGTATAACGGTGGATGGATGGTTCTTCATAGGGATCCTTCTCACGTGAGTATTGCCCCTGTGATGGTTCCTGCTCTTTGGGTGAGCAGCGCCGGCCGCTCAGCACCCCGTGGCTTAGGACCCGGCAAAAGTTAGTGATATTATTCGTGATGTATTATGGTTAAATAAAAATGGACCCGGGCTATGTAACTGGATTAAATAAAGATGTATGCGTGATACTTCTGAGTTTACAGTTCTCTTCTGATTTTTTAGAACACAGTTACATAAAAGTTGAATACATTATTACACATCACCAACAACATCCCTATCTAGTCTTCACGTTTTCTTCGTGTGTGTCCCTTTCTTCTGATTGCGCCGTAACCATGGACAATCTTCATCATTTAACTTGATGCTTGGGTCAATGTTCACTTTGAAGGGCGGAATTTCATGAAACTTGTTGTAATCTTCTGACATGTCTGTCTTGTCCTCCACTCCCACGATGTTTCTTTTCCCTGAAAGAACTATGTGGCGCTTTGGCTCATCGGCTGATGTATTCGCTTGCTTATCTTTTCTTTTTTTCGGTTTGGTAGACATGTCCTTCACATAGAAAACCTGAGCCACATCATTGGCTAGAACGAATGGTTCGGTGTCGTACGCAAGATTCTTGAGATCCACTGTAGTCATTCCGTACAATGGGTCTACCTTTACCCCGCCGCCTTGCAGGTTGAACCATTTGCACCAGAACAAAGGGACCTTAAAAGAAGGTCCATAGTCAAGTTCCCATATCTGCTCTATGTTACCATAATATGTGACCTTTTGCCCACTGTTGTCTGTTGAATCATCAAAGCGGACACCACTGTTTTGGTTGGTGCTCTTTTGATCTTGTGCGATCGTGTAAAATGTATTCGCATTTATCTCGTACCCTTGGAAAGTCGAAATAGTCGAAGATGGTCCCCTAGACAACAAGTACAGCTCATCTGAGATAGTGTCGTCATTGTTGAGATGTGTGTGAATCAACCGCCAAAATTCTCCATGTGTTCCTTTGTAGTGAAGGAGTCATCCATCCCGGGTTCTCGGAGCGTACAATATTCTTGTGCATCTGGATATACGGAGCCACCAAACTGAATTATGTAGAACTGCGTAGTGTGCTTGTATGAAAGAATGCCCGTCCCTACATATTATTGATTTCCTTCCTAGAGTGCCTTTTCCACTCAGTCTCTCCTCATGTCGCGATTCAGGAAGACCAATCGGCTTAATGCCAGGAATAAAGTCAACACAAAACTCAATGACCTCCTCTGTTCCATAGCCTTTGGAGATGCTTCCTTCTGGCCTAGCACGGTTATGAACATACTTCTTCAAGACTCCCATGAACCTCTCAAAGGGAACATATTGTGTAGAAATACAGGACCCAGAATGGCAATCTCGTCGACCAGGTGTACTAGGAGATGTGTCATAATATTGAAGAAGGATGGTGGGAACACCAACTCAAAACTAACGAGACATTGAACCACATCCTTCTGTAGCCTTGGTAGAATGGCTAGATCGATTACCTTCTGCGAAATTGCATTCAGGAACGCACATAGCTTAACAATGGGTAGTCGAACATTTTCCGGTAGAAGCCCCCGCAATGCAACCGGAAGCAATTGAGTCATAAGCACGTGGCAGTCATGAGACTTTAGGTTCTGGAACTTTTTCTCTGCCATATTTATTATTCCCTTTATATTCGATGAGAATCCAGACGGGACCTTCATACTGCTCAGGACTTGGAAAAATATCTCCTTCTCTTATTTGGTAAGAGCGTAGCTAGCAGGACTTAGACGTCCTTTATCCGTCTTCATTGGATGCAGGTTGTCTGGGTCTTTCATACGTTGCTGGTCTTGTCGTGCTTCGGCGTATCTTTTGTCTTCCCATACACGCCCAAGAAGCCTAGCAGGTTCACGCAAAGATTCTTCGTCACGTGCATCACGTCGATTGCAGAGCGGACCTGTAGGAGTTTCCAGTAGGGTAGCTCCCAAAATATAGACTTCTTCTTCCACATGGGTACGTGTCCGTCAACGTCATTCGGAACAGACTGTCCGCCAGGACCCTTTCCAAAGATTACTTCTAAATCCTTGACCATATCATATATAACATCACCATCAGGGAGGTTAGGCTTCTTCCGGCGATCTGCCTCACCGTTGAAATGCTTGCCTCTCTTTCTTACGGCATGACTGTTCGGAAGAAATCGACGATGCCCCAGGTACACATTCTTGTTTCCCAAATGTATACTTTCAGTCTTATCTAAACAGTGCGTGTATGCATTGTATCCCTTGTTTGACTGTCCTGAAATGTTACTAAGAGCAGGCCAATCATTGATGGTCACAAATAACAACGCTCGTAGGTCAAATGACTCCTGTTTGTATTCATCCCACACACGTACCCCTTCATCACGCCACAACTGTAAAAGTTCTTCAACTAATGGCCTCAGGTACACATCAATGTCGTTGCCGGGTTGCTTCGGGCCTTGGATGAGCACTGGCATCATAATGAACTTCCGCTTCATGCACAACCAAGGAGGAAGGTTATAAATACATAGAGTCACAGGCCAGGTGCTATGACTGCTGCTCTGCTCCCCAAAAGGATTAAAGTCATCCGTACTTAGACCAAACCTTAAGTTCCTTGCGTCACGTGCAAATTCCTTAAACTCTCTATCGATTTTTCTCCACTGCGACCCATCAGCCGGGTGCCTCGACATCTCGTCGTTCTTGCGGTCTTCTTTGTGCCATCGCAACAACTTGGCATGCTCTTTGTTTCTGAACAAACGTTTCAACCGTGGTATTATAGGAGCGTACCACATCACCTTGGCAGGAACCCTCTTCCTGGGGGGCTGGCCCTCAACATCACCAGGGTCATCTCGTCTGATCTTATATCGCAATGCACCGCATACCGGGCATTCATTCATATTCTCGTACTGCTCACCGCGGTAGAGGATGCAGTCATTAATGCATGCATGTATCTTCTGCACATCTAATCCTAGAGGGCAGATAACCTTCTTTGCTTCGTACGTACTGTCAGGTAATTCGTTATCCTTTGGAAGCTTTTGCTTCATTATTTTCAGTAAATTCCCAAATCCCTTGTCAGATAAACCATTCTCTACCTTCCATTGCAGTAATTCCAGTGTGGTACCGAGCTTTGTGTTCCCATCTTCGCAAGTTGGGTACAACTTTTTTTTGTGATCCTTTAACATCTGCTCCAACTTCAACTTCTCGAGTGCACTTTCTGCTTCGGTCTGTGCATCAACGATGACCTGCCAATATGCAACTTTCATTTTCGGCACAAGTATATTTCGGCACAATATATATAATTCTTTCACTACAATCAAAGAGGAATTGCTATCCTATGCAATTTTCCTATCCCTATGAATCAACAAACAAAATAAGCCCCAATTTAAAACTAAGACAAGTTTTTATATTACCTTGCCCACTGGAAGACCATGACATATTTCTTGAAACAAAGTTGGATGACGGCAACATCTCTTTGATCGGCCGTGTACTCGAGATCAAGGCCCATGAACTTGTCTTGCTCCCGAGCTTCGTCAAGCCAATACTTGAAATCGGAAAGAAAACCCGGCACCTTAGCGCTGTCGTTCGTGTACACGACATTGAGATAGGTGCTGCCATGTGCACGCACCTGCCTGTAGCGAGTGATCGGTGGTGCAGGATTCATGGTGGAGGGATCGGATGGGGATGGAAGAAGAAGAAGAGAGGGAGAGGGAGAGGAAGAGGAAGAGAAATGCCGCGGTTACTGTAGCAATCGCGGTTCCTGTGCATTTTGATCGCTTGGGCTGCGCGCGGGAGGCAAACCGTTCGGACCTTTAGTCCCGGGCGGTATTACGAGCCGGGACTAGAGGTGCTGGCGCCAGCGAACAGTTGCCACCACCCCTCTAGTCCCGGTTCGTATTACGAGCCGGGACTAGAGGTCCCTTACGAACCGGGACGAGTCCGTTGCGGCCTCGTAACATTCGAACCGGGACTAGTCTCCCCTTCTAGTCCGGGCTCGTGGCTGCACCGGTACTAGAGCTCAATTTGGCTCTGGACCAAAGGTCATGTTTCCACTAGTGCCTGACACATGATTAAGACAAAAAAAATACAAACAAGTCTCAAACCGTAGCATGTTAACAATACAGAGGAGCAATCGTAGCTTCAAGGTAGCATGGAAATAACCGACAGTGATACATATCTAGCCTAGCATGAGGAATAGCCAAGGATGGCACGTGTTCATAACTAGGACAAGGTTTGGCCGATATAATCAAGCAATTATCCCTAACCACAAGATATTACATGAGAACAGAGAACGATTTCAGAAAAAGTAGTTTGAATCTGCAGAGAACAATGCAATGCACTCCTAGTGGATTCAATCATGAACCAGTAATATTACCTATAACCCCTAACACATGATTAAGACCCAAACCATAAACAGCCAGGCAGTGGTATTATCAGGTTCACTAACCAGCTAAGTAAGCACAACATCCCAAACAGTAGCATGTGAACAATCCAGAGGAGATATCATAGATTCAGAGTAGCATGCAAACAAACAAACTGCTTACGTTAGTACGTAACCCAACATGTGGAACAGCCATAAGCTAAGCACGACGCAGATCCAAAAGAATAGAACAAGGTTTGACAAAGAAAAAAAATCAAGAAATTACCCCCTAACCTCGAGATATCTATGCAAGGACAGGTTTCTGGATAGCAGATAGGGATCGAATCCAGAATCCGGCCATTCATCTACTTTGTAAGCAATGAATGAGGGAAGACGTTGGGTACAGAAACGGGGCGCACACCTGTATCCCGAGCTGTCAATCAAGTCTTGTGAGTGTGTCGTTGTCCCTGAATTTATGCAAACAAACAAATGATAAGGATCTGAGACGACCGAGAGATGAATGGGGGGGGGGGGGGGGGGGGGGGGGGAGGAGAGAGAGAGAGAGACAGTGGAACGGTTCAGACCTGGCTCACAAACTTTAGATCAAAACCCATCTCCTGGCGAGCGGAACCGGCAGTGAACGCGAAACAATGGCGACCGTGAGCGCGGATGATGGAGCAGCGAGCGTCGGGTCGGACGAGTGCAGAATAGGGCAGTGGCTGAGCGTAGTGAGATGGTCGGCCGAGCGCATTTGTGCATCGGTTACACTGAATTAAGCTAAACCTTCAGTTGTTACAAACATGCAAGATTGCATAGTTTACCCAGTACAAGAAAAGAGGTTCCAACATCCTTCACGTCGACGGTGAACTCGTACTCCTCCCTCTTCTGTAGCTCCACCCTCTTGATCGCCAGCAGCTGCTTGTTGCAACATCCATCTACACAGTGAGCACACTCAAACTTCTTTCCGTGCAAATTGATTCCCAGTCGATTAATGACCCAAGAGAGCAATTAAGAAATATGATCAACACAATTACCAATTAACAAAACACGCAGTGCCACTACCTGCAAGAAAGAATCAAAAGATCCATCAACATAATATACCGTGCCAGTAGTGTTGCAGATCCTTACCATAGAAAAACACAATCACAAATAGTTGGTCAGCACACGTGTGCATCGGTTACACTGAATTATGCTAAAACTTCAGTTATTACTCCAAAACAGGCGATATTACATGGTTTCTGCATCGAGATAAAAACCCTGTAAAAAAGAGAGTTTCACAGTCTTCAGAGTCAATCTGCTCCGGCATCCTTCACGCCAACAGTGAACTCGTACTCCTGGTCGCAGCCCAGGTAGGAGTCCGACATCAGGTAGATCATGTAGCCCTTCCTCCCGGGCTCCGCGGCAGCGGTGAACTCGAGCTTCACGCGAGCCCTCTTCTGGCGCGCCACCGTCTTGAGCTTGGTGGAGTGGTCGCCGACCAGCAGCCACCAGCCCAGTGGAACCTGGGGCCTGGACGACGGCAAGTTCGACATGTTGCAAACCTCGTAAGCCATGTCGACGTTGGGGAACTCTAGTCAGAGTCGGACAACTCATACGATTCGTTGACCCGTCCCTCCACCTTGTCTCCAACACACGTTGCAACTCCGGCGAGCAACATAAACATGTAGTTGCACCTCGGTCGTTTGGGCTGGCACCCGAGAATGTACGGCCGGTGCTCACGCCCTCAAAGGCGACGTGGCCTTTTGCCGCACTTGCAACGTACTCCACCTCGGAAATGTGACGTCGTCCTGATCAAAAAGAAAATACAATTTATTTAATGTGATCAAGATCAAAAATATATTGTACTTAATAGCCAAATACATAAGGAAGTACTTTACATTTACATCCACCACGCGCTCACCATGTCGTGATGTCTCTACCGGCCTACGTGTCGTCGTGCCTGCCGCCGTCGCAACAGCACTGAGAGTTGTCGTTGAGGGATAATACTCATGTCCCGATCCGCAGGCTGTATCTAGATCCAAAGGTCTATTCCACTACGAGGGCAGAGGTTTTCGCAGCAGTAGAGATGGCAGAGGCGATCAGAGGGAGAGGCAGAGGGAAGATGGGAGGAGGGAGGGGGAATTGGAGGAACCCTAACCAAAATCCCCCACCCCCTTTCAACTACATGCCGCCTCCGCAGCAGCAGTTCATGCCCTTCCCTCCGGCGCCATATGGTTTCACTCCTTGGGGCCAATTTCCTGGGCAGTTCCCACCACCACCGTTTGCTGGACAATTCCCATGCCTTGGATACAGAACAACTTGCAAGGTGATTAGCAGCAACCTACGGTGCAAACTGGGAACAGAAATCAGCCGGGGAGCAGCAAGCTGCAGCCGGGGAAAAAGCAAAATAAGGCTAAGGAAGTTGAGCAGAAGGGAGCTAATGCAGACATCACCAGATCGTTGTCCCACAGCAGCAAGTTTCTGGTATGGATTATGCTCCAGTCACCTGTTACAATTGTGGAGATCCTGGTCACCATAAACACAAATGTGAGCAGCCTCAGGTTTGTTTCATTTGCAAAAGCCCAGAACATGATGTGGTGAAGAAAATGAATCACCTGTAGCAAGTTACTTTGGGAGTGCAGCAGCTGGACTAGGGTTTTTTCATATTGAAATGCCAGCTGGAACACAGAAGTTGAATCCCATCAAGAATGTTGGTGTGGTCTACCTAGAACATGGTACCATCACAAAGGAGCAGCTAGCAGTAGACTTGTCAACAATCTACAAAACCAACTGGCCGTGGCAAATTCGACAGTTGGATGACTACACTTTCTTGGTCAAGTTTCCACCACATATTAATGTGGAAGATGTGGCGAGGTATCCAGCTTCAGGCTTGTGCAAGAAGGTGTTCAGGTTTATGTGGTTGCCTGGGAAGGAGATATTGACTACTTCGCTGATCTGGAAGAAGCATGGGTGCAGCTCAGAGGGATGCACCAGGACTGGTGCTCTTGGCCAGTGCTCTTCCAGTTTGCTTCAGCAATTGGTATCTTGCAGGATGCAGACTGGCAACTGATGTTCCAGGGATTGTATGAAGTCGTCAGAATAAAATCTGGTGTACAGACAGGACCAAGATCCCAGATACAAGGATGTATGAGGTCTTCGGGAGACTTTATCAGATACAGCTAAAAGTGGAGGATCAAGAGAAGCCGGCTACTGCATTCGAAGCTGGCAACAACAGTGGGCAGAACAACCACCCAGGGAGCAGTGGAGGCAATAGCAACAAAAGGTTTGACAACATGGATACTGATAAGGAGCTGGTGGTGGTGATCAGAATGGACACAAAGAGGACGATGTCCCCAAGGAAAAAACCTCTGGAGGAGGGACCAATACTGGGACTACATCTTTGAACCTGTATCATTTACATCATGCCAATTCTCTGTCCTTCAAAATGCAGGGACTTGCAAAAACTGTACCCATTATGGACACCTCTGAGTTTGCTGGTCCTAGTCGTCTCTCCCCGATCAAGGAAACTAACTGGGCTAAAGAAAAAGTTCTTAGCTGGATTAACAGTGACTCAATGGATGAAACAAATGTGCAAACCTGCTGAGGGAGATGGAGTTATCACATGATGAAAATACTGAGGAAAAAGAGGAGGATTATGCTCCAGCTGAGGAAATCCAGCAGGAGTCCTTTCAGGTGGAAGCTAACATAGCTGGGCTGGACTGCCATCAGAGGAGTGCTTGGGGGCCAATCTGTGGAACAAGACAGAGCCAGAGAGTTCCACCAAATGGGTTGTCCATCATGCAGATTGCTCAGCAAGCCAAAGCGAGGAAAAATCTGGAAGGAGGAGCTATTACCAAGGCCAAGCTGTCAGGTATAACCTCCAAAAACCCTTTCCAAGTTCTTTCATCTAGTAGTTTAATTGGTATGGCTAATACTGTGGGTATTAACATACTAGATTCCATAGATGTTACCTCTCAATTTTCTGTTGATTCGAATGGGACCTCCCTGAGTCCCCAAAAAACATTTCACATCTGGAGGATGATGAAATGGATTTAGATAATGATGAGGCCATGTGGACTAAAATTACAAAAACTAGGCGGGGCAAGCACCCCAAGAAAGTTGTTTCCCCATGATTTATCTTTCATGCAACATTAGAGGCATTCATGCTGCAGGCAAAAAGACCTTTATTACTGATTCGGTTAATAAGTACCATCCACATGTGCTAGGTTTTCAGGAAACTAAATAGTCTTCTTTCTCGGATAGTTACCTAAAGTCCATAGTAGGTAGTAAGATGTTTGAGTGGAAATCACTGCCATTGATTGGCTCTGCAGGAGGCATTTTGATGGGAGTCGATTTAGATTTTTTCGAGGTTATCAGTTGGGAAGTAAAAACCTTCTCAGTTTCTGCTGTTCTTAGAATTAAATCTACAGGTTTGGTTATTCGTTGCATTAACGTGTATGGACCTCTTATGAGACAGAAAAGGATTCTTTCCTATCTGAGCTTCATAGTCTCTTTGTTGATTATCAGGGCCACACCGTGATTGGTGGAGATTTTAATTTAGTTAGATATCAGTCTGACAAAAGTAACGGGATTATTAACCACAAGTGGAGCGACAAATTCAATGCTTGGATTGAAATTTGGAGCCTCCTCGAAATTAGGCTTAGTGGTAGAAAGTTTACTTGGGCTAATAATCAGGCAGATAACCTCATCATGTCTGCAATAGATAGATTTTTTTGTAACCCTGAGCTCGAGGAGATTTTCCCGCTGGCCAGTATTCATGCCCTTCCTAGGATGGCAAGTGATCACACCCCAATTCTGTGGGAATCTGGGATGGGATCACACCCAAAACCGTCTAGTTATAAATTTGAAAAATGGTGGTTGATGAGAGCAGAGTTTGGTGATCTGGTTAGGAAAATTTGGGAGAAAGACATGAAAATGTCTAAACCAATTGATATTTGGCAGGCTAAACTTAGACTCTTTTGCAAAACCACTAAAGGATGGAATTTAAACATAGAAGCGGAGCTCAGAAACCTGAAGAAAGACTGATGGAAGAGTATGACACTCTCGACATCAAGTCTGAAACGGAGGAGCTGAGCGAAGTAGAGAAAAATAGACTTCGTCTCATTTATGCAGAAATGCATAACCTCTGGCTTAGAGAGGAAGTTAAAGCTAAGCAAAGATCTAGAGATAGAGACATTAAAGAGGGGGATAGGAATACTGCCTACTTCCACTCGATAGCAAATCAGAGAAGGAGGAAAATGCTTATTCACTCCTTAGATGGTGAGGATGGACCTGTCACTGACCTCAAAGGGATGCTGGACATAGCCACTGCCTTTTATAAGGATTTTTTCAAGGCTGACAGCAGTCCAACTTTTAGGCTTCAGGATGATTTCTTCTCTGATCAAGAGAAAATCTCCTTGGAGCAAAACATGTTACTTGAAGCACCTTTTAGTGAGGAAGAGGTCAAGCATGCGGTTTTTAGCTCTTACTCGGATGGGGCGCCAGGCCCAGATGGTATTCCTTTCTTATTCTACCAAAAAATTTGGGATTTAGTGAAAAATGACCTGATGAACATGTTCCAAGCTTTTCATGCCGAGGAGCTTGATATTTTTAGGTTGAATTTCGCTGTGCTTACTTTAATTCAAAAGGAGCCTGATGCCTCCTCCATGAAAAAATTTAGGCCGATTAGTCTTCTAAACTGCTCTTTCAAAAATTTTACAAAAGTCCTGACTAATAGGTTGAGTCTAATCATGGACAAGATTACTGCGGTTAATCAGTCAGCTTTTATTAAGGGCGGATATATTCTTGAAAGCGTAGTGACAGCTCATGAAGTGATCCATTCTATTAAGCAAAGCAATTCTAAAGGTCTAGTTCTGAAACTGGACTATGAAAAAGCTTTTGATAAAGTGAGCCTTGAATTTTTAGTTGATTTATTAGAAAACGAGGCTTCGGGAAGAAATGGGTTTCTCTCATTAAATCCATATTGTTTGGGGCTCTGTAGGAGTTAAACTAAATAATGTGGAGGGACATCCTTTCCTGACTTCTAGAGGTGTACGGCAAGGGACCCGTTGTCCCCTCTCCTGTTCAATCTAGTAGTGGATGTGCTCACTAGGATGTTGATCAGGGCTGCCCGAAATGATCTCATTAGTGGGCTGTGTTCCGATGCTTACCCAGGAGGTGTCATTTGCCTTCAGTATGCGGATGACACCATCCTCTTTGCCGAGAGTGATAGCAGAAAAGCTATTAACTTCAAATGGATTCTTACCTGTTTTGAACAGGTTTCTGGGATGAGAATTAATTTTAGTAAGAGCGAGCTCATCCCCATGGGGCTTGAGCAAGAGGAAATCGAGGTGTTTGCGAACATTTTCGGTTGTCCAGTAGGTCAATTCCCCATTAAGTATCTTGGGGTCCCTCTCCACTATGAGAAGTTGTCTAGGGCTGATTTGCAGCCTCTCATTGACAAGATACTTAAAAGGATTGCGGGTTGGCGTGGGAAGTTGCTTTCCTATGCAGCTAGAGTGATTCTCATTCGTACTTGCTTGGCTAGCATCCCCATTTACCTCTTATCCTTCTTCAAATTTCCAAAGTGGGCGCTGGAGCTTATCAACTCCCAGATGGCCAACTGTTTGTGGAATGACTTTGAAGGAAATAGGAAAATTCATCTTGCTAACTGGGGCCTAGTTTGCAAGAAGAAAGAGTTTGGGGGCTTAGGCATTCCAAACCTAGAGGAGGTCAATCTTTGCCTGCTCAGCTCTTGGGTGAAAAGATACCTCAAGGATGAGGGGAAGATTTGGAAAACTCTCATAGACAGCAAGTATGATACTAAAAACCCCAATATCTTCTGTAGCAAAACCTTGGCCACATCCCAATTCTGGAAAGGGGTCATGTGGGCCGTGAAATCTCTGAAATTTGGCTTTAGATGGAAAATAGGTAATGGGGCTAAGACACGCTTTTGGGAAGACACTTGGTTTGGCTCTTCCCCTTTAGCGGTGCAGTTCTTCCCCATTTATGTTCTTTGTAACGAGCAGGGGGATACGGTAGATAAGATCTGGGATGGTTTTAACCTCAAATTAATTTTTAGGAGAAACTTCTCTGAAGAGCTCATGCAACTCTGGCAGGAGCTCAGAGAGGTTGCCTCTAGCATTTCTTTCTCCTCAGATGAATATGCTATGTTGTGGCAGTATGAGAGCAAAGGAGTTTACTCCTGCTCCTCTCATTATGCGGTAGTAAACTTTGGAGGAATTCAATTAGAGTACATCCCGTCGGTCTGGAAACTTAATATACCCCCTCGTGTCCATATCTTCCTTTGGCTCCTAGCTCACAACAAGCTAATGACACGGGACAACCTGAAGAAAAGGAAATTGAATAAGCCTGAAGATTGCGTTTTCTGTTCTGAAAACGAATCCATTCAACACCTCTTCTTCGATTGCATCGTTGCTAAACTAATCTGGCAGGAGGTCTCTCATTTTTTCGGTGAAAATTTGGGTCTTAGCTATATCTCTGTTGCTAGATTTTGGGTAGCAAATAAAAAGCATGCAGTCCTTAATGCTGTGAGTGCTTGTGTTTTATGAGTATATGGAAGACTAGAAATGGACTAATATTTGATGGGCAAACTTGGCTTGGTCTCTCTCAGGTTTGGAGGCTAATCCTGAGCTCACTGAAGAACTGGGACCTGCTCTTCAAGGACCCCATGAAGGAGATGGTTGGCTCGTTCTGCCAGATGGTGCAGAACACTCTGAAAGCCTGGCCGAGACTCGAAGGTGGCTAAGCAAGACAGGCGCGTCGTCTTCCATTAAGCTGCCAGGACTGACTCGTGATGACGAACCTCGATCTCCTGACTCGAAGAAGCTTGCTGGGGCGGGAACGTGGAGAACTCCTACATCGACTCTGGGGTCTGCTCTTGACTCACCGAAGATCGCCTGTCTGGTGTTGTCTGGACCTGCTGTCCTCCAGGAGTAGTGTTATTGGGTAGTACCTCCTTCTTGTAACCTGCTGCTCTGGCTGTTTGGCTGAGTAGTTTTCCCTGGAGAAACTGCTACTTAGACTCCTAGTTTTTCCTAGTTTACTGATCTTTGCTTTCCAGTATCCAGTCTGTTCTCTCGTGATGTCTGTAATCAGCCTGAACCTGATGGTTTCATTATATAATGGAGCCGGGGGGTGTCCCCTGTTTGTCTAAAAGAGTTGTCGGGAGAGGTTGAGCATATAAAACAAGTAGGACCTGTGGTATTGTCGGTGATTATTTATTTCAATAGCAAATATAGCGCATTACCATGTTGTCAACTGTTGTTTTATTGTTTATCCAGATTCATATACTGATAAACGCTAGCTTCTGCCGGAGCGAAGGGATCCCCGTGGCCAGGAGGTCTGGGCCGAGTGTTTTATTGTGGAAATAATTTTTGATCTATTTTACGACAGTCAGAGTGTTATTTACATTACGCTAAGAATTAAATGTTTCACGAGAGAACAAAGCACATTAATGTCAAGTATCATTTTGTTCGCGACATTGTCGCTCAAGGTAAACTAAAGGTATGGAAGCTCATGAAAATCCTGCTGATATGATGAAAATGTCATTTCCAGTTGCTGAGTTTGAGTTTTGATCAGATTTAGTTGGTATAATTGTTTAGCCCCTAGTCCGGCTGCGCGTTCGGTTAATATGGTTATTTCGATTTGGTTTATACGGTTATATGGTAAATATGGTTTTGATACTTCGGTAAATTCGGTTTTGTACGAAAATACGGTTAGGTTTCGGTAACCATATAACTTCGATTCGGTTTCGGTAATAACCATATTAACCAAAGTTGACGCAAATTTTTGAATAACACGTAAATATTATGCCAATATATTTCAGTTTTATATTTTGTATGATCAAACTAGATATGTTGCAAAAATTAGAGACAGAAAAACAATGAAATTTCGGTCAAAATAAAAAAAATGTACAAACTGGGACTTGAACCCTTGATCTACTGTCAAGATTTCACTTGGTCACCACCAGGTCAGGTCGCCTCTAGCGATTCGTATATACTGTATGCTCTTTATAATGTGTTACGTAATGTTGGGCTGGCATTCTAACGTGATTTTTTCTGTTGGGCTGGGCTTTTGGGTTATTTCGGTTAAACCACTGGTTTTTCGGTTTAAAACCGAATTAACATTGTCCTTTCGGTTAGGTATTTTGCTAACCGTAACCTAACCATTAACCATGGAAAACCGGAATTTCGGTTGCGGTTAGGTTTTTTCGGTTCGGTTTTCGGTTTTTGGTTCGGTTATGCACAGCGCTAGCCCCTGGTGGCTATTGGCGCTGACAGTGTTTTCTTTTGTTATTCAGGGAGAAGTTCTCGTTCATGCTGCAAGATGAAATTTGTCTCAACTAAGAGTGTTATTTTATTGTGATCCAAATTCATATACTCATAAACGCTAACTTCTATCAGAGCGAAGGGAGGCCCCGTTTTCCCTGTCAGGGACGTCTAGGGGGTGCGGGGGGAGGCCACCAAGGTGCGGATCATTAGCAAGCTGGATTAGGTTATCACCTCTAACTACATAACTACATTTTGTAAGTTGTCGGATTGGGATAAATCGCAATTTCTGAATTCCTGACACGTATGTAACCTCTCCTGATTATAGTGAAGATGTGATGGTTGGCGCTCGTAGTTTTTTTCTTTTCCTCGTTGGAAAGGCTTTCCACGTTAAAATATCGTATCCCCGTGTGTTGATCTTGATTTTGTTTATTGTTTTGTTGTCTACCTCTTATATTCTAGAAGTTTCTACCAATTTTTGTACCTAATCATATATGCTTGTTCGGATGTATGCTTTTGGAATCTCTACTAACATATTTGATAACTCAAATTTATATAAAAGTCAAGGAGGCATGTGTTTTTGTTTTTTCGTACTTAAGATGATTATATAATTGTCCTCTTAAGGGCTATGTCATCTAAATTAAAATATATATAAATTATTTAACAAAGTAAGCTTTAAATTTAGCACAAATCAAATATATTCCTAGTGATATAGTGAACATCACAAGAAAATTATTGTGTAGCAACATCGTTGCATGTTTAACTATGCTAAATTAGTAATAATATAAAATATATATTCGTTAATACCGCACAATAATAAAAAAGTATAAAAGTTAGTATAATTACTTTAACACACGATAATATATATTTGTTAATACCGCAAGCCACGAGCGCGCGCGTCTTTGATCCACAGGGACGAACTGGTGAGCACTCTTTGGACTAGATGAAACAGAGAAACACTTGAGTCTGGGAGAAGAGAGATGGACGCACTTATAGTAGATCTCCGGTGGCGGTCGGAGGCGACCGTGAGCGCGAAACAGCGTCGACCGTGAACGCGGAAGAGGGAGCGCGAGCGTGGAAGATGGCGGCGGGGAGCCTAGTGGGATGAGGAGTCAGGAGGAAGCAAGGGGTTTGATGAGGGTTTGTGGTCGTCCTTATAGCGAGTGTGTTGGGTTCAGTTGTGCCGCCAGTATGTTTATTTCACAAATATGCTGCCGTTGAAATTAATCCCCTTGCTAAAAGAATTTAAACTAATTCCCAGTCAATTAAAATCACATTCTATTGTAGGAAAGGAACAGAAACCACGAAATGAATTCAACGATCGGTCTTAAATGGATGCATAATACCGAGCCTCAAGTATTGTAAATCCTCCATACAGAACACAGCACAAAGAGCTCATGGTCGCCCGAGCACATGCGTGCATGGGTTGTACACTCAATTAAGCTAAACCTTCAGTTATTACAAACATGCGAGATTACATAGTTTCTGCATAAGATCTTAAACCCAGTACTAGAAAAGAGGTCGATGTATACAGAATCAATCCGCTCCAGCATCCTTCACGTTGACGGTGAACTTGTGCTCCTGGTAGCAGCCGAGAGGTACGAGTCCGACATGGCAGTGAACTCGAGCCCGCTTCTGGAGCTCCACCCTCTTGATCACCAGCAGCTACTTGTTGCTACATCCATCCAAACTGACCAGTGAGCACACTCAATCTTCTTTCTATGCAAATTGATTCCCAGTCGATTAATCACCCAAGATAGCAATTAAGAAATATAATCAACACAAATACCAATTAACAAAACACGCAGTGCCATTACATGCAAGAAAGAATCAAAAGATCCATCAACATAATATCAGTCACAGACTGGCATTCATCAACAGATCTATCGAGCACACGTATTAAACTGATGCATAATATACGGTGCCGCAAGTGTTGCAGATCCTTACCATACAAAAACACAATCACAAAGAGCTCATGGTTGGTCGAGCACTCGTGTGCATCAGTTACACTGAATTAAGCTAAAACTTCAGTTATTACAAAACAGGCGATACTACATAGTTTCTGCATCGACATAAAAACCCTGTAAAAAAGAGAGTTTCACCGTCTTCGGAATCAATCTGCTCCGGCATCCTTCACGTCAACAGTGAACTCGTACTCCTGGTCGCAGCCCAGGTACGAGTCGGACATCAGGTAGATCATGTAGTCCTTCCTTCCGGGCTCCGCGGCAGCGGTGAACTCGAGCTTCACGCGAGCCCTCTTCTGGAGCGCCACCCTCTTGATCGCCAGCAGCTGCTTGGTGGAGTGGTCGCCGACCACCAGCCACCAGCCTTCCTCCTTGGGCTTGGGGAACCTGGGGGCGTGGACTGGCCCCACCTCGGACGACGGCAAGTTGCTCATGTCGCGCTCCAGGGTCACCTGCAGGGTCACGTTGTCGCCAGCCCTGATGTCTTCGCCCTCACGGACCTCGTAGGCCATGTCGACGTTGGGGAACCGCTTGAAGAACTCGCCAATGTCCTGCAGCTCGGAGTTGGATAGCTGCAGCAGGTCCCGCATCTCGTTGGTGCTCATCTCGGCCAGGTCAAAGATGCTCTCGATGGGCTTCTCCTTGTTCTCCTGGCATCTCCGGGCCAGATCCTTGGTGAAGTGCGGAAGCTGGAGGAGCACGGAGTCACGATCCCACATGCCTTGGGTCACCATCTGGCTCAACTCCATTGCATTCAGAGCGAGAGTCAGCCATCCACTGCTGGAGATAACATCAACCATTGCCTGGAGCAGCCTATGGGCAGAAAGGAGGATCTCCCGCTGGTCAGCTGCCAGGTTCCCTACCACCGTGTGCCTTGCAAAGTGGGCTTGCAGCAGAGCGTTGGCCTTCACATGTGGATCACCATACTTGGGCTTGTCAATAGAGAATCTCTGGTGACGGACTAGCCTCTCGATGTAGTCTTCTTCACCTGGGCGGCTTGGGAGCTCTGCATATTCTGATGCAGAAGCTAGAATTTCCAGGAGGCCTTTCATCTTGGTCTTCTGAGTGAGCATAGAACTGAACCGTTCAATAGTTGTGTAGCTAATGTAGTAGTACGCCGCAATGAGACCAAGGTTGAGCGGCTTCAGGTACATATCCTCCTCTACAGACACACACTTGCTTGATTCTAGGTCATTCAACACTGTCTCGATTAGCTCAGAAAGATGATCTGACAGATGCCTGTGACTTACACCCTGCAGATTGTAGTAGTTAGGGTTCTTGTTCAGCCTCCGGTACATGAAAGTCCAAGTAAGATAGTCCACGGCATCTTGCTTGTTCTCCACAACACCGACAACAACCTCTGCATTCATATGATCATGCAAGAAATGGTGAAGATGACTCTCCACGGGGAAGGCCTCATTGAGGAACTTCTTGTAGTATTCCTTCCGAGGTGCATGGCATAATATAACACACTTCCCTGAGTTATCTTGAAGAGGCCTGCTAGCATGACCCATCATTTGCAGAAGATCAGTGATTGGATAATCAGTATGAGCACTCTCCCTACCATCATAATACTGGGTTCCCATCACAACAACTAGATGAGCAGGCAATGATCTCCCCCAGCACATTGTGCTACTCGCAACACAGACTTGGATCCTCCCACCAAGGAAGAGCTGGGTTACAAGTTCCTGGTCAAGGTCACTAAGGCCCTCATGCAAGTAGCCCACACCGCAACTCAGTGTATTCTGAAGTGTTTCTTCATTGACACCTCCAATGAAAGTATCCATCTCATCTTTCGACCCAAGAAGGAATGGTGTTCCACCACCCTCAGCACTTGAGTACGCACACAAGTCCAATGCAGTCAACCTCGCATGCTTACGAGTCGGTACAAACACCAGGGCAGGCTTACCACTCTTTGCATGTTGTGTGATAGCAGTGTACGTAGGCTTTGCCATTGCTTGCATTCTTGCCTCAAAATTTGCTATATCCACACCCTGAATGTGTATTTCCAATGGAACTGGCCGCACTGCTGGAGGGAAGTTGAAAAGACCATGAGAGGTAGCGCCGATCCATTCTCCAAGATCTTTAGCATTTCCAAGTGATGCTGAAAGTGCCACAATCCGGATGTTACTGCCAATATGACTTGAAATACGCCTCATCCGAGAAACAACGATTTCCAGGACATGTCCCTTTTCAGATCCAATTAGATGAAGCTCGTCAACAATAAATAAGCTGACTTGTTGGATATGCTTTCGCTGCTTCCAACGGCGAGAAAGTGCATCCCACTTTTCAGGAGTACTAATAATGATCTCCCCTTTGTCAAGAAGCTTCAAATCAGCTGCAGTTTCACCAGTTAGCTCAACGACTCGGGCAAATTCTCCAAATTTCTTTGACCAGTCCCTGAATCTTTCCTTCGCAAGAGCCTCAATAGGAGCTATATACACAACCCGCATGTTGGTTTCCCCAGATACTGCCTTCTGATGGTTCCTTAGAATAGCAAATTCTGCGCATATTGTCTTGCCACTGCCAGTTGGTGCAGCAACCAACACGCTGTCGTCACTGTTATACAGGACAGTGAACACTTGAGTCTGGATGGGGTTGAAATGTTTAAAAGCACTATAAAGGCCTTCATATCGGGCATTCCTCAATGCAGTAACAGGTAGTGGCTGCAGATCAAGCAATTCAGTCGGTGGGGCATATTTTTCTGGAAGAATCAAGTGCCTAAAACAGACGGGAAGAATTGTCTGTGAACCAAGCCACTTGTCAGACACGACACGTATAAAATACTGAGGAGGCAATGGCTCATATATTGGCACAGTAAAGTGAAGTGTGTGATCTTCCTCCACGTATTGTTTCTTAAGCATGAAGTACTCATGGTGAAGAATGTACTCGCCATCATTGTCCTCAACTATGACCCAAAAGGGCTCAACATATCCATGTACCTTCTCATCCCACTGGAAATCAGGTGTTATAGTCAGTTCAAAACCCAAAACTGTGCGAGTAATAGGTTGGACATGGGCAGACAGGTTCAACTTTGGCAACTGGTGGATGCACCTGTGCAGCTGCTTCCCCATCTTCGGGAAACGGATTAGCTCACCGATTTCCTGTGATGATAGATCATAGTACCTCTCCCAAGCCAATTCTTTTTTCTCCAGTTTCATCAGGATTTCCTTTGGAATACCAGGAAATTGGCGCAAGGGTGTTTGGACACTCCACATCTGCTTATCAATCATCTTGCAAAGATTGAGAGCCTTCTCTGCTAGTTGAGCCCATCCTCTCTTCAAAACTATCTCAAATAGTGCTCGTAAGAGGCGACCAGCACTCTGCAACATAGAGGATAAGAATATATGAGAACTGAGAATATATAAGAACACTAGACAAAATAAACAAGCAGTTCAAATTCAGTGTATCCAGCATAAAGACCATGTTACCTGTCTGATGTAGACCATATCAGAACCAAGGGAGAGGCCCTCCAGTTTCAGCCTAGATATATATGCTTGCAGCAGAACATTGATCTTTGCACTAGGCTCCTCCAAACTCTCTTTTACAGGAATTGGCACACGATCCAAAAGCTTCGCCAGCTCCATTTTCTCATCTTGCCTGACGCTAACATACTTGAACTCTTCACTCAGAGAGAACAGTCGACAAAGCTCAATATCACCCATCGTGGGCTTCAGATACTCATTGTACGTCGAAATAGTCCCATGACTAATATAGTAATAACTGGCAATCCTTCCAAGGTCAGTAACCTGAAAGTATCCTGTTTTCCTGTCATACTTTACCAAATTATTCTTATCCAACAAATTTGCAGCAGAGTGTACCTGCAGCAGCGTACGAGAACAAGAATGAGCAGCAGAACAGGCAAGAAGAACAACATCAAGAGAGACGCAGAACAGGCAAGAAGGACAACAAACAAGCATTAGAAAATCGTCACCTCTAATATTTCTCTAAGTTACTGAAATAAATAAATCAATATAAGGAAACTCATCCAACAAAAGGTAAATAGCAGTGAGTTCCTTTCTTTTCCTAATACCACAAAATACTCCAAACCCATTTCTTTTACTATTACCACATAATACTCGAAACCCAATTAACTGATAGGATGATACCTCCTCCCCTACATTTTTCTAATCCAAAAATCGAAACCAATAGCAAGGGAATGACTACTATATTACAACAGATTATCCATGTTACATTCGTGTATCTAGATGCCTACCCATATCACACTTTCAGAATTTCCACTAAATAAAATTCTAACAGAAGTACTACATTGATATGATATGATATGATATGATATGATATGATATGATATGATGCTGTAATTGAACATTAATACAACAGCTTATCCATGTTACATTTGTGTATCTAGATGCCTACCCATATCACACTTTTAGACATTCCATGAAATAAAAAACAGAAGTACTACATTGATATGATATGATACTGTTATTGAACGTTAATAAAATATGATGTCTGTTCTATGTGCGAATTCTACAAAATCAAAACTATGCTGCACAGACTAAAGACTATATGGAACCATACAAGCAAAAGACATGTTTGTGTTCGTATAAAGATATCAGGTTCACCCTCCAATTAACTTTATGTTGTAATGTGCAAAGGATGCCATTGCCCATAGTAAAATGTCATTTATTCTATTCTCCACATTTCTTGCACAATATACAAACAGACACCCAGTAAAATTGAGCACTGATTATTTACAAGAGATTGTATGCTCATAGAACTGTAGAAAACTAAGATTCGAACCCGCCCTCCCAAAAAAAAACGTGGGCAAAGATAAGATGAAACCTAGGAAACATAAGTACAAAACAACAGCTGTAGCAATGGCACAATGCTAGAAATTAAATCACCACGATGATGAGATTATGGAACTTCAGAAAAACAGACATGGGTATAGCATGTACTTACCAAGTCAGCTCTCCTTTCATCTAGTGTTTTGTCTGTCTCCATGATATCTGCTGGTAAACCATACAGTGTTGGATTCCGGAGCATCCGGATGTAGAGGTAAGTGTAGCCAAGCCACGAGCATGCTTCCCGAGCATTCTGAATAGTCCCCAAAACAATCTCTGCATTCAGTTGATCTGCCAATCTGGATACGAACTGACTCTCAATAGGCAGTTGTTGATTCATAAGGGAGAGGTAGTATTGCAATTCACTGTGGCCAGTTATGATTATTCCCTCTCCGTGTGTGTCATACTGAGGCCTACCTGCACGACCAAGCATCTGCATGACATCCAGAGGACTTAATTCTGTCCAAGCACCTTTTTCCGGATTATAAATCTGGGTACCCTTTATAATAACAGTGTGAGCAGGCAAGTTGACACCCCATGCAAGGGTAGCTGTCGAAACAAGGACCTGTATATGCTTATCAGCAAAGAGTTCCTCAACAAATTCACGGTCTACTCTTGCCATCCCAGCATGATGAATAGCAAACCCATATGGCAGAAGGTCTTTAAGATCACTGCTTTTCACAAGCTCTGCCTGACTGCTAAGGATCTCCTGGCTTGCACTCTCATCCTTCAAAAGCGAGTCAATGTGTCATTAGCCAAGGCAGTGTCTCTGATGGCACGAGCAGTTTTTGCTGTCTCCTTCCTAGAGTGCACAAATATAAGCACTTGATGCTTACCAGCAGAAGCTATTACTTTCTCATAGCAAATCTCATTCATCAACTGAAACCTCTGCAGTGGCTTCCTTACAGTTATCCCAATGTACTGCTGAGCGAGAGGACAAGGTCTGTAACTGTTATCAAAATGGAAGAGGCCTTCAGAGCGAACACGCAAGAATACAGCAACATCTTCATAGTTCGGGAGAGTTGCAGAGAGACCAACTAAACGTATATGTTCCTTGGTTGTCTCAATCTGCCGAACTGTTCTAGAAACAATACTCTCCAGGACTGGCCCTCTGTTATCATGAAGTAGATGGATCTCATCAATGATCAGAAGCTTTACCATTTGAGTATAGGTTCGGTCACCTGATTTCCTCGTGACAATATCCCATTTCTCAGGTGTGGTGACAATGATCTGTGTTTCGTCAATCTGTTGTTTTGTCAAGTTCTGGTCTCCACTGAGCTCCCTAACAGTAACACCAAAGTCTTGCAGGCGTGCTGACAAATTTCCAACAACTTCAGCAACTAGAGCTTTCATTGGGGCCACATAGACGATTTTGTACTTGGTATTGTCAAACTCGCCATCCTTCATATGCAGACCAATCTGGTGAAGGATTGTAAGCACAGCCACATTGGTTTTACCAGCACCAGTTGGAGCACAGAGAAGGATGTTATCAGGCTTGAAGAGGGCAGTATCATAAACCTTGCTCTGAACCCTGTTTAGTTGTTGCATTCCAGCAAAAGCCGGTTGAGCCCACCCCGGGATTTCAGATATCTTCACAATCTTCTCGTTAGTTGCATATGGCTTAGGTTTCAACGCTGGCACATGGACTTCCTCATACCCCTTATGAGGTGTTCTAAATGACCCATCGGGAAGTTCACATTTCTTGTTGGCCATCAAGAGACCACCTTGGTGGAAGGAGAGGTTGTCAAGATCAAGCAGCTGCCTCTGGCCCTTCAACCACCCACTCTCCATATCCCGCTCAACTGCCCGACGCTCCCTCGGACCTTCAGAACCAGCACTGTCATTGTTTAGAAGCCTCTTGGCCTCATCCCTGATGCTTTTCTCCAGATTCTTCTGCCTCTCCTTTGCAGAGGCTCTGGTTGCATGTAGCTGCTCCAATATTGGAACTAAGCTTGGGTTACCCATCATCTCTTCCTCAATCTTCTTCCGCTCTTCCTGATCTTCAGCCCTGGCAAGGCGGGTACACCAGACTATCTTGAACCTGTTGCGCAGGACCAGTTTGATGAGATCGAACTTCTCATAGTCCAGCTCCATGACAAGGCGATTCTCGACATCTCTGTCATCACCCTCAGCGATAATCTTCAAGATCTCCTCGGCAAGCTTCTGGCTCTGCTGGGGGTCGATATCAGCATACGCTTGCGTTATCTTCCTCTGAAGCCAGTAGGCGTCAATATCTTGCACGTTTATGTTGAGCCCCTCGTTGGAGTTGTGCATATCATCGTCATCCAACTCGCCGCCCATTTGCATGCCTCCAGGACGGTTCAACTCTCCCAGGTCGTCATCATCTTCATCCAACTCATCTTGCACCTGATAAATAAAGGGAAACAAACATTGGAGGTTATACATACAGGTATACATAGCAAGAGAAAAATATAGATTGTAGACACAAACAAGGTTGGGATTCATGTAGGTACCTGATCAAAATCACTCTCCTCATCGTCATCGTCCTCCTCGAACTCAACAGCGACCCCAATATCATCGTCCATGGTTGCGTCGCCGGCATCCCCAGAGGGCCCAGCATCGGGATCGCCGCTGGCGTCATGGAAATCCGTGATGAGCTTCCCGATGGAGACGAACTGCTCGAACACCTGGGTGGAGACGGGGTTGAGGAGCTTGTCGATCTCCTTCTTCTTGTCGGGGTTCTTGATCTTGTCGTTCTTGAGGATGTGAGCACCTCGTCTGTGGCGCCGCCGAGCACGTCCATGGGCTGCCCGCCAAACTGCTGCTGGATGACGCTGAGCATGGCCTCGTAGGCGGCGCGCGTCTCCTTGGTCTGGGGCCTGTAGACGACGTCGTCAGCCAGGGAGAGCACGCTCTCCTCGCGGGCCGCGGCGGAGCGGCGCCTGCGCTTGCGTGGCAGGTCGGCGGAGTCGGGGTCGTCGCGGGCCTTCTTCTTCGTGCGCGACCTGGTGAGCCGCTCCTCGAGCTCGGGGGGCCTGGCCTGGACGGCGCGGTCCCCGAAGTTGCGGTTGTCGATCCGGCCCCAGAGCGTCTCCGGCTCGCCGGTGGGCTCGTGCGTGTCGCGCGGGCGCGAGTCGGTGGTGAGGACGAGGGAGGAGTTGGCGCGGTACTCGTACTGCTTGAACCGCGCGTGCGCCTCCGCGCCCCCGCCCAGGTTCGCCATCGCCGCTGCAGCAAGCAAGCACCGCAGATCCGGTCAGGATCGAATCGAAGCAGCGGCTAGGGTTTAGAAGCTAGGGTTTGAGAAGGGGGAGAGGGTCTGCGAGTCGTCGTTACCTGTGGTGCAGCGGGTCGGTGCCGGGGCTCGTGGCGCGGCGTCCGCCGCCTCAGGTGGTGGCGGCGCTCGTTCCTTCGGCTAGCGGCGAGTCGTCGGCGTCGGAGATGGGGGGTGGATTTGGGGGGAAAGCGGCGGCGCGAGATTGGATTGGACTTGGGAATAAGACGAGGAGTGGCCTAGTCTAGGTCAGGTCGGGTCGGTTCGCAACGATGAACCGACGCTGCTCGCGGTCGTGAGCCGGCCGGTGTGAGAGTCGGTTTCATTCCAGCGCAAGCCCAACTCCTTGGTAGCCCCAAAGAGAAATCTCAACAAAAAAAAAAAAAATAGCCCCAAAGAGGAGGCACGGTTAGTTTTTTTCTCTGCATAACACGATACAAACACAGACGATTACATACGCGTGCAATAAAACCCTAATAGCACATACAAAAAGCTCAAAATGGTACATAAAACTCTACACGTCAGATACTATGGTCGCTAGAGCACTCGAGCGTCACTCCGTGATGGGGATTAGCTATGGGAAGTCAGGCTAGACATATTTCCCGATCCCGAAACCCAAATTTCACGAACGCGACAATATCGAACGTTTTCTCGGGAAGCTGTTCTGACATCCTGAATTTCTTTCGGGTAATTCGGGAATGTAGTGTTGAATCCCGAAAATCCCGTACATCCCGAAAAATTAAAAAGCCCAATGGCCCAGGTACAAAAGGCTAGTCTTTTTCAGCCCGGCCGAAGCCCATGTACGCTATGTCCGGCGAATTCGTGACTAAGGCCGATCTTTTTCCACTAGTGGCCCAGCAAGCCAGCAACAATCCTAGTCCCTCGTGCACACCCCACCCTCCTCGCCCAGCAAGCCGAAGCCCATGTACGGTGAGGTCTGAACTTTGGGAAATCCGGGATTTCCGATCCCGAATTTTCCAAATCTCGAATTGTCGGGAATCAAATTTTCTCATGTAAAATCGCGAGTCAATTCATGCATCCGGAACTTTTTTTCCCGAAATTCTCGTCCAGATATTTCGGAAAATCTCGAACGCCCACCCTGAATGGGAAGAAAGTTAAATGAGTAGGAAGGAGAAGAGGAGAACATTGAGCGATGGTATTTGACCCTGACAATGGCGATGATGAAGCAATGGTTATGGTGGTGGACGAAAATGTGAGAATAATTATAGGATATCACGTGTGAGAGGAGTTCTCTTGGCGGCCCGCTAAGTGTGGCTTCTCTAAGTGACACCACGGTTTCGCTGGAGCACCATGTGGCGTATCTGGATCCGCACCAAGATGGTGACTGCAACACCACTTTATGCCCACGTTAATAATCTACGATTTGGCCTTCATTGCGAATAAAATGAGCATTGTCTTTCCCTAATCCAGATCGGGTCAGGTCGGTTCATGTCTGACTTGTGTAGACGGGTTCGGTTCAACGAATAACTCGGTTTAGGCGTGTATAAGGCGGTAGGGACCAGAAGAAGATAACAAACGGGAGTGTTGATAGTTTAAATACTAGTTATATTTTTTAACAAACCGACAATAATAATAGAGAACTTAAATTAAAGATACTAACGCATTGTTCGCTAGTCGTGGCGACCAAATGATGGGCTTCGTTCGAAGGATTCTGGTGAGTGCTAGGAGGAGGAGGAAGGGAAAGACGGAAAAAGGAGAAAAGGATCGCGAGTCCGACGGGAGGGATTTTGACCTCGGTGAAGACATGACAACAAACAATGTGTGATTTCTCAACGAAGACACCAACACGCATCCTCTTAACGCTAGGGTCGGAAGGGGACATAAGTGAGCTCCTCATACAAGGGGAGAGAGAGAGAGAGAAAAGCGGAGATACGAACCACTGCGTACTACCCCTTCCTTCCCAAAATAAGTGTCTTTGATTTGTCCAAATATGTATGTATCTAAACATGTCTCACTTAGACAAAACTAAGATTAGGACCGAGGAAGTAGGATTTTTCCAGATTGCTGACCACATATGCTATGTTGTGCATGGTCTATTATTGTAGATCGAGATCCCTATAACAAAATAAGGTGATTAATTACGGGGAGAAGCTAGTGATCCAATTGTCAAAATCCATATGGGTTAGAAGTGATCGAAGCCGTACGTATAGGTATGCTCTGTTTCTGTTGTCACATGCCTTGGACACGCATGCACGGGCTGGCCGATACTGTGACGTGTACGGCGGTGACTATAATAGGCGAATCCGAGCGTACTTCTAATTCAGACATTGCATCGGTCGGCCTCTCGTCAACAAATACGAGCACCGCACTGTTAACCCCCGTCCTATATCCATCGACCGATCAAACGCCGCCGTTTATTTCTGGGGGAATTTTACAGTACCTTTTAATGGTCACCTGAGATGACTAGTATGATTTGGTACGGACGGCTGAGATGAAGGGGCGGAGATTAGGCCCATCAGGCCCAGTAAGCTGGAACTATTATTATTTTTTGAAGTAGCGACCCTGTAAAAAAAGTAGCAAGTCGACATGGCGCCCCGATCGAGCCGCCGGCACAGCTCAGGGGCGATCGCGCCGCCGCCCGACCAGACGCGCTGATCTCGCCGCCGCCGCACCTCACCCCCGATATCGCCGCGGCCCCACCTCACGCCCGTTCTCGCCTCCATCCCCACCTCACACCCGATCTCGCCGTCGCCCCCTCATCCTCCTCCTCGACCACGACCTATCTCCGTCGCGACTTCGACGCCGCGTCGCATCTCGCACGGACGCGTCTCCGCGTCCATTGGTATGATTTTGAGCATTTTATCTGTACTAGATATTTCTGTACGCATGCATACTCGTTATGTCTGAAGCACAAATACTTAAGTTGCTGAACTTGACATTGGTCTGTCTGAACCACAAATAATTTTCTATCTTGTACCAGCACAATTTGTTAGCCAATCAAACAATTAAGAAAAGCGGGGTTAAGTTGGGCTGCTGCTGATCACAGTACAAGCCAATCCTACGAAGATGGACTATTGAATTGATCTCTTTAGTTCTCTGCTGCATAGTTACTTCCCTTGTTTCATTTCGCTGCACTTAATTTGTGCCTAAATTTTGGATGGTATTGTACTGAGGAACGTATAAATAACCCAATGGTGTATATCTGTGTAGTACTTTTAAATTAATTTCTCTCTCGAGCAAATGTTCTTTCAGCATAGATCGTGATGTATGAATGCCCATGGTAGTTCAAGTTTGGCAGGCCAGGAATATGCACATTTATTCATTCTGGCATTAGCAATCCAGTTAACTGATTATGTTTACAGCCCTGCCAATGGTGTTGCTGCACTTAAGGATCTAGAGTTCGACCAGGTAATTCTTAATTCTCTAATACATTTATGTACACATACAAGAACAACTAACTTTGTATCTCATAGGAATCAATCAACCATTTTCGCCCGATGCTGGCGTTAACACTTATCAAGTCCCCTCACAATAAGGAAAAATGCCCCAAGATGAATAAAGACGTCAGCTCCAAGATATAGTCGTCCGGGAGATCTAGTCCTTTTTAAGTATTTCGAATAAACTATGGATTAGTTTTTGTATTAAGTACTTAAGATACGATTTTACTTATGGATTCCCTATTGTAATAAGCAGTCTACGTGCTTCAGATTATTTGTTCAATGCAGTCTAGCTTATATATTGTGTTCATACATTACCTTCATCGTTTGCTGCATGGTATAAAATGATGATTTATAAATACAACGGATGTCGTCTACCTACTCCAGATGTTTCACACTTAGACATTAAGTTTACTTCTTTTCCAACTAGTTGGATCCATTAACTGATAAAATGCGTAATTTTTTGCTCCTTGGAAGCTCCTGTTTGAAGAATTAGACCATCCGTAAGCAGAGGTAGGAAGTATTTTTCCCAGTGCCGGTGGTATATTATTTGTGACCTAACACATATATTTATTGCTCAAAATATTGGTTAAAATTCAGCTCGAAATTTCAGGACTTATAAACCCAGATAGTGGGAAGTACCAAGTAATCAGCAAGGCATAAGATAAACGGTCCACCAGGGCACATATAGAGAGCACATATCCACGACCGCAAGTAATCAGCAGGGCACAATATAAACGGTCCAATATTATGCACATAAGTTGATCTTCATCTCAATCAGAAGTCACCTGCATGATGGTGTTTGTTTCCTATAGAGAGCTTCCTACTCAATTGCACCTGCATTCCTACTCAATATAAACGGTCCAATATTATGCACATAAGTTGATTAACCAACTCAACTAGCCGAAACAACTAACCCAACAGCGAGTAATAACCAGGGTGGGCGCAAGATAAATCCACCAAGGCACCGCATCACTTATAAACCTCCAATATCATACACACGATCAAGTTGATCTTCATTTCAGTACATGTGCATCTTCATTAGAAACAAGGAGGGAAAATACATCTGGGTATCAAGCGTACGGAGAAGTACAATGGAAAATAAGCATGATTACAGAGCAACAAACTACAAGCAAGAACTTCCTATTCCACTGTGGAGAAACATCAACAAACTACAAGCAACAAGCCCGAGAAAGATGTCGGACGCCCAGAGCCGTGGCATGGTGGGGCAGTGCACGCCCTACCACGGTGGGGGCACCGAGAGGACAGCGGTGTCGCTGCTCCGGCTTCTCCCGCATCGCTGTCCTTCCGCGGCTCCACTACTACCGCATCTGAAGCGCCACCGCCAACAGATTCAGCACCTGCCACCGCTGCTGCTCGCCGATGATTGTTGCCTCAACTACCTGCAACATGGATGAATTAGATCAAGTATAAATGTCCATACAATCTGACTAACATTGTAAACAAAAAGACCACAACATATGTGTATATCATACCTTCTCATCCCTTATTTACTCCGACAATTTTTCAACCTGCATGACGCCACTGATAGCTGACTTGGAATCACAACACTGAAACCAAAAGAACATGCAAGGAACTGAGTAACTTCACTACAGATTACAGTACAAAGATCACTACTCCATTTACAAAATTCACTACATTACACTGAATCTAAATATCTGCTGATCACATAAGCTGGCAACATAGAACAGAGCACGCCCGCAAAAAAGAACATATAACGGAGCACAAGGTCCCAACATAGAACAAATCTTGATTACTCCCAAACGTAGGAGTATAGCTACAGTAAATTAAAGGACATGGATAGATGGATCGATCTGTGTACCTGGGCGAGGAGACCCGGGAGGTCGGCTGCGAGCGTACGCGCGAGCGACGCTGGACTGGACTGCAGATCCTCGCAGGCCTCCTCCCCATGCACGGCAGCTCCATCACACAGTCGCCGGCACGGGCGACACGCCTGGCCCTGCTCCAGAATCCCGTGACGCGCTCCGCCGCCTAGGCGAGCCAGGACGACGGCGTCGTCCAATCTTGGATAGAGGGCGAGGCCAAGGTCGCCGCGGCCGGGAAGGAGGGGCGGTCGAGCTCCCCGGGGTGGGGAGCAGTCCTGGCGGCGCCTGCTCGTGGAGGGAGGTGCGGGGCCTGTAGGTGGAGGGAGGAGCGTGGCCTGGAGCTGGAAGTGGGAGGAGCGGCGCCGGCAACCGCCCAGTGCCTCTCCCGAGATGAACTAGGGTTAGCAGTTCGTGAATTTGGGGATTCAATCGAACCTAGTCGTCGTTGCCAACTACCATCTTGGGCCAAATTGCAATTTTTTGTAAGGCCAGCACCCATTTCGCTTGTTGGGCCGGGCCCATCTGCGGGAGGTCGCGAATTAGGCACTAGTATGAACTGCAACTTTCCCCTCCCCGTCGGCCGAAGGAGGAGAGAGGCGATTTTTGGACACACTCCGTCGATCCACCGCGCTCGCCGCGGGCCGCGGGATTCTCCTCCTCCGTCGGCCGCTCCGGCGGCGGGAGGGTGGGGATCCCCGGCCCCGGCTTGTAAATACGGTAGGGTAGGGTGGGGTACTCGCTGTCGGCGCCGTGGTGAAGGTGGAGCTGGCGGCGGTGGTTTTGGTGTCGGGGAAGCCTTCTCCGGCGGTGCAGCTCCTGGGGGCTCGCCGTCGTCTTCTCCGACTTGCGGAGGCTCGACACCCGGCGTGGTGCTCGAGTTCTTCGAGATCCCGTCAGATCTGGGCCGGCGGTGGATCTGCTGCTGGGATCTCAGGGCGGAGCTTGATCGACATCTCCTCTCTGCGTCGTCGTCAACGGCAGCTGTGGCAAGGTGGAGAAGCTGGACAGTGGGAGCATTTGCCGTGTCCGTTCATCGGCTCATGCTCCGTCGCTGCGCGGCGGACGACACTCGTGGCGTTCTTCTTCATGATAGGTGCTCCCGGGGCGTGGTAAGAAGGAGGATGGCGGCATGCGACTTCGCCGCCGGTGGAGCTGTTTCGATCTGCTTCGGTTCCTTTCCCCTACGTATTTTGTGCTGTTTTTCGTTCTTGTACTTTGTACTCTGTACTTTGTACGTCTTTTGTTGAATATACGTAGGCTCTCAAAAAAAAAAAAAAAAAAAAAAAAAAAGGCACTAGTATGATTTCAACTGCTCAAGGTTTCATCACTAGTATGATTTTGTCTGGGCCCTTGGATGGACGAAAATGGAGTGCTCTAATTCATTTGGGGGTACCACAAAACATCTCTATTTCTGCAGGCAATTAGCACCATGAGCAGCTGCTTGAGGAGTTCCCGGTCCGTCTTCTCCCGGCATCTGCTCCGCCGCTACAGGCCTGCGCAACCGCCGCTGACTCGCTGCTATCAGCGAACCCCTGCGCCGCTGCTACCGGCGGCTAGTCCATCGACCCACCTCGCCCGTGGGTGGCTCCAGAAATTGTGTAAGGTCGCCGGGGTGGCCTTTCTCACATACTCCACGGTGTCCTTCCTCCCACACGCCACAAAGTTGGCTGTCTGCTATGCGTACAGCCACGAGGAAACTGTTCCCTACACTAACCGCATCCACCGGGTCCTCTCTCTATTGGATGAGCGCGAGTTTGGTGACTCGGTTTCCGAAAGTATTAAGAAGCAGCACGGCGACGACATCCTTGGCCCGTCCGACCCTGACACGGTCCGTGTCCGTCGCATCGCCAATGATATCACCGGCGGAATCAACCCTGTTCTTCTAATCAAGACCCGTTGCGGCGACGACGGCCCGGAACTACCAAGTAATGTGTTTCACCGCCTTGCACCCCGCATGGTTCTCCAGGGCAACTCCTCCTCCCGACATTGTTGGCTACCGGCACCACCGCGCTAACCCTTTGCTCCACCACCGCCCTCTACTCCCTTCCCTTCTTCTCCATAGAACCCCCATAGCTCAAGCACAACCATGGCCTTGGCAATGTTGGAGATTCAAATCTGAGATCTCTACTGTGCCCAGGCAAGGAAGAGAGGTCGAAGGGGGGTGAATTCGTTCTGGTAGGATCTTGCTCCGGTGAGCCGGATCCCAGCCGGCGTGCCGTGAGTTCTGCACTCTAGCACATGGATTTTTGATGTTGCATATGTGCGTTGAACTTGTAACAAGCAAGTATTTGTTTTGTTGTGGAAGCACACGCGAGGTGCTGCAAGGTTTTCTCAGCGTTTGCTACCGGGAAGTTGTCGATTTGCCACATTTTATTTTGCAATTTGATCATTTGTCACACCCTGTGTCACTGACATGTGGTGGTCACAAGGCTAATAATCAAATTTCAGAGGAAAAGTGTGGTAAATGATCAAATATTCCTTGTTGTTTGCATTCTGTTTGGTAACACCTTGTTAGAAAAATGTTATGCAAGCACTTTTTTGTTGAATTATTTTTTCGAATGTTTCGAAACTATTTTTGCTCGGTTGTAACATCTTCCTAATAAAGTTGCAATATTTTTTTTTTGCATAACCAACCTTTTGTTGCATTATTACTCCTTCGAAAAAATAGTTTTTTTTCCATTTTTTGTAACATCTTCTTGAAAAAATATTACGACAATTTCCTGTAATAAATTATTATGCTAGAGGGTGGAATTTTGTTTCTAAAAGGGATGAACGGGATAACACTATACCTTTTTTCCCCACCTCTCAACCGACGGCTACAACGCGCCAGTGGGGAGAATTGAAGCCTCAGTTATCGTCGCTTGTACTCTGTTTCAGTTCTCATCACATGCCATGCCTTGCACACACACGGGCTGGTACATTAGTACAAAACCGATTGCGATAGGTCCGAGTGTACGATGAAAACCTCTTGCACGAAACTGCTGAGGATCCACCATAGAGCGTAAGTTACGCTAGGGCGATCGGGAGGCGATCGCGACGAAGCTAGGGTTTTCCTCTCGAGGGTAGTGTTCTCCGACGGCTGGGGTGATCTCGACGGCGAGATTTCTGCCCTTCCGGAAAATGAAGGAGGGCCTCACTGTGTCCTATGCCCTACCAGCACTGATGAGAACCGCGATCACCTCTTCTTTGATTGCCCATTTGCCACTAGATGTTGGGCTTACGTTGGTTTTCAGTGGGATAATACGAGATCGTTGATGGCCAGAATGGCACTTGCCAAAGCAGCTTATACTGGACCCTGTTTTGTGGAGGTTTTTGCTTGTGTCACTTGGAACATTTGGAAGATCAGAAATGAAGCCATCTTTCAATCCCTCCGGCCGGCCTTTGGGAGGTGGAAGGTCAAATTTCATTCGGACACCATGCTGCATCAACATCGACTCAAGGACTCTATAGTCCAGCACTTGATTCAGTGACTTAGAAGCTTAGCTTCTTAATTTTTGAACACCAAACTTCTTGTATCCCCATGTATTCTTCCCTCACATTTCAACCCCCATGATGTATTCTTAATGTGTAAGGGAGACCTATCTCATTAATATAAAATTTTAACCGTAGGGATTTTCCCTACGGTAATGGTGTTAAAAAAAAACAATGATTCGTACTGAATCCAGATTTCTATTCTGTATCGGCAACAAAAAAACGACACGGCAGCTCATCAACCCTGCTGGACTGGTGGTACACGGCTAAGAAGAACACCCCCCACCCCACCCCCCCCCCCCCCCCCCCCCCCCCCCCCCCCAAGGTCATGAGAAAAGGGCTCGCCTCGGCTACCTTGTTCGTGCCTTTATGATTTTGAAGCAGAGAAGCGTCTGTATTTTCGAAGGCGCACAGGCCTCAGTCGGTTCTTGCATAACCCTGATCAAGGAGGAGGCTGCGCTTTGGGCTCGAGGCTCGAGCTGGTGCCCTTGAGCTCAGGGCCATACAACCGACAACCTGGGATGTTCACAGATCGTATTTTCCCTATTTTTATGTTCCTCTTAAGAGGCTTGTTACCGAACTTCTACTTTTCAATGAAATGAAATGCAAAGGTCTTTTGCGTTTTCTCGAAAAATATCGGAGGCCCCACTGGCAGAGAAGCAGCAACTAAATGACCAAAGACATGAACTTCGATGAATACGAGTGTCCAGCAAGATGAACAAAGAAACGACTACAAGAACGAACAACCCACGATCGCTAACCACCGGTCTCCTAGCTCGAGTAGTCTATGACAATTTAAAGAAAATAATACACTCAGGTTGTATTACATGTGGTGGGATTGCGTTAGCATGCCCACTTAATTTTTTTTTCGAGAAAACGTAAAAGAGTTGCATTTCTTTATATTGGAAAGGTAGAGTTTGTTACATCCTCCAAAGAGGTTCTGTTACACAACAGGGAAAGAAAATTCAGTGTACAGCCCAAGTCTGTGGGAGAATGGCGCGCATGCCCAAAACGCCCGCTCTTGCCCAAATGTGCAGCCTCATCCTTGATCTTGGCTACCAGCACTAGTACATAACGACACATCAGAAACGGGCCAAAAACCTTATCGACAACGGAAAAAGGGTCCGTGTCCCCGCCCCCGTGGCTGATGTGAAGGCCCTCATCTCTTACGGAGGTGAAAAAACATTTCCGATGAGGTCTCCATTTGACAACGGTTGTGTGCAGACCTCTGTTTTCGATGTATCGGAACATCATATACGAAGATTCTGTTTCGACTCGTTTGCGTTGTGGTTTCTTCATAAGCCTAGAGCTGTAATAGAGTTGTCACTGGACATTTAAAATCTCACAACAGAAGCACAAAAATACTAACAAATCCATTCATAATGTATATAACAATTGTAACCATTACATAGCATCAAAAGATGATCAATTACACATCTCGAGACTTCTCCTTCTTCCTCAGCTCGCTATCCGTTTATAGTCCTCCACTCTTCTCCTTCTTCCTCAGCTCGCTCTCCGTTTCGTAACCTCGAGAACAGTCTTCGAGCTACCGAAACACTCAAGTGGTGGTTTCATGCTTCTCCAAATCACATCTGCAGCATAATTGCTACACACCTCCTGAAGATAGATGGAGAAACTAAAAACATGAAACCACACCGAGATCGCAAGTCTCCGTAGCAAATATATTTTGCCAAATTCTTTGTTTTGAGGCTTGCTCCATCTTGGACAGTGTCACCGAAATAATTCACAATCTAATACAAAACCAATAGAATATTTCATGAGTTGCTAATACAAATCACATATCAAAAAACAGCATCTCTAGTTCATGACATCTTGCCTATGCCGCTACAGAATATGATATATAAAGACAGAGCACAATTGATGAACAATCAAATATAAAACCAATTGATGAACTAGTTCATGAGCTGAGCGATTTAGACCTCATATTTTCTTCTCCGTGGACGGCGCCTCCAGATCGGCCACCTCCTCCTCCGTGGACGGCGCCTCTAGTTCGGCCACCTCCTCCTCCGTGGATGGCGCCTCCAGATCGGCCAACTCCGCCTCCGTGGACGGCGCCTCCAGATCGGCCACCTCCTCCTCTGTCGACGGCGACCTCCAGATCGGCCTCCGTTGACGGCGGATCCGCCAACACTGCTGCATCACCTCCTGACGAATGATCTGTACCACCTTCGCGTGGCCCAGAGGACGCCGGGAGGAGATCAGCCTTACGAGCTCCAACACCTGCCGCGTCACGGTCGCCTCTAGTTCTGCCTTAGCATCACGAATGGATGCAACTACCCAAGTGCGGCCGCTATAGCCGCGGCGGCGATGGCAGGATCTATAAGCGGCGGCAGAGGAAGCCATGAGAGAGTGAGGAGAGTAAAAAGCTACAGTGTGCGGCGGCTAGGGTTGAAAGATGGACAGTGAGGGAGTGGGAATGAGACTGATGGCTTGCTCTGTCGGCAGTACATTTATAAGCACCCAATTGGCAACGGACATTTTTTATAACCGTTTCCATTGGATACAAGTTCACAACTAATACATTCTACTGATTTTCAAAGTGAATTCGAACCTAATACATTATACTGATTTGCATAGCTGCATATGAAGCTAATACATTCTACTGATTTTCAAAGTGCATACGAATCTAATACATTCTACTGATTTCAAAGTGCATACGAACCTAATACATTCTACTGATTTTCAAAGTGCATACGAACCTAATACATTCTACTAATTTTCAAAGGGCATACAAATTGGTGGAATAATGTGAAAACAAAAGTTTGCTTAGGTTTACGGTCAAATACCATATAAGAAAATATTTACACCCCAAAATAAGTAATAAAAATAACTTTTGCAACAAAAGGTGGTCTCATCTAGGGCTGTCACTCTCATCTTCGCACTAGAAATTTATTTGTAATGATAAATACGGGATTTTATTTGAAATTTGTGCTTTCGTATAAATGAGAATATTGAGTTGTTAATGTTGTTATTTATTTCGGAGGGTGCTTGTGCATCTAATATAGAATAATGTGTCAATAAAAAGTATGCATAACCTTGTTGCATTATCACGAGGTAAAAAAGTTTGGTATAAAAAGATACATGAGTTTTTGTAAAGAATCTGCATCGGAGCCTCAGGAAGGTTTCTTCCTAGATGGCGATTATTGAGAATAGCGGAGGAGATCAAGCGACCGCCGCAAAGAACCACCGCTAGCAAGTGGCATGAAAGATTGCATTGTTGTCATTGGGCATGAACGAGCTCTCCATCTTTTCCCATGTGATGGCGTTTTCCTGACCACATCGAGGGCCCCCAAAACATACAACGTCTCGTCGTTGTACTTCTGGTAAATCGAGATTACCCGAACCCGAATTTTGGGTACCCGAATTGTCGGGTATCAAAAAATTCAGACAAAACCCGATCTTCAAACGCCCAGCCTGAGGATTGGAGAGCTCAAAAACATCCATGCTGCTACCCTGATGCCTAATTTGATACTTGTTTCTTTTAGCTAATCCATATGCCGCACTATTGTTTCTAATAATTTGGCGAAGCTGTATGCCGTTTTAACTTGGCGTAGCTGCTGTATGCCATGGCATTGTAATCACTCTGTGAATTCTATGGGGCTTTGTTCATTCAAAGTCGGGTAATAAAGTTGAATTTATCTATAAACTGTACCAAAAGCATATGAATCCGGCGAAGAACTTTTGGTACAGTTTATATGCCGCCGGCCGGCCACTTTTGTCACGTGCGAAATCGACAGGTCAATCCGACTATCTCTCCAACGAAAAAGATAGGCGAATCCGAGTATACCTCGTACGTGCATCGGTGCATTAAATGCCTGGTCGCTAGATGCAGGCCTCTGATCACCGTACCAATTGAACCCCCGACCGGCATACGTAAATCCGTTGGTTGATCGAGATCAAACGCCGCAGCCGGTGCGTGTGCAAAAATCACCATGAACTCCTTGACGAGCTCACGCTCTGTCCTCTCAAGGCTCGGGCGGCTCCTCCTCCAGCGCTACAAGCCTGTGCATCCGCCTCTGACTCCTCGGCACACCCAGCACGTCCACACCGCCGTGAGGAGGTCGCCGTCGGAGGTCTTGGACTCCATCCGAGGGTTTTTCTCCAGCCACGCCAAGCGTGTCACTGCCTATGGAACGCCGCCGCTGCAGCTACCGGTGGCCCGTTCATGGAGCCGGCTGCCGACCCCTTCACGCCGGTGGTACCGCGATCCACGGAAGGTCGCCGCGACGGTCCTCCTCCCGTTTGCCGTCGCCGGTGCGCTTTGCCCCCGCGAGATCGTTCCCTACACCAACCGTGCACACCGCGTCATCCTCCCCCGTCGAAAGAGCGGGATTTTGGCGACTCGGTCTTCGATGAGATCAAGAAGGAGCTCGGCGACAAGATACTTGGCCCGTCTGACCCTCGGACTGTCCGTGTCCGTCTCATCGCCGCCGATATAATCCGTGGAGTCCACCATGCCTTCCCACCGGGAGACGTTCCGACAGCGACGACAGCTCGGTTGCGGGTGACATGTCGGTCAACAAGAGCCGGGAGCAGGGGAACAAGGCAGTGCAGCCACAGACAGGACATCTCGGTGACCTCAACTGGGAGGTGATCGTGGTCAAAGATGATCATGTCAATGCGTACAGCTTGTTCGGTGGGAAGATTGTAGTCTCCACTAGATTGCTCGACTACTTCAAGACCGATGCTGAGATTGCCACCTTTCTTGCGCATGAGGTAGGTTTTCATTATGGGACTTATGGAAGTTGATGAGATGATCATGGGTCGCGTTACTGCGAGTTTTTTACGGGAGAATTGACTTCAGCCTATTTCGTAGGTCGGGCACGTGGTTGCAAGGCATTTCACTGAGTTCAGCAAGACAACCATGTTAATTCCGTTCCTGTACGACCTACTGCCCTTCTCACGAAGGTACGCTCATTCAGTTTCTTCACGCATATTTAATTATTAATTACATTGACCTTGGTGGTTAGCCAAATCCTAGCTGTTCCATGTAAGCACATTTTTCATGTTAGAGGCTATCTGGTCTCAACTCATGTATATTTTACCTCTCTATATATTTTACTAGGAAAGAGATAGAGGCAGATCTTATCGGAGTGATGCTACTAGCTGCCGCCGGTTTCGATCCACGCGTAGCCGCTGAGGTCTACGAGGAGCTAGGGAAGATCGGAGGAGACTCAGCGTGGTATGATTACATTGGTTCCCATCCTTCATGTAAAAAAAGATCACGGCTTTTATCACGGGGTAAGGCTATAGAGAAGGCGTTGGAACTTTATTACAAGCAAGTATGCTCTGGGGAAGCCGCTGATCGACATTTTCCTTATGGCGGCAGGTTCTGGGAGACTCTTATTTAACATCATAGTTTTATGCATAAAATTTGAAGATTTGTACTCTTCAAGCGGTTATCGGGCAAAGATATGTACTTTTGGTTGGTTCGCTGTATCGTATATTTGTCTTATTGCATGGCTGGCACTCAGATTTCCTGGACACTTTTGAAATAAAGCTATATAAACCATAATTTGACAAGTAATGTAAATTCATTTTTTTTTCAAAAAGTGGAACCCCGGCTTCTGCATCGAAACGATGTACTCAAATCTTTTATTGCGAAATTCTAAAAGATACCAAATAAAAAAACCTGAGCTCACATGCCTCGTGAAAATACCTCCACTAGGTTACAACTAACTCTATGGTAAAAGACAAAAACAAACAGAAAATACACACCTTTTTAGGCAAAATCTTCAAAAAGAAAAACTGAATGTACACCGATGACGACAAGTCCAACCAAGGGTGGATCTCGGAATTTTCATCCCCAAAGAAGAGCTTCAAGCCACCACCTTCAGTTAGGGCACAACAAAAGCACATGTCAACATTGCTAGAAATGTTTCCACCAAAATGTGCAAACTTTACGTAGACGCTTCTACCATCATCACATGTCCCACAAACGACTGATCACTATCCAGATGCCGCTGGAGTAGAAATTGGAAGTCGATGATGTCCCATACCGTGACGCCTCCAGTCACACCACTTTCGATGGAGCATCAACATGCACGACTTGACACCGAGGAGGACACGTCGTGTATAGCACCTGCCAAGATCAGGCATGACTTGACGCCTTGTATGAGACCTCGTGCGTCGTGACCGCGCGCCACGCATGACTTGACAACTCCTTCGAAGTAGTCGGTTGTAGCAGTTGATGAGTCAAAACGAATCCAATTTCGAAGTGAAGGGGGTGGTGTCCCATGCCGACCTCAAACTCCGCATTCACAGTAGAGGATGTCCCATACATTCACCACTTGCGACATATGGAGATGGAGACCATCATCAAACCTTCTCGGGAAACCATCAGACCTTATTGCATCGAACATAGAAGAGGCCGGCTTCCCTCTTGCTCTAGACCATGGAATGTTGATCTGCTAGCGGACAACAAATACCGAGAACGGTGACAACGAGGTCATGTGTATAAAATAGGAAGCTACCAAGACCACTCCACGCCAGAGCTAAAGAAGATTCGAGATATGATCCCAGTTTTCCCGCCGATAACGATGAGACTCGATCGCGCCGGTATGGAAGGTTATTTAGGCAACTTTATGTGAACACTTGGTTGTTGATGGCTTGACCCTTTCCCTTGCATCAACTTTAGTTATAGAGATAATTGATCTTAAAAAATAAGAAAATAGAGGTAATTACATTGTTGGTCACATTAGTTCCGTAAATAACTTGAAAGTCATGTTTGATCCAAGAGCCCGGTTGACCGTGCACACGAGGTCAAAATGTGGCCACATCTCAAAAATTATGTTGACATGGCTGAAGTTTTTCTGTTTTCGCAAATGAGCTCCTCTATTTTTTACTTTTTGACATGGATCTCTTCTAAATTTTTTTTTGGAGGCTTAAAAATCTTTTGCAGGCGAGATAGCACCGAAGGATCAATGTGCCGGCCAACATGGCCTCCCCTCCTTGGCGAGAATCCCAGAAATCGGCTCCACGCAGGAGTCGAACTCTAGTTGATCGGTACACCACTGTGTGTGACCCGAACCATTGGGCTATTGCCACGTTCTCAAGCTCCTCTAAATTTTAGTATGGGTTATTCTATCGGTTTATTAATTTCCGACGCTCGCAGCATGCATGTTGTTCAGCGAAATATTCCTCGGCGACGACGTGACTGATGCGCAGGCTCAAACTCGTCGAGACGCACACGAGAACTCACGCGTGCAAATGTGCAATAAAACCTTGTGCACTTAGTCCGTTGTTAAATTCAGTTTCGTCAGACATTTCGACAGTTTGAGCCTTGGCTGAAATACCACCTCACCTATGTTTGATTCTTCTTCTCACGAACGGTGTTTGATCTGACGCGTGGCACTGACACGTGCGAGCGGTCGCGTTGGCGGCGGTAAAGCGTGCCGCGCGGAGGCCGAGCACCTGCGGCTAGCGCTGGCTGGGCTGCAACGTGGAGCTGGAGCGCCCCGATGCCGTCGCCGCTGGCCTCCGCACCAAGATAGACCAGCTCCTGTGGATGTCGCATGATGGCGAAGGCGCCGAGGGAGACTGCGGGGCTCACAGTGGTACGCACGCGTCCGTTCGTGTGCCGAGCACCGCGGAGGTGTCACCCATGAGCCGAGCACCGCGGAGGTATTTTGTCAAACACCACGCGGGCGTCAGCAATGGCGGAGACGGCGATGAGAAATCTGAGCGTGCACAATCCACCGTCAACCATGGTTTGTCGGAGATGTCGCGTCCACGGGGACCAAGACGCTGGACCCCCACGCCCTCGCCCTCGCCCTCGCCCTCGCTGGCGGCCTCCTGCGTGCCCAGACTCAGCCACCCTCGTCGCGGCGATCACGGACCCTGTACCATACTGCAGAGGCAGCACGGCTATAACGCCGAGGAACAAAATACCCATGCAAATTAACCGAACATTGCGTATTCTGGTTTAATTCCGTAGCTTAACTGAACAGTGCTTAGATGTTACGTACTAATTTGCACTTCCATGCTCAAGCTTCAGTCATTCCAACCGCGGAAACATCGCATTCTTACCTTGACAAACTGGAGGTCACAGGTCAGATGAGATTGTAATTTTTTATCTTGCCTTTACAAACCTGGAACCATATACTTTTCCTACAGTAGTATCTGCCATTCCAAAAGCTCCTGTCTGCCACGGTCATCTGTAGATGTGAAAAGCTCCGGTTAGACGAAATTCAGAATGCAGAGTTGCAACAGCAGGGTCCAGCTCAACTGCCTGAATCAAAACGGAGAACTGAAAGTAGCGAGACATAATGGTATTACTGTCGAACATTTCTTTTTAGCGGAAGTACGTACTGATGGAACGCCAATGCGTGCTGGCTGCCTGTAGAGCAGGATGCGACGTTGGCGATGCCTGAGATGGTGGACAGACACCTTGCTCCACCGCCCGTAGCTCCTCGTCGCCCCCGCTGGTTTCGGCGCATGGCGTCCTGTCCTCCGCACCAAGCTAGACCAGCTCCTGCACCTGTCGTAGTATGTTGGCCAAGGCGACCAGTGAGACAGCGGGCTCGCAATGGTGCGGCCGGCGTGCTGGCACTTGTGCTTGTGCCGCGAGCACAAAGCTGTCCCAGACCTGTCGCCATGCGCATGGCTACAAAGAAGAACGCCTCCTCCACGTTCTCCTCGCTTGACCTGACGCCGAGCATGGCGGGAAGCATTTTGTCGAACCTCTCGCGGGCGTTGGCGGAGACGGCGACGAGAAATTTGACCTCTAGTGCACGGTCCTCCAAGGTTTGTGTCGTCGTGTGGTTACCCGGTTGGTGGTATCCGGGATACCGTCGCCGTCGCCGGCGGCCTCCAGCGTGCCCGGATTCGCTACCCTCGTCGCGGCGACCGCCGACGTCAACTGTGTTAGCCACGGTGAAATTTTACACAAGACCCTGTACCATACTACAGAAGAGAGTTTTCTTTTTGCAAAAAATTACAGCCTGCCTACTACTCAGTGATTCAGTGTAACTATAGTGTCGCCGGGGAACTAAGTACCCATGCAAATTAAATGAACATCGTGTATTCTGATTTAATTCCATAGCTTAACTGAATATTGCCTGGATGTTAATTAGCACTTCCATGCTGCTGCTTCAGATGGAAACATCGCATGCTATCCTTGACAAACTGAAGGTGAGATCGAAATAAAATGATGCAGCGTGAGGGACTGTAACTTTATTTTTTACCTTGACAAAGATGGAACCCAGCTTCTCCAGCAATTCAGTCTGCTTCAGTCATCTGCAGATGCCAAGAGATCCTGTCAGAAATTCGGAATACGGAGTTGCAATTGCATCAGCAGGGTCCAGCTCGACTGCCTGCATCAAAAAGAGAACTGAAAATAACAAGACATATTGTTTTACTATCGAGCAAAATGTTCTAATCGTGAGCAAGTAATAATACTGCACATATCTGAAGCAAAAGGGTTGCCATGTACTCCGTATGTGTGACAAGACCACAGCCTCATTTAGTCAGTTAAAAGACGGACACCGTTAGTTATCTGTCAGCAACAAGGTTTTGGTTACCGGTAGACAAATATTCCCGAGGGTGGTCGGGATTTCCGGTTACCGCGGTTACCGGAAAATCCCGACCGGTTACCGGATGAATTTGAAATCCAAAATTCGAAAATTCAATTTTTTTTGTTCCACATTTAACCATTTACCAAAAGTTTTCATTAAAATTCAAATTTTCAGGATTTTTCGTTTGGTATGACTATTTCATGAGGGTGCAACAAACCAAGAACTGTTCCACTCCGAAGGCAGCAAAAATGCACATCATAAAATCTGATACAGATCTTTATCAGCCAGGCAGCCAACCAAGAATTTAAGGGGGAAAACGAAATCCATCGCCATGCAACAAACGAAAAAAAGAAAATCCAACTAATAGATCATTTGGTCAATCTCTGAGGCTGTTGCGGCGTGACGGTCAGCGTTTCGACGGTTTGCGCCTTGGATCGCGGGCGGCGGCCTCCGTTCTTTGGGCGGCAAGGGCCGTGAGCGGCGGCGGGGATGTTTAGTCCTGATCTTAGCCGCGGGGTTCTGACACTAGTATAGAACGACACATCAGATACCCCTCTATGAAAACGACACGAGTTAGGCGACGGGGAATCGAGCCTTCCGCGTGAAAAAGCCACCCGCGAGGGCTATCCTCCCGCGACCCGCGACACATCGGCAACGGTTGTGTTTCCCGCAATCGTTTGCGTTATATGAGACCGCGCGTCGAGAGGCAGCGCGTTGGTTGACGGCGTCGAGAGGCAGCGCGTTGATTGCCGGCATCGAGAGGCAGCTCAGGGAAGCTTGGTCCCGGTTCCAGCTAGTGGGGCGGTGGTATAACCCGAAAACCTACTACTTTTTATTATTATTTTGATTTAGGAGCGCGGAGTCTAAATCTTACATATGTAGTTTATCCGATGTGAGTTTCACAAGGCTGTTAAAACTTGTCCATTATTACTTCCACCTGAAAGTGACTTGCCAGCGAACACATACCATGTCAAGAGGGTGATCTGCCCCATTCCAGCCGAATACGTGAAAATACACGCTTAATTGTAAGAATGATTGTATTCTGCACCGAGTGAAAAATAAAAATATACGGCGTTGTCTCATATGTAACTTTCCTCGTTACATATGGTGTTTCCAACTTCATTACGAAAAAAAGAACAAAAATTGTACCTGCTTGATGGTGTCCGGAAGAAGTCAAGGACGCCAGCCTATGGCGGAGCTTCAGACCAAAATAATGGGGCTAATCATGAATTAAGAGATATATTAGGCACTAAACTAGACATCTCAACAAAAAAAATCACGTCTTCTAAATATTAGTGTGCATGCACCATGCACGTATGTGGTGGGCCCTTGCCTGACTCTCTGTGGGACCACTTCCCAACGATATGTGCGGATGGGGCGTGGACACTGGACTATGGAGAGAGACGTGCAGACCCGATCGATATTTGCGGGTTGAACCCGCGGGTTCTGACCGTTGCTGTTCTTTCGATCTGTGTCCAAACCGCACCACTCCACCCCGCTTATTTGGTCAACCTGCACCGCTCCAGTCCAATTCTTGTCAACATCCATTTTAGCCCAGCCCAACTGAATCCACAGCAAAAACCGCACCGAAAAATCCATTTCAACCCGCACCATTCCCAGGCTGATAAGGTGATTAATTACGGGGAGAAGCTAGTGATCCAAGTGTCAAAATCCATATGGGTTAGAAGTGATCGAAGCCGTACGTGTAGGTATGCTCTGTTTCTGTTGTCACATGCCTTGGACACATGCACGGGCTGGCCGATACTGTGACGTGTACGGCGGTGACTATGATAGGCGAATCCGAGCGTACTTCTAATTCATACATTGCATCGGTCGGCCTCTCGTCAACAAATACGAGCACCGCACTGTTAACCATGAGCAGCTGCTTGAGGAGCTCCCGGTCCGTCCTCTCCCGGCGTCTGCTCCGCCGCTACAGGCCTGCGCAACCGCCGCTGACTCGCTGCTATCAGCGAACCCCTGCGCCGCTGCTACCGGCGGCTAGTCCATCGACCCACCTCGCCCGTGGGTGGCTCCAGAAATTGTGTAAGGTCGCCGGGGTGGCCTTTCTCACATACTCCACGGTGTCCTTCCTCCCACACGCCACAAAGTTGGCTGTCTGCTATGCGTACAGCCACGAGGAAACTGTTCCCTACACTAACCGCATCCACCGGGTCCTCTCTCTATTGGATGAGCGCGAGTTTGGTGACTCGGTTTCCGAAAGTATTAAGAAGCAGCACGGCGACGACATCCTTGGCCCGTCTGACCCCGACACGGTCCGTGTCCGTCGCATCGCCAATGATATCACCGGCGGAATCAACCCTGTTCTTCTAATCAAGACCCGTTGCGGCGACGACGGCCCGGAACTACCAAGTAATGTGTTTCACCGCCTTGCACCCCGCATGGTTCTCCAGGGCAACTCCTCCTCCCGCATTGTTGGCTACCGGCACCACCGCGCTAACCCTTTGCTCCACCACCGCCCTCTACTCCCTTCCCTTCTTCTCCATAGAACCCCCATAGCTCAAGCACAACCATGGCCTTGGCAATGTTGGAGATTCAAATCTGAGATCTCTACTGTGCCCAGGCAAGGAAGAGAGGTCGAAGGGGGGTGAATTCGTTCTGGTAGGATCTTGCTCCGGTGAGCCGGATCCCAGCCGGCGTGCCGTGAGTTCTGCACTCTAGCACATGGATTTTTGATGTTGCATATGTGCGTTGAACTTGTAACAAGCAAGTATTTGTTTTGTTGTGGAAGCACACGCGAGGTGCTGCAAGGTTTTCTCAGCGTTTGCTACCGGGAAGTTGTCGATTTGCCACATTTTATTTTACAATTTGATCATTTTCACACCCTGTGTCACTGACATGTGGTGGTCACAAGGCTAATAATCAAATTTCAGAGGAAAAGTGTGGTAAATGATCAAATATTCCTTGTTGTTTGCATTCTGTTTGGTAACACCTTGTTAGAAAAATGTTATGCAAGCACTTTTTTGTTGAATTATTTTTTCGAATGTTTCGAAACTATTTTTGCTCGGTTGTAACATCTTCCTAATAAAGTTGCAATATTTTTTTTTGCATAACCAACCTTTTGTTGCATTATTACTCCTTCGAAAAAATAGTTTTTTTCCATTTTTTGTAACATCTTCTTGAAAAAATATTACGACAATTTCCTGTAATAAATTATTATGCTAGAGGGTGGAATTTTGTTTCTAAAAGGGATGAACGGGATAACACTATACCTTTTTTCCCCACCTCTCAACCGACGGCTACAACGCGCCAGTAGGGAGAATTGAAGCCTCAGTTATCGTCGCTTGTACTCTGTTTCAGTTCTCATCACATGCCATGCCTTGCACACACACGGGCTGGTACATTAGTACAAAACCGATTGCGATAGGTCCGAGTGTACGATGAAAACCTCTTGCACGAAACTGCTGAGGATCCACCATAGAGCGTAAGTTACGCTAGGGCGATCGGGAGGCGATCGCGACGAAGCTAGGGTTTTCCTCTCGAGGGTAGTGTTCTCCGACGGCTGGGGTGATCTCGACGGCGAGATTTCTGCCCTTCCGGCCGGTTGTGAGGATCTTGTGCCGCCGCGTGCCGTGATACAAGTCTTACAGCCTCAAACATACGAATGAAGCAATTCTAAAAATATGTACCTCCTGGCTGGTGCCGGCAAACATATGGATCAACTGAACCATGCAAACAACTGCATCAAGCATAAAACAAACAATGTCCAAGTCTCTGATGAACTTGAACACATCACTTCAGTTCTTCAGAACTACAGCCCAGACACGGTCGAACCAGATGTTAGAACCTTCGTTTGGGGAGGCACATCTGTTGCTGCTGCAAGATTCTATAAATTTATCTTTGCACGAGTGCATTGTGAGCAAGAATTCAGAGCAATCTGGTCCTCTAAATGTCTACCAAAACTGAAGGTGTTTCTTTGGCCCATGTACAATGACAGACTTAACACTAAAGACCTAATGTCACGCAAGCATTGGCACGTTGAAGGAGGGCCTCACTGTGTCCTATGCCCTACCAGCACTGATGAGAACCGCGATCACCTCTTCTTTGATTGCCCATTTGCCACTAGATGTTGGGCTTACGTTGGTTTTCAGTGGGATAATACGAGATCGTTGATGGCCAGAATGGCACTTGCCAAAGCAGCTTATACTGGACCCTGTTTTGTGGAGGTTTTTGCTTGTGTCACTTGGAACATTTGGAAGATCAGAAATGAAGCCATCTTTCAATCCCTCCGGCCGGCCTTTGGGAGGTGGAAGGTCAAATTTCATTCGGACACCATGCTGCATCAACATCGACTCAAGGACTCTATAGTCCAGCACTTGATTCAGTGGCTTAGAAGCTTAGCTTCTTAATTTTTGAACACCAAACTTCTTGTATCCCCATGTATTCTTCCCTCACATTTCAACCCCCATGATGTATTCTTAATGTGTAAGGGAGACCTATCTCATTAATATAAAAATTTAACCGTAGGGATTTTCCCTACGGTAATGGTGTTAAAAAAAACAATGATTCGTACTGAATCCAGATTTCTATTCTCTATCGACAACAAAAAAACGACACGGCAGCTCATCAACCCTGCTGGACTGGTGGTACACGGCTAAGAAGAACACCCCCCCCCCACCCCCCCCCCCCCCCCCCCCCCCAAGGTCATGAGAAAAGGGCTCGCCTCGGCTACCTTGTTCGTGCCTTTATGATTTTGAAGCAGAGAAGCGTCTGTATTTTCGAAGGCGCACAGGCCTCAGTCGGTTCTTGCATAACCCTGATCAAGGAGGAGGCTGCGCTTTGGGCTCGAGCTGGTGCCCTTGAGCTCAGGGCCATACAACCGACAACCTGGGATGTTCACAGATCGTATTTTCCCTATTTTTATGTTCCTCTTAAGAGGCTTGTTACCGAACTTCTACTTTTCAATGAAATGAAATGCAAAGGTCTTTTGCGTTTTCTTGAAAAATATCGGAGGCCCCACTGGCAGAGAAGCAGCAACTAAATGACCAAAGACATGAACTTCGATGAATACGAGTGTCCAGCAAGATGAACAAAGAAACGACTACAAGAACGAACAACCCACGATCGCTAACCACCGGTCTCCTAGCTCGAGTAGTCTATGACAATTTAAAGAAAATAATACACTCAGGTTGTATTACATGTGGTGGGATTGCGTTAGCATGCCCACTTAATTTTTTTTCGAGAAAACGTAAAAGAGTTGCATTTCTTTATATTGGAAAGGTAGAGTTTGTTACATCCTCCAAAGAGGTTCTGTTACACAACAGGGAAAGAAAATTCAGTGTACAGCCCAAGTCTGTGGGAGAATGGCGCGCATGCCCAAAACGCCCGCTCTTGCCCAAATGTGCAGCCTCAACCTTGATCTTGGCTACCAGCACTAGTACATAACAACACATCAGAAACGGGCCAAAAACCTCATCGACAACGGAAAAAGGGTCCGTGTCCCCGCCCCCGTGGCTGATGTGAAGGCCCTCATCTCTTACGGAGGTGAAAAACCGTTTCCGATGAGGTCTCCATTTGACAACGGTTGTGTGCAGACCTCTGTTTTCGATGTATCGGAACATCATATACGAAGATTCTGTTTCGACTCGTTTGCGTTGTGGTTTCTTCATAAGCCTAGAGCTGTAATAGAGTTGTCACTGGACATTTAAAATCTCACAACAGAAGCACAAAAATACTAACAAATCCATTCATAATGTATATAACAATTGTAACCATTACATAGCATCAAAAGATGATCAATTACACATCTCGAGACTTCTCCTTCTTCCTCAGCTCGCTATCCGTTTATAGTCCTCCACTCTTCTCCTTCTTCCTCAGCTCGCTCTCCGTTTCGTAACCTCGAGAACAGTCTTCGAGCTACCGAAACACTCAAGTGGTGGTTTCATGCTTCTCCAAATCACATCTGCAGCATAATTGCTACACACCTCCTGAAGATAGATGGAGAAACTAAAAACATGAAACCACACCGAGATCGCAAGTCTCCGTAGCAAATATATTTTGCCAAATTCTTTGTTTTGAGGCTTGCTCCATCTTGGACAGTGTCACCGAAATAATTCACAATCTAATACAAAACCAATAAATATTTCATGAGTTGCTAATACAAATCACATATCAAAAAACAGCATCTCTAGTTCATGACATCTTGCCTATGCCGCTACAGAATATGATATATAAAGACAGAGCACAATTGATGAACAATCAAATATAAAACCAATTGATGAACTAGTTCATGAGCTGAGCGATTTAGACCTCATATTTTCTTCTCCGTGGACGGCGCCTCCAGATCGGCCACCTCCTCCTCCGTGGACGGCGCCTCTAGTTCGGCCACCTCCTCCTCCGTGGATGGCGCCTCCAGATCGGCCAACTCCGCCTCCGTGGACGGCGCCTCCAGATCGGCCACCTCCTCCTCTGTCGACGGCGACCTCCAGATCGGCCTCCGTTGACGGCGGATCCGCCAACACTGCTGCATCACCTCCTGACGAATGATCTGTACCACCTTCGCGTGGCCCAGAGGACGCCGGGAGGAGATCAGCCTTACGAGCTCCAACACCTGCCGCGTCACGGTCGCCTCTAGTTCTGCCTTAGCATCACGAACGGATGCAACTACCCAAGTGCGGCCGCTATAGCCGCGGCGGCGATGGCAGGATCTATAAGCGCCGGCAGAGGAAGCCATGAGAGAGTGAGGAGAGTAAAAAGCTACAGTGTGCGGCGGCTAGGGTTGAAAGATGGACAGTGAGGGAGTGGGAATGAGACTGATGGCTTGCTCTGTCGGCAGTACATTTATAAGCACCCAATTGGCAACGGACATTTTTTATAACCGTTTCCATTGGATACAAGTTCACAACTACTATGTGCTATTGATTTCCGTAACTGCATACGAACCTAATACATTCTACTGATTTTCAAAGTGAATTCGAACCTAATACATTATACTGATTTGCATAGCTGCATATGAAGCTAATACATTCTACTGATTTTCAAAGTGCATACGAATCTAATACATTCTACTGATTTTCAAAGTGCATACGAACCTAATACATTCTACTGATTTTCAAAGTGCATACGAACCTAATACATTCTACTAATTTTCAAAGGGCATACAAATTGGTGGAATAATGTGAAAACAAAAGTTTGCTTAGGTTTATGGTCAAATACCATATAAGAAAATATTTACACCCCAAAATAAGTAATAAAAATAACTTTTGCAACAAAAGGTGGTCTCATCTAGGGCTGTCACTCTCATCTTCGCACTAGAAATTTATTTGTAATGATAAATACGGGATTTTATTTGAAATTTGTGCTTTCGTATAAATGAGAATATTGAGTTGTTAATGTTGTTATTTATTTCGGAGGGTGCTTGTGCATCTAATATAGAATAATGTGTCAATAAAAAGTATGCATAACCTTGTTGCATTATCACGAGGTAAAAAAGTTTGGTATAAAAAGATACATGAGTTTTTTAAAGAATCTGCATCGGAGCCTCAGGAAGGTTTCTTCCTAGATGGCGATTATTGAGAATAGCGGAGGAGATCAAGCGACCGCCGCAAAGAACCACCGCTAGCAAGTGGCATGAAAGATTGCATTGTTGTCATTGGGCATGAACGAGCTCTCCATCTTTTCCCATGTGATGGCGTTTTCCTGACCACATCGAGGGCCCCCAAAACATACAACGTCTCGTCGTTGTACTTCTGGTAAATCGAGATTACCCGAACCCGAATTTTGGGTACCCGAATTGTCGGGTATCAAAAAATTCAGACAAAACCCGATCTTCAAACGCCCAGCCTGAGGATTGGAGAGCTCAAAAACATCCATGCTGCTACCCTGATGCCTAATTTGATACTTGTTTCTTTTAGCTAATCCATATGCCGCACTATTGTTTCTAATAATTTGGCGAAGCTGTATGCCGTTTTAACTTGGCGTAGCTGCTGTATGCCATGGCATTGTAATCACTCTGTGAATTCTATGGGGCTTTGTTCATTCAAAGTCGGGTAATAAAGTTGAATTTATCTATAAACTGTACCAAAAGCATATGAATCCGGCGAAGAACTTTTGGTACAGTTTATATGCCGCCGGCCGGCCACTTTTGTCACGTGCGAAATCGACAGGTCAATCCGACTATCTCTCCAACGAAAAAGATAGGCGAATCCGAGTATACCTCGTACGTGCATCGGTGCATTAAATGCCTGGTCGCTAGATGCAGGCCTCTGATCACCGTACCAATTGAACCCCCGACCGGCATACGTAAATCCGTTGGTTGATCGAGATCAAACGCCGCAGCCGGTGCGTGTGCAAAAATCACCATGAACTCCTTGACGAGCTCACGCTCTGTCCTCTCAAGGCTCGGGCGGCTCCTCCTCCAGCGCTACAAGCCTGTGCATCCGCCTCTGACTCCTCGGCACACCCAGCACGTCCACACCGCCGTGAGGAGGTCGCCGTCGGAGGTCTTGGACTCCATCCGAGGGTTTTTCTCCAGCCACGCCAAGCGTGTCACTGCCTATGGAACGCCGCCGCTGCAGCTACCGGTGGCCCGTTCATGGAGCCGGCTGCCGACCCCTTCACGCCGGTGGTACCGCGATCCACGGAAGGTCGCCGCGACGGTCCTCCTCCCGTTTGCCGTCGCCGGTGCGCTTTGCCCCGCGAGATCGTTCCCTACACCAACCGTGCACACCGCGTCATCCTCCCCCCGTCGAAAGAGCGGGATTTTGGCGACTCGGTCTTCGATGAGATCAAGAAGGAGCTCGGCGACAAGATACTTGGCCCGTCTGACCCTCGGACTGTCCGTGTCCGTCTCATCGCCGCCGATATAATCCGTGGAGTCCACCATGCCTTCCCCACCGGGAGACGTTCCGACAGCGACGACAGCTCGGTTGCGGGTGACATGTCGGTCAACAAGAGCCGGGAGCAGGGGAACAAGGCAGTGCAGCCACAGACAGGACATCTCGGTGACCTCAACTGGGAGGTGATCGTGGTCAAAGATGATCATGTCAATGCGTACAGCTTGTTCGGTGGGAAGATTGTAGTCTCCACTAGATTGCTCGACTACTTCAAGACCGATGCTGAGATTGCCACCTTTCTTGCGCATGAGGTAGGTTTTCATTATGGGACTTATGGAAGTTGATGAGATGATCATGGGTCGCGTTACTGCGAGTTTTTTACGGGAGAATTGACTTCAGCCTATTTCGTAGGTCGGGCACGTGGTTGCAAGGCATTTCACTGAGTTCAGCAAGACAACCATGTTAATTCCGTTCCTGTACGACCTACTGCCCTTCTCACGAAGGTACGCTCATTCAGTTTCTTCACGCATATTTAATTATTAATTACATTGACCTTGGTGGTTAGCCAAATCCTAGCTGTTCCATGTAAGCACATTTTTCATGTTAGAGGCTATCTGGTCTCAACTCATGTATATTTTACCTCTCTATATATTTTACTAGGAAAGAGATAGAGGCAGATCTTATCGGAGTGATGCTACTAGCTGCCGCCGGTTTCGATCCACGCGTAGCCGCTGAGGTCTACGAGGAGCTAGGGAAGATCGGAGGAGACTCAGCGTGGTATGATTACATTGGTTCCCATCCTTCATGTAAAAAAAGATCACGGCTTTTATCACGGGGTAAGGCTATAGAGAAGGCGTTGGAACTTTATTACAAGCAAGTATGCTCTGGGGAAGCCGCTGATCGACATTTTCCTTATGGCGGCAGGTTCTGGGAGACTCTTATTTAACATCATAGTTTTATGCATAAAATTTGAAGATTTGTACTCTTCAAGCGGTTATCGGGCAAAGATATGTACTTTTGGTTGGTTCGCTGTATCGTATATTTGTCTTATTGCATGGCTGGCACTCAGATTTCCTGGACACTTTTGAAATAAAGCTATATAAACCATAATTTGACAAGTAATGTAAATTCATTTTTTTTTCAAAAAGTGGAACCCGGCTTCTGCATCGAAACGATGTACTCAAATCTTTTATTGCGAAATTCTAAAAGATACCAAATAAAAAAACCTGAGCTCACATGCCTCGTGAAAATACCTCCACTAGGTTACAACTAACTCTATGGTAAAAGACAAAAACAAACAGAAAATACACACTTTTTAGGCAAAATCTTCAAAAAGAAAAACTGAATGTACACCGATGACGACAAGTCCAACCAAGGGTGGATCTCGGAATTTTCATCCCCAAAGAAGAGCTTCAAGCCACCACCTTCAGTTAGGGCACAACAAAAGCACATGTCAACATTGCTAGAAATGTTTCCACCAAAATGTGCAAACTTTACGTAGACGCTTCTACCATCATCACATGTCCCACAAACGACTGATCACTATCCAGATGCCGCTGGAGTAGAAATTGGAAGTCGATGATGTCCCATACCGTGACGCCTCCAGTCACACCACTTTCGATGGAGCATCAACATGCACGACTTGACACCGAGGAGGACACGTCGTGTATAGCACCTGCCAAGATCAGGCATGACTTGACGCCTTGTATGAGACCTCGTGCGTCGTGACCGCGCGCCACGCATGACTTGACAACTCCTTTGAAGTAGTCGGTTGTAGCAGTTGATGAGTCAAAACGAATCCAATTTCGAAGTGAAGGGGGTGGTGTCCCATGCCGACCTCAAACTCCGCATTCACAGTAGAGGATGTCCCATACATTCACCACTTGCGACATATGGAGATGGAGACCATCATCAAACCTTCTCGGGAAACCATCAGACCTTATTGCATCGAACATAGAGAGGCCGGCTTCCCTCTTGCTCTAGACCATGGAATGTTGATCTGCTAGCGGACAACAAATACCGAGAACGGTGACAACGAGGTCATGTGTATAAAATAGGAAGCTACCAAGACCACTCCACGCCAGAGCTAAAGAAGATTCGAGATATGATCCCAGTTTTCCCGCCGATAACGATGAGACTCGATCGCGCCGGTACGGAAGGTTATTTAGGCAACTTTACGTGAACACTTGGTTGTTGATGGCTTGACCCTTTCCCTTGCATCAACTTTAGTTATAGAGATAATTGATCTTAAAAAATAAGAAAATAGAGGTAAGTACATTGTTGGTCACATTAGTTCCGTAAATAACTTGAAAGTCATGTTTGATCCAAGAGCCCGGTTGACCGTGCACACGAGGTCAAAATGTGGCCACATCTCGAAAATTATGTTGACATGGCTGGAGTTTTTCTGTTTTCGCAAATGAGCTCCTCTATTTTTATTTTTTGACATGGAGCTCCTCTAAATTTTTTTTTTTGAGACTTAAAAATCTTTTGCAGGCGAGATAGCACCGAAGGATCAATGTGCCGGCCAACATGGCCTCCCCTCCTTGGCGAGAATCCCAGAAATCGGCTCCACGCAGGAGTCGAACTCTAGTTGATCGGTACACCGCTGTGTGTGACCCGAACCATTGGGCTATTGCCACGTTCTCAAGCTCCTCTAAATTTTAGTATGGGTTATTCTATCGGTTTATTAATTTCCGACGCTCTGAGCATGTTGTTCAGCGAAAGTAACACCGCACCTGTTCGCCCTCGTGCGTCTCAGAAGACGAAGATCGCTGAAGGTGTCGAGCTTTGATCTGGTCAGGGGACGGCACGACGGTCGTCTTCTCTGTTGGAACGTGTACTGTGTTTTCGGAATATAAAAGGCAGAGCAAGAAAGAGAACAGCTGCGCGACATTACGCAGCGCAAAACCCTTGGCTGTGCTCACTGTTTCTCTTCCCTACCTCGCTCGTGTGCCGTGTGCGTGTGTGTGATCCGGAGCTCGGCTGACATGCCTCATCTCTACCGCGGGGCTTTCTCCGCTTCGAGGTTGGTCGATTTCGCCGGCGGCGCGCGCAAACACAAAGACGTGCTCTGTATGATTCATCTTTTCAAATTTCAAGATTGGCGTTTGCTTGATTTGACTTGTGGAACGTGTAGACCGAGAATCTGAGGGCCGGCCCTGCCCCGCGTCTGCAGTCTGCACCGGTGAAGGATGCCGGCGGCGACACGAGGCCATCGCCGCTGGACTCCGCACCACCAGCTCATCCAGACGGCGTATGATGGCTAAGGCGCTGAGGGAGACGGCGAGCTCGCGGTGCTGTGGACGCGTGCGTGCGTGTGTGCCGCGAGCGCAAAGCAGTTCCGGATCGTCGTTGAAGGGGAACGCGAACGCGCGCCGCCCGTCGACGGTGTGGTGGATCCACCGGACACCCGTGGTGCTCCATCCGGCACGTGGTCGACGCAGAGCGCCTGCTATAGCTAGCGGGCGCGGGCAGCTTCCGCCGCGTCGCCGCGCAAGCCCGACAGCTTGACCCTGCTGGAGAAGTCGCGGCCACGGAGAAAATTTACACAGGACCCTGTACCATACTACGTCAGAGTTTTTTTTCTTGCAATAAATTACAACCTAGCTACTCAGCACGGCTATATCGCGGGGGAACCAAATACAGATGCACATCAACTGAACATTGCGTATTCTGGTTTAATTCCGAAAGCTTGACTGAACACTGCCTGGGTGTTAATTAGCACTTCCGCGATCCAGCTGCAGTCAGTCGAACCTCAGATATGCGTTGCAAAATGTATTTTTTGTCGTCATTTTTAGCTTGTTTTCCTATTTCAAACAAACTGAAAAAAATTCAAAACACTTAATAATTCTATCAACTCTACCTAGTAACATCCCCGGTCTCTTTTACGTTACACATATGGTTACGGTCAAACTTAGAATGTGTCGGTGTACCCTGTGCACACTTGGTTTTTTCCATTAGTATTGTGTGAAATTTAACAAGGTCATGTCGAGACGAAATATGTAATTACTACCAGGTTTCACTTTTCGCCGGAAATAAAGCACTGTGTGGAAATGAAATATATGATGCAAATGCCACAATGGTAGTCTGTAACCAGAAAAGTCAGCTCTGTAGCAGCTGCAAAAGCTACATTTTCTTCGGACACCATATTGGTACTTAGGACATCTCCAGCCGTTCGGCCCCCCAGGCCGAAAAACGGCGCCTTTTTGGACGGCCTGGGGGAACGCCGTCGCAATTTGACGTCCTGGGTTCGGTGTTTTCCCAGTCGCCGAACCCAGGCCGCCCCCAGCCGGCCAATTTTCGGCCAAATTTTCAACATACAAATCAACGCACATCAACTTTCGGCCAAACTTTCGGCATACAAATCAACACACAAATAGTTCAACATACAAATCCACACACAAATAGTTCAACATACAAATCCATAGACAAATAGTTCAACAATGCAAGCAAATAGAACAAACTAGGCGTCGGCATGGCCATTGCCTTTGCGCCTCCACAGGTGCTCCACCAGATCATTCTGCAGCTGTGTATGCACCGTCGAGTCTCGAATCTCCTGACGCAGATGGCGGGCGAGCCTTCCCGAGAGTCTTCCCGAGAGTCTTCTTTGCGGCGGGATGACGGCGGGGGGAGGAGGGGCAGCCGGCGGCGGAGGATTGGGCGAGATGGCGGCTTCCTAGCTAGTTGTATGTGGCGGAGGTGGGAGGGGTGGTGCCGGCGGCGACATCGCGGCGACGCAAGGGATGGGGAAAAGAACGCGGCGCGGGGGTGGGATATGTGCTGTCACGCCGACAGCGCTGGCCCACACGCGCTTTTACCCCCCAGGCCGAACCCGGTGGGCTGGGTTTGGCCTGGGAGTGCCGGCGCTAATTTTCGCCGATCCGACGCTATTTGGGCTCCTGGGGGGGCTGACTGGGTGAAAAACGGCGCTTTCAGGCCAAAACGGCGCTAAAATCGGCCCTGGGAGGGCGCTGGGGGGGACGGCTGGAGATGCCCTTAGGATCAAGGACCAGGATTCAAGAGCTTAAATCTGTAGAATTTACTCAGCATCAACATCATATTCCCTTGTGTTTGTTTTATGAGAACATACTGAATTTTGCAGGAACAGTTCAGTGGTGCACGATGAGCTTGGGAACAAGTTCTACGTCCTGCAGGCCCAGCTCGTCATCCTTGTACACGTCATCGCTGAGCCCCATGTGCGCCATGAGGAACCAGACCATGGTGATGAGCTCGCCGCCGCGGCTGAGCTGCTGCACGTGCGTGCTCCCCTTGCACTTGCCAGCCGCGTAGGCCCCACACCTTGGCCACCACCTCCCACATAAGGTCCTCTCCCGGTCCCAGATCCCTCAGCACCTTGGCCAGGATCACGGCGCCGAACAGCACCGACTTGCTCTGGTCGCCCTTCACCGCCGACGGCTCCCTGGTCGTGTCCACGCTCAGCAGCATCCGTCTGACGTCGTTGTGGTTGGGGTCCCACGGCGCTGCGGACTTGAAGAACCGCTTCGCCTCCGCACATGTGTCCTGGTACCGCTTCAGCCCGATGCCCGCCGACGCCAGGAGTATCTTTGGCTGCTTGATCAGCAGGTACAGCATGTACCCCGACAAGGTCTCGCCGATCGGCCTCAACCTGCTCGCCATCTTCGTCGGCGTTGAAGGGCGGTGGAGCGGGTTGCAACACAGGTCCGTCGCGATGTGCCACATCAGCAGGGACTTGTCGAACTCATCCCTCTTCACGCTGCGATGAAGTACTTCCAGCTTCTGTATCGCTCTGTCATTGATGACCTCGTCCTCTTCTTCCTTACCTGCGGCTTCTCGTGTCACTTCCGCCAGCCTCTCCATGATCTCCTCACCAAGCTCCTCGAGGACTCCCTCGCCCCTCTTCTGCATGCTAGCTCTCTCATCGCCGGGGCCGGCGTAGCTGCCCCTCTTCTTCTGCATGGTGGTTCTCTTCTTGAGCACATCAAAAACAAAGTTGAGGAAAATGTGATACTGATTTGGTCCCCGGCCGGTGCTGGAGCTGAGGGACTCGTGGTGGATGAAGAGTAGGTCGTCAAAAGTCTCCCTGACGTGCAGCTTCTGAGCGACCATGGCGAGCGTCCGGACAGCCTGCCAGCTGCTGCAGAATCGGCGGCGACGGCGAGGTTGCGGAATATTTCCCAAGCTGTAGCTGATCAGGTTCAGCTGCGAGGTGACCTCCCTCCAGCGCCGCTGCGGTGGGCGCAAGGACCTGACCGCTCCCGCGAGCCACGCCAGCCGCGGGGTCTCCTCGAGGAAAACCAGCGTCAAGTTGGAGACGACCAGCATGGCCAGCGTGGCCGTGTCGAGCGCTATCCCGCCGAGTAGCAGCGCGTAGGAGATGGCGACGTCGATAGGCGAGATGCCGCCCTTGTGATGGAAGAAGAAGATGAGGAGCGCGGAGACGATGCAGGTGGAGCCGACAAAGCGGAGGACGCAGCCGGCCTTGGTGTGGGTGATGGGCTCCTTGGTGTGTACCATGTCGTACATGAAGTTGAGCTCCAGCTCGATGACCTCGAACGCTGTCTGACTCTGCCACGTCGGTGCCCCGAAGGAAATATGCCTGGCTCATCATGCGCTCCTTGTAGCTGGGTATGACGTCAAAACACAGCTGCCGGAACATGCAGAACAACTTGTACGCCTGCGCCTCCAGGCTGGGATTTTTCTTCTGCTCCTCCTGCATCATATAGTCATAAGCTTGAGGTCGTTCCCTCAGGGGATTGGCGACGACCAACTCGACGGGTAGGCCGGCCATCTCGTTGCCGCTGTACACAGTCATGAGCTTGGCATAGTTGGGACCGGGATCGGGGTCCCGGATTATGTCAGCGAGGATAGCGTCGACGCTGCCGGAGTAGAGCGAGTAGATCCGCTCCCCGTACTTGATGATACCAACGACGAAGATGAGGACGGTGGCTGCGATCATGGGGTTTCCTTCAAGGGAGCAGAAGAAGATGACACAGGCGGAGAAGAGCTGGAAGACAAGGCCGATGAGGCTGCGTAGCCAGAGGTCGTTGTCCTGGATGGAGAGTGCGGTCAGGCTGTCCTGCCCGCCTAGGTGCACAAGAAGGAACGGCGTCCAGAAGGCGAAGATGATCGGGGGGCTGCTGCTGTCGGCGGGACCGCGACTGAGGCCAGAGGCGTGCTGGGACTGGGAGGAGTTGCCGCCGATGTTGCCCATGTTGTTGAGGACGAGGCCGAGGGCGAGGTCGGCAACCCATTCGGCGAGGAGGTAGGATGACCAGATTGCGAAGCGGGCCACCTGAGAGGAGGATCGCTTGCGCATGCGGCCAACGATGAGGAGCAGCACCTGCAGGAGGCGGCTCAGCAGCACCGCCACCCTGATCTCCGTGTTGGTGTCCTGCTGTGGCACCGGAGGATTGAACCCTCCCATGGCCAAGCGCTTCTTTGCTATAGCTAGCTACCTTTGTTCTTGATCGATCTTTCCTGCACGCACAAGTTAGCAAGATAAATTGAATAACAGTAATGTACAGTACGTTAGTTAAAGGCTTGCATAGTTGAGAACTCGAGATACGTACGTGTGAGCTTTAGATGTATGTACTACGTCTCTGCATGCATGCGTAGCTTACAGTACTTGACTTGATAGAGCAAAAAAAAAAAAAAAGACTTGGTACAGACTAGTTAGAGATAATCTATTGTAATATGCATAGTTGTCCTATATATAGGGGCTGGGGAGAGAGAGAGAGAGAGAGAGAGAGAGAGAGAGATTGTGTGTGTGTGAGAGGGCGAAATGATCCATGGCTATACCGATGGAATAAAGTCCTTTTCTTATGGAAGAAGAAACGGATAAAGTGATATAGTAACATGGAGTAGGATTTCTATGTAGGGACTAAGATGTGGTTTATTTCTTCAATCTCTTTCACATTGGTTTCTCGATTAGGGTGACAAACCACAACGTCTACGGCCTCTGTTTGACTGCATCTTTTGATTGTGCAAGACATCTGGAGAGTGGATTTTCTACCATGCATCCACCGTCCAAGTCTCCTTGGGATTGTTGCACCTATTCTCCAATTCTCTCTCTGTATCTCTCTCCACCCACACATCCAATTTCTTTACTCGATGACATGCGGGGTAGTTGGGTATGGCCCACATGTAAATGAGTAGTAGGTACGTTCTGGAGTAAAAGTGCAATAATGCTCCACCCACCCATGCATTTTCATGTGATCCCAAACATTGTGTCCATTTTATCTTCTGAGTGGGAAGTCGGATTTGTGATCCGTTCGCACATTTGTGTTTCCGGTGACAACTTTTCAAACTAGATCAATCTTGAATATATTTTGACAAGATTTGGAACTCGAATTCTAAAACATGATGAAACTTTGGATAAATGTATAAGACTATGAAATAGTGTTAGACCCGGGTCATGTTAATTTAAATAAAACACTGGTGCGGCTTATTTTACCTTGGATGTTTCACCATGCTTGGAATATGCTATTTCCAGAGAAGTTTTATTGTGATTTATCGGTACAAAAGTTTTGCATATCGATAGGGGTACCAATATGTATGGAGTAACACAATGGTGGCCTAATGGATTGTACATAATGTTACATAGTGCATCACAAACTTTCCATAGTGTTTACATAGCTAGTTTTAATGTGTTTCTTCATGTTGAATAATGTATTATAATAGGATATTATATGAAAACACAATGACCACATACTAGGATACCGTTGTGAACAAAGACGCAACATGCTCGTGTTTGACAAAAAATGAAGATTAAAAAAATTAATAAATTGATATTAACGCGCTAATGTTTTACATAATTTAAAAACCAAACTCAATAATTTTTAGAGTGCATCATAGTGTAAACAACATAAGTTCTTATGTTTAAGATGCTTTTAAATGTAGAATCAATATCATTTCATCGTGTTTGGAAAAAAAATCATAAAACATCAAAGTGGTTCGTCGTGTTCTTGACCACATCATAATGTTTCACTGTGTGTCCATGTGCTTCAAATAGTTTCAAATGAATATTAAAGTTTGTAAATAACAATAGTCGTTATCTAGTCTTTTCAGGGTTGGTCATGTTCTACGGTGCATCATTGTGTTTCAATGCGCTTCAAACTTGCATATGGAAAGTAATGCAATTCCTTTCCATGCACATCACAAAGCACCAAGAGAGGTAGGCATTACATAGCACCAACTGGCTAGTGTAGTGCACAAACAAATTTACCCTCAAATTTTTGACCGGTAACAACTTTTCTCGGAGGGGAACGGCAGATCCGGTTACCGAAAATCTCGAGAAAGAAAAAACCCTGGTTTTATTGTGAGTCAATGTTCATCTTGTTCTACAGTGCATCACCGGGTTGCACTGAGATTCATAGATACGTACGGAAGGGTATCTATATTTTTTAAAATATGTAAAAACAAGACACCACGTTCATCCACGGGGATAGAGCCAGGAAAATTATACAAGGGGGGCCAATTGGGCATAATTTAACTTGGAGGGGGCCATACTAGTAAATTTAAATAAATTTGGAGTTAAAATACACATATTAACATGGGGTCTTTCAGAAAAAATTCCGCCCTGCCCCCCCTGTTCATCCATATTTTTTTTTTCGATAAAGGACGTTTTATTAAACTCCTGATAAGTTCCACGTTTATCCATATAGACTAAAATATAACCTACATTGTTACATTGAAAAAAAAACTCAGTTAACGTGTGGCTGTCTCGATATTCCCAGTTAATTACAGCAAGTCGATTGATTAGATCTTGGCACCGCTACATTTCGTGCATGCATGCTTTCGTTCCACCCATGACCCATGTTTCTACATGCTGCTGATCTTGCTTTCCTTTATCGATGATAATTTGCTGGGCACTAGTAGTACTAACCTCCATGCATGCATATGCATGCATGCATCCATAATCACTTGCTTTCTGCTTTGATTATCTTGATACAGACACCACAGCATGCATGCAGCTCATGCGAATTTTCTTTTGCAGATCGATCATACTTTCACTTTGGCTTTAGAATTTTCTTTTCCTTTCTTTCCTCTGCAAAATAGGCAAGGATTTATTCCACGACCTGTACGGCCGACGATCGATCAGTGTGTTCATGCACGAACACGTCAACCCGGCACCGGGGGTGATACACCGCAACGCGCGCCGCGGGAGGCCGTCTTAAGGCGTGATATACAAGACAATTAAGCTGGCGCTTTTTGAGACCCGAAGCCCCAGTTCGAGACCCCGTCGAAGGTTCTGGCGACTATGGTTTGTACTCGGCGGTTCGACCGCTCCGAGCTCGGTTATCGATCAACGGACGATATCTAGAAGAAGTCACGGAAGAACGGAAGCATAAATAAGGGTTTGAGAATAAAAAAATAGATTGTATTGATATGTGTCGATTGTTTGCTTAATTTCAATCGGCCATCACCCCTCACATATATATGGGGCGGCTGGTCTTGCCGTTACAAGTTTGGACATCTCTACACGTTACAATGTAGGACTCTAAATCAAATTATAGCTCTAAACTGGGTAGAGACTACAGCCGGCTTCGTACTGGATCCGGACAAGCGTCCGAGTCAGCTCCTAGTGGAGCTGCCTCATCCTTCCGTGTTGGAGTAGATTTCTGCTTCGTCTTCGCGCTGGAACTGGCTAGATCCTGGTCTTCTGGGCGTAAGTCGGCTCCCTCGTCTGGCTTTGCTTGGCGCAGCCTCTGGAATCCTCGAGTCGTAACGCCTCTTCTTCCACGCCTAAGTCGGCCCACCATCCGGCTGCTCCTGAATCCGGCTTCGAACCAGACACGTCCATCCGGGTCTTCAGTCTTCAATAGGTTCTCCTTACTCAGTCGGCCACCTGACAAAAATGGGTGCTAACATATGCCCCCAGTTTTCAAGCAGAGTTTGCGTGTTAGAAAATACTCCGTGTAGAGTGTTCGACTAAGGTGAAGCTTAAGCTCATCGGCTAGGGCGATACGTGCATATCGGCCATAAGCATGCCTAGGCGGATTGCCATACACTTGGGTGGACCTTCTTCAGGTATCGTCCATTGATTGCTCGGGGCAGTAGGCTCCCTTCCATTGTCTCTACGAGATATAAGTTGTCAGATACTATCCTTGCGACTCGCAGCGGCCCTTCCCAACTAGGTGACCATTTGTCGAATTTCCGGCTCCTAGAACCTATCGGCAATATAACTTTTCAAACTAAGTCGCCGAATTGGAAATCCTTAAGTCGGACCCTTTTGTTGTACGTTCTGGCTACCCGCAACTTTTCTCTCTCTATGTCCCTCAAGGTCATCAGTCGTTTGTCGGCTGCTTCATCAATGTTGTCAATCATCAGGTTGTAGTACTCCCTAGAGGGTTTCCATGTAGTTCGTTTAATCAAACACCTAACGTCCATTAACCTTTCAACTCAACTTTTCCTAAAAAACGTGTCTAAACTTGTTGTCTAACTATGGAGATGACATATATATGTAAATAGACGTGTCATCGCGAATGCGTTAGATCAAACATGGCTTGGTGGCGATGCCAGAATGCGAGCGGGATGCCTAGAGCGTGTGTGCGCGTCATGGGTCGGGCTCAGGATATATTTTTGATTGACCGTTTTTTCGTCGCTGCTGACAGGGCAAAGTGGTGGGACCCGCATATATAAAGAAAATTGTTAAAACCATTTGTTTTATCTCTGATGACGTGGATAAATGGTGGGACCCACATGGTATAAAACGAGTCAACTAGACGACAAGTTGGCTAGACCCAAGGGCAACGGCGTCAAGTTTGCCTAGTGGTGCAAAAATAACGAAGTCGCTGGAGTTAGTGGGTTTTTCTGCTCGAGTGTAACATGGCGCGCAGTGTGTGGGCGCTTTTGCCGGCCGAAATTGTTGATGTAGTGGCCAACATACAAGAGCCGGACGCGAGGGGCTGGCTAGCGACGCTAATTGGGGAGTTGACGCATGAAGAACATACCCGGGCGGTCGTCACTCTCTGGGCGATTTGGTACGCAAGGAGGAAAGCAATACATGAAGCAGTATTTCAGAGCCCGCTATCAACTCTTAGTTTCATCGACAGGTTCGTTTCAAACCTGGAAATTCCAAAAAGCCCAGCACCTCCTCGGCAGGGGGAGTGCCGGCAATGCCACGTTGGTTCCCACCACCGGCAGGATCAGCCAAGATTAATGTAGACGCAGCAATCTCGAAGAATGGAGGAATCGTGGCTTTGGCGGCGGTTGCGCGGGACGAGACGGGGATGTTCCTAGGTGCTTCGGCAGTTGTCGTCACAGGAGCAAGCGACCCGGAAACTTTAGAAGCTGCAGCATGCAGGGAAGGGATAGCCTTGGCGAGTGATCTGTATTTGCGCCGCGTCAAGCTAGCGAGTGACTGTGCCAATGCGGTACGAAGTGCTGGGATCCTATGGCCAGATCGTCCGTGAGATCACGACGTCGATGAGGAGCTTCGAGGTTCTAGAGCTGGCTCATGATCAGGACGCCGAGCAAACGCTGATGCACATTCTCTCGCTAGAGGTGCCTTAGTGTAGGTCGGCATGTTTGTTTCTTAGATCCACCCGATGGTGCGAGTGTAAACATTATTAGTTAATAATAAAGGGTCGGGATTCTCCAAAAAAAAAAACTCTGTGGCGCCTTGCCCGTCGCTCGATCGGCGAGGAGATCCTCATCGCCGCCCCACCCCAACCGCGAGGATAAGGCCTCCACACGACTGCCCTTCCTCTCCCCTATCCCCTCCCCTCTCGCTCACACTCTCTACCTCACTCCCCAGCTCGTTCCCGTGCGCGCCCGAGAACCACCGTCGTGCCCGCGTAGTCGCGCTGCCACAACAAGCACCCCTGCGCCCATCCAGGATGCCCTGGAGCCCACCGCGTTTCCCTGACACGGCCACCCCACGGAATCGACCCGAGCAGCCCCCAGTCGATGCCATCGTCTTCATATTCTGCCGCTCCGGCCGAATACCACCTCTGCCAATTCACCGTCTCCGTGACTCCTCCGGCCTCCCCAACTCCTCCGTCGCCTCCTAGGTGATCTTGCAGTCCTCCCTTACCTCTTATCGCTCTCCTCCGCGTTGTGTATCACTGTGCCGGTGAGCCCCGTCGGTCGCCGCCACTTCGGTGGTCGTCGGGGCCGCGTTCGTCGACCATATGGCTCTGCGTCGCCTCCGTTCGATGCGGGACATCGCCACGGTCCGGATCAGCATGTTGTAGGTCACCCGCTCGCGATGTACTACCTTCCCGGTGCCTCACTGGAGACACCCGCCATGGTTAACGATTTTGAACTGACGGTGGGCCGTCTCGCAGACGTGGCAGCTGACATGGCCTTCGGGCCAGCTGTCAGTGTGCATGGCTAATCTGCGTACAAAGTATTTCTCTGTTTTCTGTTTTTTCCCAGAAATTGAATGTAACGCCCCAATTTTGGGAAGTCAGAAAAACGCAGTTTTTAGAGAGCAAAAAATCAGGACCAACAAAAACTTTTTGAAAAGGCTTCACTAATGCTTGTGTTTCACTTCCCATTGCTCTGTTTAACCTTGTCTGCTTTGTTGTTTGAGTTAACAACCACTGAAAAACACCAAAACTTTGAACTCAATTAATATAACATATCTTTTGATTTTGGTGATCATGTCATGACAGGACGAATGATCCATATATCTTCTCTAGTCTTATTTTGGCGAACCTCTTTCTCAAGGATGTCTTGATCTTATCAACTACCCCAAAATGCCTAGGATTTAAGAAAGTAAAGTATTTCCAAAAGTTACCTGTTTAAAAACTATGGAGGTCTATATAATATCTCCTGCCTATTTTCAACCTTGTGGTTTTACAAGTATTTACATCTCCTATTTTAAACTCCTATTTTCATCCTCCTTTTGGAAGTAAGGCAAGTGGGAAGTATATTACCCAATCACAAAAACACTTGGGAAATTGGTTTGTAAACACAATGGTTTGAGTGAACTTGTTGTCTTGTTGTGACTTGCTAGAGGTGTGATCATTTCCTATGTTTATCTTGGAATGATCATACTTGTTTGTTTGTGAGTGTGTGTGGACCTAAATAATTTGAAAACTTATAAATTACAGGACTATATAAAAAAGGATCAGATTCAAATCTTAACTTAAGCTATCTTCCTAGCTATTAGAATCTTCCAACTTTGGAGGCATGTCATTGTGGCAAATCTTTCTCTTCTCATCAATGAACCATCAGGAAGATTATATCCCATATCTTTACCTTTTATCCAAGCTTTGGAAGTGTGTGGTGAGACCTCTTCTCATCTTTTTCAAGGCCCCTTTGATGGCATTCCGAATTAGTGGCTATATCATTCTTATATTTGCATCTTTTCTAAATCACTTCTTATTCCTTTGAGATCAACCTAAGTTCCTTGCCATTCTCTTTATTTGTGTTTCACCACTATTATAACCAATGTTCTTGCCTTGACCATTAAAACCATTTTCTCTCCAATGATTTGGTGCTTACTAAAAAGCCTCTTGTTTTCTTTGTTTTCACAAGAGATCTCAAATAATTTTTCAAAAGAGTTATTTCTTAAAAATCACTTCTGTGATCCATATGATATAACCTCTCATCTCTATTAAAAAATATTTGTTTTGGAAACATTTTTCTTAGTATGATAATTTATTGACAAAAAGGCCAGAAATGGATTTTAAAATGTTTTATGAATAAAAGTATTTCAAAAATTCTTAGAAAAATTATCCAACATTCCTTTGGTGATATGTAACTCCTTTATCCAAAAATATTTGCAAATACTATTGAAACTCTTGAAGTAAATTTGGTAAAACCATCTCTGGACCTATCTTCTTTGTTGTTAAAAGATTGCCTCTTTAGAACCTCACCTTTATCTTTGTGCTGTTTATTTTGGAAATGTACAACCACCTCATCCATCCTTGTCATCCTAGGTATCACCATATGTTTTAGTTTACCTCTGTATGCTTTTAACATTCTTAATCCATGATGGATTTGATTCCACCAAAATAACAGTTTTCTGAACCTGTTACTTTATTCTCTTTTTGTCTCATTTCAAAACCATCCAAACTTTCTTCCACAGACGTGCATTGGTGACCCTTGGGATAACCATAGATAGCACCTCATCCCTGTACCCTTTTTATGGACTCTTTTGTCCATTTGGTCACATACCCCTGATGGTTTTGTTACCCTCATGATAACAGTTTCCTGGAACTTAGAATTTTCACCAAGTCTGAAAACTGCATTTTTCTGAAACTGTTATTTTGTTCTCTTTTCGACCCCTCGCAAAACCCTGTAAACCTCCCTGTAAATTTGTGCAATTGTGACCTTTGTGATCACCATAGGTAGTACTTCATCTATGTATCTTTCTTCTTATCAATCTTGGTCATTTGGTCACTTATGCATGATTTTTTTTGAACAAGGAGCGGCCCAGAAGGGCCTGGATACCATTATCAGCGGCGGGTACATTTTACATTAAGGACCAGAGCAAAAATAGAAATTACAATCGAGCCCCTAACTTTTACAGAAAAGACCCTACCAAGAAAATTAGGAATGCAATTGGGTCCTCCGCCATTATCCCGGAAGAGAGAGCTCAAGCCGCGGCCGTCTTCCTCCGCGCCGGGGACAACGCCACTTGACTCGAAGGGGACGATGAGCGCCACAGCGAGCTCTGCATAGGGCCTCCACATGGAGGTTGAACAAACGCCAGGAACCTCCGGCGAAGATGGCCACTAGCTAGCCTTCAGAGTCGGCCGGCAAAAGAACGCCGCCGAGATTGTTCTCCAGAGATTGGTATCGCTACTCCATGGCAGCTTCCTTTCAACATCGCGCCCGGTATTCTGCTTCCTCCCAACACCTCCACCGTGAGTAGAGAAAGCCAACAATACCTCATCAATCAGCAAGCTCGAGCTGCCGGCTTTCTGCCACCACACTTGAACAACAAGTCCGCCATCGAACTCCATGCTTCCGCCACAAGCCGGAGGAGACAGACTGAGAAGAGATTCGCAGCAGCAAAAAGCAGAAGAACAGACCTTATTGAAGAAGGAGTTGTGCAGTTCTTGCGTCACCGCCGTATTCGGCTTCCTCCATGGAAGCTCCACCGCGAGAAGCAGCAACATCGCACAGAGCAGAGCCTGGCCAGAAAAGCCCCACTCCAGAACTCCCTTGCGAACCTTATTCAGAGGGATGCGCAAGCTCGTCCACCACCCTTGCGCCACCGCCTGCCACAAACGAAGCTCAGCGAAGCAGAAGAAGCTCGCGGCGCGGCGGATCTGGCCGCCGAGATCCGCCGTCCGACCCTCAGACGGCACGTAGCCAAACAGGGAAAGCCCTACACTAAATCTACACCTTCTATTTACAGCCCAAGCAACGCAACCTCGTCCACGCCGAGCGGCATCGCCGCCGGAGAGGAGAGAGGGCGCGCCGGGAAGAAAAGCAGAGGATGGTGGTCGACTCTCAAAGCAAGCGGAGAGGAAGAGGAGAGGCAGTGTCACTTATGCATGATGGTTTTGAGACCATCATGTTAACAGATTTCTGAATTTTCTGTCAACACCTCAACCTTGCCCTAAAAACTCTTCTAACGTTTCCTCAGCACCCCATATCCCTCCCTATATCTCCTAGTTACTGTCTTGGCTCGTTATTGTGTTGCTTGTTGCTGCAGGATCGAGAAAGAGAGAAGAGAGTATGATGGCCGTGGCCATTAGGCTATGCATGGCCATGACTCCTCATTCACTTCACCCCTCTCTCACTCCCTATGCCTTGGACGTGTTCTGGGCTCCCAACAACCCCCCTGGACCTTTTCCCTCGACCCTGGTTAACCCAAGCCTGGCCTCCCCTTTTGTCCTCTCCTTGTGGGCATTTTGTCGAGCACTTAATGGGCACACACGACCTCTCCCTTGTCCCAGACCTTGCCAACGGCCCCAGGCCAGTAGCTCGCCTCCAAAACGAGCAACAGTGCCAGCAGACGCTCCTCCACCGCCCTCATCAGCCAATCACGCTCCCGTGCACCTCTTAACTCGAGCTTGTGCTCCGAGTCCACCATGGACCGGCCACCTCTTGGATAAGAGGCCACGGGCCTCCTCCCATGCCCTAACCTTGTCATTCACACTCCCCTGCCTCCACTCTCCCACCCCCTGCGAGCCCGCTCAAGCTCTCCTCCTCTCCTGCTCGAAATCGTCGAAGAACCGCCGCTCGGTCCCGAGCTCATGCGAGCACGAATGCCTCCGGCTCCGACCCCCTCCTCTCACTCCCTCTGCACTGCCTCTTCCCCCTCCTCTCGGGCGACCTCTTAGACACCCTCGTTTGCTTTCAGGTGTACCGGAGCTGCCGGGGCCGTGACGTGGCCGTGGCGGGCGTCGTCGACTGCACCGACGTTCGGGAGCTCCATTGCCGGAGCTGCCACCACCCCTCCCCTGCCTCGACCTTCCGCAGCCTCCTTGGCCCTCCCCTTCGTCTTGCTCGCCCCCGAGGTGAGCAGCCCGAGCTCCACGCCTTGGCTGGTTCTTCAGCTGTGTCTCGTGCGTTCATGTGAAGGAGATGAAGCCAGCCCCGTCTTGGGCCGGCCCAGCTCGTTGACTCGGCCCAGCTCCGGATCTGGCCCAGTTTCTGTTTTTTTAGGAGATCTATTCTTTTCTCTAAATAGCAGTTTCTGGTCTGTTAGTTTAATTAAAAATAAAATAGTTAAACTTGCAATTTGTGCAAACCAAAAATCACAGTGGTAAAGCAATGAGTCTAGAACCATGTCCAACTTTCAGATCTCAAAAATATTAATTTGTGTATCCATGAAAAATGTTTTGCTGTCACTGGTCTAAAACACTGTTTCATCAATAACTTGAGTTTTGTTAATCCAAATTGAGTGAATCCAATTGTTTTGGAATGCTTAGGACAGTAGAATTCAGTAGAAATTAACCCTGTGTGTTTGTGAAGCTTAGTTTTGAATTGGCATGTGTTTGTAATTTAGACCAGTAGGGTTTTCTAGCATTTAATTAATTTTCTGTGAACTAAAATTTGGACTAAATCCAATTTCGGTAGCTGCTAATACATATATAGAACACGTACCTAGCTTTGCATAAAGGTTTGACCAACAGAACATCCTAGGTTAATTAAACTCTAAAAATGGTGTTTTCTGCCTTTTAAAAATTGATAAAACAATTGTTGGGTCCTTTGAGAAAATATTGTTATTGTTGTTGTGAATTGTTTTGGTACTGTAGCTCACCAAATAAAGTTACTTTTAATATGTTAGTACTGTTAGTGGCTTGCGTTAAGCTAGATTTGAGTTAAACATGTGTTATTTAGTGGTGTTTGAAGCCTCCAACAATTAGTTAGTTAGGCTTGTGTTGCTTGATAAGTTGGGTTAGCTAAATAATCTTTTTTAACTAGGTTTATAGCTACTGGTTGTGTATGTTTGAAAGTGGTGCTTAGCCTTGCATGCTAGTGGTGATCCTTAAAAGATGCTTAATCACTACTTAGACCTATCCTTATAAACATGAGTAGTGTGGTGATTGCCAAACTTGTTTGTTAAATAATAATTTTGCCTCTTGATCGTTGCTTGTTAGTTGTGCTTGATGTTTGTTGTTGGAGTGTTCTACGGTATGTTGATTGTGTTCTTTTTGCGATGCTAGAGAACGACGCTATCGGAGATACCTTCGGAGGGGAATTTCTGAAGAGAGATGGGATTTATTGTTATTGATATATGAAGAGAATTCCAGGGACATATCTGAAACCAGGCAAGCCACCTCAACACCCTATTGAACTCCTACTATTTGTACAAGCACGTCTTGTTTTCAAAATAAAATAATGCATGTTTTATCTTTTATGTGGCATTCTGTCACCCCAAAACTATTTTCCAAAAATTATTGTTTGGCCAAAGATATCTACTAGCATCTAATAGGTTTTATAAAAATAAGTCTTTACTTGAGAAACCTTCTACTGAAGGCGCTATCAAGAAAATTATATTTTCTAGTGGCATATCCTTATACTCTTACCTCAAAACTATAGGATGGGAGCCGGTTTTTGGTAAAATGTTTTCGGAAGAAAACCCGAGTCGCTGGGAGCGAATCGGCGAGAAAGTGATCTATAAAACTCATGTTGCTGGGAGCAAATGGAGATGTTTCTGAAAACCCGAAGGGCTGGGAGCATTTGGTGAGTTTGCGAAAACCCGATTTGCTGGGAGCAGTCGGAGGTGGTGATGTTTTGAAAAACAAAGTACTGCCCTTGCGGCCGCCCGAACAATTAACCCGTGCAACCACACTACCTGATATGGGTAGGGCTTAGCCGGAAGCTTGTCTGTTTTAGTACGGAGGATCTCATACTCTATAAGGGCGGGGCCCTCGAAGCTGGGTTGTCGTCCGTAAGAGACAATACACTGCTGCGGATCAGTAGCCGGACGATTACGTTGGGTCCCCCTGCCGTGGCGGTGTGGCGTCCTAAGAGAGACCAGGGGTCTAGTGGAGCACACGGTGCCGAGGGGAACAAACCTAGCGGGAGTCCTCTATACTAGAGTGGATTTGGGGAAAGCTTTGATCATGTTATCCGAAACCCCGCATACTGTCGTTTGGGGACCGTGGCTGATCATGGCGGAATGACTGTTTGGTGTGGTGAAATTGCACCACCTCTGCAGAGTGTAAATCTATTCGAATAGCCGAGTCCTCGGTCATGGACGGTTGGAAAGGCCACCGATCTAGGCGTATGGGCAATTTTATGTTTTCAAAAGAAAAATGGTTCCTCGGTGGAAGTAAGGAGGCATCAAAAAGGTACCTGGGAGGTACGGATTTGGGGAGAGGATGGTTGGTCTCGGGGAGACAACTCAGTCTGATCTCGTGGAAAGGAAAAAGGGGTATCCTTATCCTAGTGTCTTTGAAAAGTTTTACAAAGTGTTTTACAAAGACGTGGAAATAGTACATGTTATTTCTACAAGAGAGAATTCTATCTCTAAATGTTTTGTTTAACAAGGATGTCGAGATGTCGTAATCTCTATGTCTGAAAGCATCGTTTGAGAAAACTAAGCCCTATAGCATTATATAGCAGCTATCCCAGTTTTCGAAAATGTTTTATTGCATTACCTTGAAAACTTAAGCCTTGAGGTGGTTTTGCGAGTACGTAAATGTACTCATATGGCTGTGTCCCTGGATATTCAAACGTCCAGATTTCAACGAGGAGATGTACGACGAGGAGGAGGAGTACGCCGACGACTACGCCAACTGAGTGTCACCGGTCAACTGCTCTGTGGGAATGCGTCTTGTTGTGACGAGGCCCGACGCTAGCCGCAAGCTTCCGCTACACTAGTACAGAACGACACATCGGAAACGGGCCAAAAACCCCTTCGGCAACGGAGAAAGGGTCCGTGTCCCCGCCTCTGTCACTGATGTGAAGGCCTTCATCGGTAACGGAGGCCAAAAACCGTTTCCGATGAGGTCTCCATTTGGCAACGGTTGTGCGCAGACCTCCGTTTCTTAGTTTTCCTTCATCAGATACGGAGTTTGCCATCCACCCGTTTGCACTGAGCATTTCTCATATTTCGGTTATATGCCATAATACATGAAAGGCTGATTGCACAATGCACTAAAACGTTATTCAATTCATAACATAGAACAAATGCCATCATTACATTGGTATACAATAATATCACCGTTTTTTACAATTTGACTACAATCATATCTATCACACATTGGCATAATGTAATATCACCTATTACACTTTGACTACAATCATGAACTCTAAACCTATAAGCAACTAACCTAACAAGATGGAAGGCTGGCTTAATTAAGCCAGCGTTCCATCTTTGACTTGGAGCTCACCTTCTATGAGCTCTCGGTCGTCGCTGTACCCACTCCAAGACCAGTATCCACGAAATTTCCTTGCCTTAAGGTTTCTGGTTCTCGGAATGATACATTGGTACTTTTATGCAGTGTTGCCGAAATAAACTCCTGCGTGAAAGAAAAAAACTATTAGCGAAATGTACAAAATACATCTGGATATTAAAAAAATCAGTGGCTATTTTCCAGCAACTGCTTTGTTCGGTTGCCATTTTCGAGAAACTGCTAAGATCGACGGCAAATATCCAGGAACTGCTCTGTTTGGTGGCAGACAGTTCGCATTCCTTCCTTCTCTTCTTCCTCGTTCCACCCCAATCCCCCACCCGCCATGGACGACCGCAACAGAATAACAGAGACAACTACCGTCCGTACCCACGGCACCGTTCTGGAGGTGGTGTACACGAACGAGGAGCATACCGTGGAGCGGATCCTCGACAAGTACGAGGAATGGCTAGCAGAGGAGAAGCATCGGTTCATCGGCCTTGACATCGAGTACACCCGTAATCGTCGGCACATGTCTGTCCTGCAACTCGCCATGCGCCAGCATGTCCTCGTGTTCCACTGGTGCAAGTCCAAGAAGAATTGTCCAGAGTTGGGCAAATTCTTTGAACGCAAGAATATCACCTTCGCAAGCGTGGACATCACCAACGACAGCAAGGTGCTTTCTTCTGCCGGCTTCCACATTCCACCGGAGTACTACGTGGACATCCAACTCGTATACAAAATCAAGGGTGGAGACGAGAGGGACGGAATGGGTGATCTAGCGGCAGACCTCATCGACAAATCATACGCCAACATGAAGAAGGAGTTCCCATCCAACCAGCACGATTTTTGGGAGTGGATGCCGCTGCACAAAGTTAACCTCGACTACGCAGCAATAGATGGGTACGTGACCTACGAGTTGTATCGCAAGATCCTAACCTTGAAGGACAGGCTACGTCCAACATGGCAGGAAATGCTCTGCCCTAGGTGCAAGAATGCCCTAGGTGAATTGCAATAGGCTTTGGATGTGGGTGTTTAACTAGTTTGTACAGTTGGTGCTTTAACAATAAGTGTTTGTAATTATCAGAACATGTATGTGTGAATTTGCACTAGGAATTTGTTTATGTGATGAAATGCTCATACGTAGAACCTAGTTCATCGGCATCACAGCCGGTCACAGAAAGATTTATACCTTTCACCCGGCGGGAGAGGAGGTGCAGGCCTCTGCCAGATGCGCTGAGATGCTACCAGCGCGCTGCGACGCAATCACCTCCTCCTCCTTCTCCTTCGTCGACATCCACCTCCTCCTTCTTCTCCAGATCAGACACCACCTACAGATCCTCCACCACCTCCAGATCGGCCACTTCCTCCTCCAGATCGGCCACTTCCTCCTCCAGATGGGTTTCTGCTGGTAGATCCGCCGGAGGTGCTGCACCACCACCTCATGAATGACCTCCTCCACATCGGCCTGGCTCAGAAGAAGCCGGGCATCACCGGAGGAGGAGGGCGTCAGATGGTGGCGCTGCCGCATCATTAGCGGACGCATGGCCGCCTCCAGATCGACCTTCCCCTCACGAAGGGCTGCCGCTAGAACGGTGCTGCCGCGGCTCGATGGCCGGATCTAGAAGCGCCGACAGAGGAAGCCATTAGAGAGAGTGAGGAGAGTTGAAAGCCACAGTGTGCGGCGGCTAGGGTTGGAAGAGAGACAAGTGAGAGAGTGATAATGAGACCGAGCCGGCAGTATATATAAGCGCCACATTGGCAACGGACATTTTATATAACCGTTTCCATTGATTTTACACCAGCGAGAGAGTAAACTTACTAACAGGTACTCTAAATTACATATGAACGCAGAGACCACTTAGCAGCTAGTGCTACTACATACGGACTTGATAATGAAGTAAACGATTACATATATGCTACTACTAGCTAATGCTACTACTAGCAGCTGCTGATGAAGACTCGGGCTCGTCGTCGCTGTACACGAGTGCGTCCCTCCGGCATAAGGTACCGTCGAAGATCTTGATGAAGAACCCGTTGTCGCCGTCGAACTCGAAGCACAAAAAGTGCCCCTGCTCAAGCTTGTACGCTTGGGCGAATGACTTCCATCCCTGGCCGAGGTACAAATTCCCCCCGGCACTCACGGCCGTCTTCACCGCCCAGCTGCCGTTCTCGCAGTCCTCCATCTTCAGATGCATGGTAGCTGCCACCATGCCTTGGAGCTTCTCTGCGAACGCCCTCGGGAGCCTCAGGCGGCTCTCGATGCCCTTGTACAGGATAACCAAGAACTCGAAGCCGCGCAGCTCCGGGGACATGTCTTCAGAGGACGGTGAGGGCGACACCGACGGCGTGGCATTGCGGCTGCGCCCCCTACCACGGCCGCGCCCTCGTCCACGGCCGCGCCCACGTCCACGGCCGCGACCGCTGATGGTACCTCTCGCCGGGGACATGTCTTCAGAGGACGGTGAGGGCGACACCGACGGCATGGCATTGCCGCTGCGCCCCCTACCACGGCCTCGCCCTCGTCCACGGCCGCGACCGCTGCTGGTACCTCTCGCCATGGATTTGGACGGAGGGGATCTGGCGAAGTTTGAATAACTATAGGCGATGGACTGGGGCTTCAAAGAGACCGCTGCTGGTACCTCTCGCCATTTATACTCGCGGGTCTGCTCCGCCCACCTCCCCATCTGCCCATTCGCTAGCCTCCACGTATCAACATTTTCAACGGTTGGAAAATTCTATCCGTTACCATAGAGGCAAATATTGGAAACGGACAATTTTATTAACCGTTGCCAATATAATAGGTGACGGAGATTGGAAAGGGTCCGTTGCCAATGTAGGCGGGCCTGGTCAGGTTTGTACGCACCGGCCGCGCGAAAGCGCGATTCTCCGTCGCCTAACACCTGCCGTTTCCATAGAGGGGTATCCGATGTGTCGTTCTGTACTAGTGCTATGTCGTAGTTAATTCCGTCCTGTGTGACAATGATTGCAGACTTGGTCATGTGACCACTATGTATTTGTGTAAGACTTGTATGTACGTTTGAATGATGTAACTTTGTATACCAATTTGGTTATGTGATCGCGATGCACTGATCATTGGGATCGTAATCTGTTTACATGACGTGGGCATCTCGGACTGGTAGTCTGAGGGGTCCTCACAGACTTGGTATCAGAGCCATCGTTGACCTTAGGAGACCTTAGTTAGCATGGCCGCCAGCTTTGGAAGGAAATATTTTGCTAAAACCTATTTCTGCAGAAATTTATTTTCTTCTAGGTAAGCCTAGTATGGCTTCCACTCCTCACCTATTCTCAAAAATATCTTGATCCTACCTTTCTAATTTCAAAGTATTTCAAAAGAGTTTTCTCTACTCTCTTGTCCCTATTCAAAACTTGTTTACGCTTGACGATGGACCCAAGTGAGACCTAAGCAGCTGGAGCCAAGACGGAGACTAGAGTCCTCAGATGCATAGTCCACAAGACCAAAATTGTCGATGACAGCAAAGCCAGGACCTCCAAATACCTCGGATGTGCAGAATGCAGGACAAGAATGCAAAATCACCTTCGCTCCCTCGACTCAACCCCAACAATGTTACTCCATCAGCAAACCGGACAATCTCAAACTTTTCGGCAAGAACCCAAGGCGATCAAATGAGGACTTCAGTAACCATGTGACACCAAACCCCATAGGATGAAGTAGGATATGACCCTTGGTTGGATTACCCGACTATCATGATTGTTGAGTGCCCTTTTGGTACTATAGGTGTTTCGTGTGCTGTTTTGCTAGTATGCTTTTTGCTTGTGTGTGTGTTTGTTGTTGGTGTGTTGTTTTCTGGTTTGTTTCACAAGCACGCCTTGTCGGCTACACATATTAGGCACATACTTCCCTTTTGTTTAAGCATCTTTTTGCCTCTTCACAAAATACCTTTTTGGCCCTTTTTAGCGTTAGATGCATCGTGATGCATTTCAAAACTTGTTTAGAAAACCTCTCTTTAATGTTTTGCCTCTGATCTAAGCTTTGGCACGTGAGAGCTTTTAACCGCATCTGATACAGAAGACCACCCCGAGAAAGCCCATCCCCGTGATGCGACGAGCCTTGCCGAGTTTAATTAACTTTTCGAATTACCAGTATACCATCACTAATTTAGCGTATCTAACTTTAGAGTAACATCTAAGACCAGTGACTTGTTACTAGCTAACCTCCTCGAGACCTACAAACGGCAACAAGAAGGACTCAAAGATCGGCAATAGCCACTACTTTTTGAAGATTTTTGTGAAGCCCTCAAGTCGTGAAGTCCGAAGGAGATCGAGGTCAGCAACAACGAAGACAACCAGCACTGAAGATCGTCTACATCAAGATGAAACCCCGAAGCAAGAGTCATAAGTGCCTTCTATGCGCCAACCTTATTAACTCGACTTGCCCGACGTAAGACTGATAGCACAAAGTATCTTAACTAATCTTCTAGGCTAACTAAGATAGAACCGACCCCTGAAGGATAGTGTGTGGCGTCATGAAGTCAACGAACCAAGGAAGTCTTCATCAACTTTGTTCGTCAGCTAAACCGAAGGTGGGCACAATAGAAGACATCATATCTAACAAGACGCCAAGAACGACGAAAGGCCGAAGACTGATGCTGTTGACAACACACTAAGCAAGTTAGACACCTTTAGTAGCTTGTAGCACCCTTTTGACTCTTTATGAAAAATCGGAGAGAGTCAAGTCTACGGACCTGACACCCATGTGAGGCTTGAAAACTGTTGGCGGATATTTATCTGCTAACCCCTCAAGACGGCGATATCAGGACAAGTGTCTACACCAACCGCAAGCGCCAAGGAGCTACGACCAAGACAAAGATCACCGTGATACCCAAGAACAACAACATATTGAAGTCGGCAACAACTTATACCTTCAACAACTACCCTTCAAGGCCCCTTTTTAAGGGGGGAAGACATACGCTAGTTTTATTAGGGAGTTTTGGCAAGCTATCCTTTACGCCCTGACTCAGGAGTATTTGAAGTAAACTCGACAAGAACGCTGATCAGCATCGACCTTGATGACAACACCTTCAGCAGAGACCAAAAGCCTTCCGGAAGAAAATCCGATGACGTTTCGCCAAGGAGACCTCAGTTGAGAATCGACAATCCCGGAAGATGAAGGAGCAACAAACCCACTAACCTTGCACTCTCTTAGTACCCGCTTAGGAATCTCGGGACGAGATTCTTTTAAGGGGGGGAAGGTCTGTAACGCCCCAATTTTGGGAAGTCAGAAAAACGCAGTTTTTAGAGAGCCAAAAATCAGGACCAACAAAAACTTTTTGAAAAGGCTTCAGTAATGCTTGTGTTTCACTTCCCATTGCTCTGTTTAACCTTGTCTGCTTTGTTGTTCGAGTTAACAACCACTGAAAAACACCAAAACTTTGAACTCAATTAATATAACATATCTTTTGATTTTGGTGATCATGTCATGACAGGACGAATGATCCATATATCTTCTCTAGTCTTATTTTGTCCAACCTCTTTCTCAAGGATGTCTTGATCTTATCAACTACCCCAAAATGCCTAGGATTTAAGAAAGTAAAGTATTTCCAAAAGTTACCTGTTTAAAAACTATGGAGGTCTATATAATATCTCCTGCCTATTTTCAACCTTGTGGTTTTACAAGTATTTACATCTCCTATTTTAAACTCCTATTTTCATCCTCCTTTTGGAAGTAAGGCAAGTGGGAAGTATATTACCCAATCACAAAAACACTTGGGAAATTGGTTTGTAAACACAATGGTTTGAGTGAACTTGTTGTCTTGTTGTGACTTGCTAGAGGTGTGATCATTTCCTATGTTTATCTTGGAATGATCTTACTTGTTTGTTTGTGAGTGTGTGTGGACCTAAATAATTTGAAAACTTACAAATAACAGGACTATATAAAAAAGGATCAGATTCAAATCTTAACTTAAGCTATCTTCCTAGCTATTAGAATCTTCCAACTTTGGAGGCATGTCATTGTGGCAAATCTTTCTCTTCTCATCAATGAACCATCAGGAAGATTATATCCCATATCTTTACCTTTTATCCAAGCTTTGGAAGTGTGTGGTGAGACCTCTTCTCATCTTTTTCGAGGCCCCTTTGATGGCATTCCGAATTAGTGGCTATATCACTCTTATATTTGCATCTTTTCTAAATCACTTCTTATTCATTTTGAGATCAACCTAAGTTCCTTGCCATTCTCTTTATTTGTGTTTCACCACTATTATAGCCAATGTTCTTGCCTTGACCATTAAAACCATTTTCTCTCCAATGATTTGGTGCTTACTAAAAAGCCTCTTGTTTTCTTTGTTTTCACAAGAGATCTCAAATAATTTTTCAAAAGAGTTATTTCTTAAAAATCACTTATGTGATCCATATGATATAACCTCTCATCTCTATTCAAAAATATTTGTTTTGGAAACATTTTTCTTAGTATGATAATTTATTGACAAAAAGGCCAGAAATGGATTTTAAAATGTTTTATGAATAAAAGTATTTCAAAAATTATTAGAAAAATTATCCAACATTCCTTTGGTGATATGTAACTCCTTTATCCAAAAATATTTGCAAATACTATTCAAACTCTTGAAGAAAATTTTGTAAAACCATCTCTGGACCTATCTTCTTTGTTGTTAAAAGATTGCCTCTTTAGAACCTCACCTTTATCTTTGTGGTGTTTATTTTGGAAATGTACAACCACCTCATCCATCCTTGTCATCCTAGGTATCACCCTATGTTTTAGTTTACCTCTGTATGCTTTTAACATTCTTAATCCATGATGGATTTGATTCCACCAAAATAACAGTTTTCTGAACCTGTTACTTTATTCTCTTTTTGTCTCATTTCAAAACCATCCAAACTTTCTTCCACAGACGTGCATTGGTGACCCTTGGGATAACCATAGATAGCACCTCATCCCTGTACCCTTTTTATGGACTCTTTTGTCCATTTGGTCACATACCCATGATGGTTTTGTTACCCTCATGATAACAGTTTCCTGGAACTTAGAATTTTCACTGTCTGAAAACTGCATTTTTCTGAAACTGTTATTTTGTTCTCTTTTCGACCCCTCGCAAAACCCTGTAAAACTCCCTGTAAATTTGTGCAATTGTGACCTTTGTGATCACCATAGGTAGTACTTCATCTATGTATCTTTCTTCTTATCAATCTTGGTCATTTGGTCACTTATGCATGATGGTTTTGAGACTATCATGTTAACAGATTTCTGAATTTTCTGTCAACACCTCAACCTTGCCCTAAAACACTTCTAACCTTTCCTCAGCACCCCATATCCCTCCCTATATCTCCTAGTTACTGTCTTGGCTCGTTATTGTGTTGCTTGTTGCTGCAGGATCGAGAAAGAGAGAAGAGAGTATGATGGCCGTGACCATTAGGCTATGCATGGCCATGACTCCTCATTCACTTCACCCCTCTCTCACTCCCTATGCCTTGGACGTGTTCTGGGCTCCCAACAACCCCCAGGACCTTTTCCCTCGACCCTGGTTAACCCTAGCCCGGCCTCCCCTTTTGTCCTCTCCTTGTGGGCATTTTGTCGAGCACTTAATGGGCACACACGACCTCTCCCTTGTCCCAGACCTTGCCAACGACCCCAGGCCAGTAGCTCGCCTCCAAAACGAGCAACAGTGCCAGCAAACGCTCCTCCACTGCCCTCATCAGCCAATCCCGCTACCGTGCACCTCTTAACTCGAGCTTGTGCTCCGAGTCCAGCATGGACTGGCCACCTCTTGGATAAGAGGCCACGGGCCTCCTCCCGTGCCCTAACCTTGTCATTCACACTCCCCTGCCTCCACTCTCCCACCCCCTGCGAGCCCGCTCAAGCTCTCCTCCTCTCCTGCTCGAAATCGTCGAAGAACTGCTGCTCGGTCCCGAGCTCATGCGAGCACGAATGCCTCCGGCTCCGACCCCCACCTCTCACTCCCTCTGCACTGCCTCTTCCCCCTCCTCTCGGGCGACCTCTTAGACACCCTCGTTTGCTTTCAGGTGTACCGGAGCTGCCGGGGCCGTGACGTGGCTGTGGCGGGCGTCGTCGACTGCGCCGACGTTCGGGAGCTCCATTGCCGGAGCTGCCACCTCCCCTCCCCTGCCTCAACCTACCGCAGCCTCCTTGGCCCTCCCCTTCGTCTTGCTCGCCCCCGAGGTGAGCAGCCCGAGCTCCACGCCTTGGCTGGTTCTTCAGCCGTGTCTCGTGCGTTCATGTGAAGGAGATGAAGCCAGCCCCGTCTTTGGCCGGCCCAGCTCGTTGACTCGGCCCAGCTCCGGATCTAGCCCAGTTTCTGTTTTTTTAGGAGATCTATTATTTTCTCTAAATAGCAGTTTCTGGTCTGTTAGTTTAATTAAAAATAAAATAGTTAAACTTGCAATTTGTGCAAACCAAAAATCACAGTGGTAAAGCAATGAGTCTAGAACCATGTCCAACTTGCAGATCTCAAAAATATTAATTTTGTATCCATGAAAAATGTTTTGCTGTCACTGGTCTAAACCACTGTTTCATCAATAACTTGAGTTTTGTTAATCCAAATTGAGTGAATCCAATTGTTTTGGAATGCTTAGGACAGTAGCATTCAGTAGAAATTAACCCCGTGTGTTTGTGATGCTTAGTTTTGAATTGGCATGTGTTTGTAATTTAGACCAGTAGGGTTTTCTAGCATTTAATTAATTTTCTGTGAACTAAAATTTGGACTAAATCCAATTTCGGTAGCTGCTAATACATATATAGAACACGTACCTAGCTTTGCATAAAGGTTTGACCAACAGAACATCCTAGGTTAATTAAACTCTAAAAATGGTGTTTTCTGCCTTTTAAAAATTGATAAAACAATTGTTGGGTCCTTTGAGAAAATATTGTTATTGTTGTTGTGAATTGTTTTGGTACTGTAGCTCACCAAATAAAGTTACTTTTAATATGTTAGTACTGTTAGTGGCTTGCGTTAAGCTAAATTTGAGTTAAACATGTGTTATTTAGTGGTGTTTGAAGCCTCCAACAATTAGTTAGTTAGGCTTGTGTTGCTTGATAAGTTGGGTTAGCTAAATAATCTTTTTTAACTAGGTTTATAGCTACTGGTTTTGTATGTTTGAAAGTGGTGCTTAGCCTTGCATGCTAGTGGTGATCCTTAAAAGATGCTTAATCACTACTTAGACCTATCCTTATAAACATGAGTAGTGTGGTGATTGCCAAACTTGTTTGTTAAATAATAATTTTGCCTCTTGATCGTTGCTTGTTAGTTGTGCTTGATGTTTGTTGTTGGAGTGTTCTACGGTATGTTTATTGTGTTCTTTTTGCGACGCTAGAGAACGACGCTATCGGAGATACCTTCGGAGGGGAATTTCTGAAGAGAGATGGGATTTTATTGTTATTGATATATGAAGAGAATTCCAGGGACATATCTGAAACCAGGCAAGCCACCTCAACACCCTATTGAACTCCTACTATTTGTACAAGCACGTCTTGTTTTCAAAATAAAATAATGCATGTTTTATCTTTTATGTGGCATTCTGTCACCCCAAAACTATTTTCCAAAAATTATTGTTTGGCCAAAGATATCTACTAGCATCTAATAGGTTTTATAAAAATAAGACTTTACTTGAGAAACCTTCTACTGAAGGCGCTATCAAGAAAATTATATTTTCTAGTGGCATATCCTTATACTCTTACCTCAAAACTATAGGATGGGAGCCGGTTTTTGGTAAAATGTTTTCGGAAGAAAACCCGAGTCGCTGGGAGCGAATTGGCGAGAAAGTGATTTATAAGACCCATGTTGCTGGGAGCAAATGGAGATGTTTCTGAAAACCCGAAGGGCTGGGAGCCTTCAGTGAGTTTGCGAAAACCCGACTTGCTGGGAGCAGTCAGAGGTGGAGATGTTTTGAAAAACAAAGTACTGCCCTAGCGGCCGCCCGAACAATTAACCCGTGCAACCACACTACCTGATATGGGTAGGGCTTAGCCGGAAGCTTGTCTGTTTTAGTACGGAGGATCTCATACTCTATAAGGGCGGGGCCCTCGAAGCCGGGTTGTCGTCCGTAAGAGACAATACACTGCTGCGGATCAGTAGCCGGACGATTACGTTGGGTCCCCCTGCCGTGGCGGTGTGGCGTCCTAAGAGAGACCAGGGGTCTAGTGGAGCACACGGTGCCGAGGGGAACAAACCTAGCGGGAGTCCTCTGTACTAGAGTGGATTAGGGGAAAGCTTTGATCATGTTATCCGAAACCCCGCATACTGTCGTATGGGGACCGTGGCTGATCACGGCGGAATGACTGTTTGGTGTGGTGAAAGTGCACCACCTCTGCAGAGTGTAAATCTATTCGAATAGCTGAGTCCTCGGTCATGGACGGTTGGAAAGGCCACCGATCTAGGCGTATGGGCAATTTTATGTTTTCAAAAGAAAAATGTTTCCTCGGTGGAAGTAAGGAGGCATCAAAAAGGTACCTGGGAGGTACGGATTTGGGGAGAGGATGGATGGTCTCGGGGAGACAACTCAGTCTGATCTCGTGGAAAGGAAAAAGGGGTATCCCCATCCTAGTGTCTTTGAAAAGTTTTACAAAGTGTTTTACAAAGACGTGGAAATAGTACATGCTATTTCTACAAGAGAGAATTCTATCTCTAAATGTTTTGTTTAACAAGGATATCGAGATGTCGTAATCTCTATGTCTGAAAGCATCGTTTGAGAAAACTAAGCCCTATAGCATTATATAGCAGCTATCCCAGTTTTCGAAAACGTTTTATTGCATTACCTTGAAAACTTAAGCCTTGAGGTGGTTTTGCGAGTACGTAAATGTACTCATATGGCTGTGTCCCTGGATATTCAAACGTCCAGATTTCAACGAGGAGATGTACGACGAGGAGGAGGAGTACGCCGACGACTACGCCAACTGAGTGTCACCGGTCAACTGCTCTGTGGGAATGCGTCTGGTTGTGACGAGGGCCGACGCTGGCCGCAACACTAGTACAGAACGACACATCGGATACCCCTCTATGGAAACGGCAGGTGTTAGGCGACGGAGAATCACGCTTTCCGCGCGGCCGGTGTGTACAAACCTGACCAGGCCCGCCTTCATTGGCACCGGACCCTTTCCAATCTCCGTCACCTATTATATTGGCAACGGTTAATAAAATTGTCCGTTTCCAATATTTGCCTCTATGGTAACGGATAGAATTTTCCAACCGTTGAAAATGTTGATACGTGGAGGCTAGCGAATGGGCAGATGGGGAGGTGGGCGGAGCAGACCCGCGAGTATAAATGGCGAGAGGTACCAGCAGCGGTCTCTTTGAAGCCCCAGTCCATCGCCTACAGTTATTCAAACTTCGCCAGATCCCCTCCGTCCAAATCCATGGCGAGAGGTACCAGCAGTGGTCGCGGCCGTGGACGAGGGCGAGGCCATGGTAGGGGGCGCAGCGGCAATGCCATGCCGTCGGTGTCGCCCTCACCGTCCTCTGAAGTCATGTCCCCGGCGAGAGGTACCATCAGCGGTCGCGGCCGTGGACAAGGGCGCGGCCGTGGTAGGGGGCGCAGCCGTAATGCCACACCGTCGGTGTCGCCCTCACCGTCCTCTGAAGACATGTCCCCGGAGCTGCGCGGCTTCGAGTTCTTGATTATCCTGTACAAGGGCATCGAGAGCCGCCTGAGGCTCCCGAGGGCGTTCGCAGAGAAGCTCCAAGGCATGGTGGCAGCTACCATGCATCTGAAGATGGAGGACTGCGAGAACAGCAGCTGGGCGGTGAAGACGGCCGTGAGTGCCGGGGGGAATTTGTACCTTGGCCAGGGATGGAAGTCATTCGCCCAAGCGTACAAGCTTGAGCAGGGGCACTTTTTGTGCTTCGAGTTCGACGGCGACAACGGGTTCTTCATCAAGATCTTCGACGGTACCTTATGCCGGAAAGACGCACTCGTGTACAGCGACGACGAGCCCGAGTCTTCATCAGCAGCTGCTAGTAGTAGCATTAGCTAGTAGTAGCATATATGTAATCGTTTACTTCATTATCAAGTCCGTATGTAGTAGCATTAGCTGCTAAGTGGTCTCTGCGTTCATATGTAATTTAGAGTACCTGTTAGTAAGTTGGGTAGTAAGTTTACTCTCTCGCTGGTGTAAAATCAATGGAAACGGTTATATAAAATGTCCGTTGCCAATGTGGTGCTTATATATACTGCCGGCTCGTTCTCATTATCACTCTCTCACTGTCTCTCTTCCAACCCTAGCCGCCGCACACTGTGGCTTTCAACTCTCCTCACTCTCTCTAATCGCTTCCTCTGTCGGTGCTTCTAGATCCGGCCATCGCGGCCGCGGCTCTAGCCGCCGCGGCAGCACCGTTCTAGCGGCAGCCCTTCGTGAGGGAAGGTCGATCTGGAGGCGGCCATGCATCCACTAATGATGCGGCAGCGCCACCATCTGACGCCCTCCTCCTCCGGTGATGCCCGGCTTCTTCTGAGCCAGGCCGATGTGGAGGAGGTCATTCATGAGGTGGTGGTGCAGCACCTCCGGCGGATCTACCAGCAGAAACCCATCTGGAGGAGGAAGTGGCCGATCTGGAGGAGGAAGTGGCCGATCTGGAGGAGGAAGTGGCCGATCTGGAGGTGGTGGAGGATCTGTAGGTGGTATCTGATCTGGAGAAGGAGGAGGAGGTGGATGTCGACGAAGGAGAAGGAGGAGGAGGTGACTGCGTCGCAGCGCGCTGGTAGCATCTCAACGCATCTGGCAGAGGCCTGCACCTCTTCGATCTCCCGCCGGGTGAAAGGTATAAATCTTTCTGTGACCGGCTGTGATGCCGATGAACTTTTTGCAGCGGCATCCGCTCCCAAAAACCATGCTGGTTGGATGGGAACTCCTTCTTCATGTTGGCGTATAATTTGTCGATGAGGTCTGCCGCTAGATCACCCATTCCGTCCCTCTCGTCTCCACCCTTGATTTTGTATACGAGTTGGATGTCCACGTAGTACTCCGGTGGAATGTGGAAGTCGGCAGAAGAAAGCACCTTGCTGTCGTTGGTGATGTCCACACTTGCGAAGGGGATTGGGGTGGAACGAGGAAGAAGAGAAGGAAGGAATGCGAACTGTCTGCCACCAAACAGAGCAGTTCCTAGATATTTGCCGTTGATCTTAGCAGTTTCTTGAAAATGGCAACCGAACAAAGCAGTTGCTGGAAAATAGCCACCGATTTTTTTAATATCCAGATGTATTTTGTACATTTCGCTAATAGTTTTTTTTCTTTCACGCAGGAGTTTATTTCGGCAACACTGCATAAAAGTACCAATCTATCATTCCGAGAACCAGAAAACTTAAGGCAAGGAAATTTCGTGGATACTGGTCTTGGAGTGGGTACTGCGACGACCGAGAGCTCATAGAAGGTGAGCTCCAAGTCAAAGATGGAAGGCTGGCTTAATTAAGCCAGCCTTCCATCTTGTTAGGTTAGTTGCTTATAGGTTTAGAGTTCATGATTGTAGTCAAAGTGTAATAGGTGATATTACATTATGCCAATGTGTGATGGATATGATTGTAGTCAAATTGTAAAAAACAGTGATATTATTGTATACCAATGTAATGATGGCATTTGTTCTATGTTATCAATTGAATAACGTTTTATTGCATTGTGCAATCAGCCTTTCATGTATTATGGCATATAACCGAAATATGAGAAAAGCTCAGTGCAAACGGGTAGATGGAAAACTCCGTATCTGATGTAGGAAAACTAAAGCAACGGAGGTCTGCGCCAACCGTTGCCAAATGGAGACCTCATCGGAAATGGTTTTTTGCCTCCGTTACCGATGAAGGCCTTCACATCAGTGACAGGGTCGGGGACACGGACCCTTTCTTCGTTGCCGAAGGGGTTTTGGCCCGTTTCCGATGTGTCGTTCTGTACTAGTGCAAGCTTCCGCTATGTCGTAGTTAATTCCGTCCTGTGTGACAATGATTGCAGACTTGGTCATGTGACCACTATTTATTTGTGTAAGACTTGTATGTACGTTTGAATGATATAACTTTGTATACCAATTTGGTTATGTGATCGCGATGCACTGATCATTGGGATCGTGATCTGTTTACATGACGTGGGCATCTCGGACTGGTAGTCTGAGGGGTCCTCACATTGAAGAAATCTTGTAATATTCATAGAATATTCATCTTTTATCAGAAAAAGGTATATAATTGTAACAGCCCCAAGCTCGTGAACTGAAATTTTATGAATAAAATTTCCACTTTTGCATTTCATTCTTGCATCATGGCATCACAATTAAATTGCAAAGTTTGAAACAATTAATTTGGATCAAGTAGAAATGGCTTCAAATCATTTAAATGGTTTCTAGAAGTTTGTGACTTTTAAAAATTACTTGAAGTTCTTATATTTGTCAAGGAAGCTCCAAGAGTTTGAAATTATATTTTTTCAAACTATTTTGAGTTGTCAAATAAAGTAAATATTGGAAACTCCAAAAATGCCTGTAGGCATTTCCTATTTTATTTTCCTATCAAATGTTTTCCAAATGACTTGGAAAAATTAGGGGGGCTTCAAAATAATATGAGGAGGATACCCAAAAAGTTTCATGATTTTTGGAGCAGTGCAAGTGCCTTAATTAAATCGTGCAAGCCACTGGAATTTTTTTTCACAAAAGAAAAATGAGGAAATCAAACTGGCATGTGCCCCCCCCCCCCCCCCAGCGTCTAGCTCCGCACGGCAGCGCGCCATGTGTCAGCTACCTGACACTGTGTCAACACCTATTCCATCTTCAGTTATCCAACGGCTGGGAAAGACTCGTCACCAACGGTCCGGATGCGCCCATACTGATTCATCTTTACTGTTTACTTTAATGAACTGCTAATGGGCTAGAGCTCTATTCCGATAAGACCAGCTGCGTCTGGCATTCTCTCATCATTCCCCTCTATTATTGCCTTGAGCACCAAAACGAATATACTCTCAAATATATACTAAGAACCCTAACACGGGGTATCTGCCGGAGCAATTTCCCGAGTCAATCGTACATTTACCTCAGTTTTCCTGTTGATTATTAGTTGTTCATCATGTGCGTGATGTCAATCCCAAGCGGGACCTGACAAATTGGTATCAGATTCTAGAAATCCTTGGAGGCGAGCCGATTTGGCGGAAGAGTAGGGTTTGGATCTCCTATAAAATCCCCTTCCTCTGTCCCCTTATCACGGCGGCGGTGTGTCTTTGGTCGACGGAGGCGTCGGTGGCGGTGTAGTCTCTCTACAGACTAGTCGACGGTGGCGGCTTGGCGGCGGCGGCAAACATTCGGGCACAAATAGATTCTCTCTCAGGGTTGCTGGAGAACATCCCCTCCGGTAGTAAAATTCCTGTGACAAATTCGGTTCGTGTGCTTTGGAGGCGGGACGGCGAGAAGGCGGCAGGATCTAATCCAGGATTCGGGTTGTTGAAGCAACTTCAACTTAAAATTCCTCTTCCTTGCGAGCAAGATCAGGATGGCGCATGGAGGTTCTAAGGCAAGCGCTTCTGGTGATGATGCTGCGGAGCTGTTAGCACTCCGACAAGAACTCTCTGAAAACCGCAAAGACATAGAAGAGTTACGCCTCGAAGTTGCTCAGATTCGTACTGATCTGGGTCTCATGAATGACAAGCAATCCAAAGTGGTTGATGTAGTGGGTGGTATGCAGGAGTCTGTTGAGTTGATCAGTGCTCTGCTCAGCACAGTGGCTAAAGCCATAAATTCTTTGCGTCCAAAATCCCCAGGGAAAACAAACCAACCTGAACGACCTGCTGGTCCGAGTCAACAACAAGAACAGCAGCGTTCCCCAACATTTCAACGATTCCAGCAACCTGAAAAGCTCACAGATGAACTCAGAGCTCGTCTGCAGTTGAAACAGTAAAAGACTCAGTACATTGAGCAATTGACTACGAACAATTTACCTCCCATCAACACGGGTAGGCGTTCTGCTCCTCCAGGTTTTGCAGGTTTTAACAAAGACAATGCAATCAATTTAGATGTGGTTCAGAAAGACATACCAAATCCAGTGTTTCATGCAAACCACCTGCAGAACACTAAATTGAAGAGCTTGTGGGAAGGCTATGCTAGAGATTATGAGAAAGAGATGCGAATGCAGTTTTTCAAGCTAATTTTTTTTAATAATACATTTTTTTAATCAAATTCGAAAAATATTACGCATATCCACGAAATGGCAAAAATAATACGGCCTCGGCCTGGGCTAAGCCGAAAGGGCCCTGTCGGCCTGGGCTGGGACGATTAGGTTGTCGGCCGACGCCTGCGCGTGTCAGAGGATCATATCGGCCAGGGCTAAGCCGATTAGGCCCTGTCGGCCACGGCTGGGCCGACTAGGTCCTGTCGGCCTTGGCCCAGCCGACCAGGCCCAGTCGGTTGTAGCTGGGCCGACTGCTGCATGCATCCGTATTTCTCTGCATTTTTCGCGCCAACCCTTCCCGGCGACACCCATTCCCCCCTTCTTCTCTCCCTCCCGTTTCTCCCGCCAAATTTATTCCCGCCTATTTCTCCCGCCAAATTCGTTCCCGCTATTTTTTTGATCTAATACATTTTTTCATTCATTAAACAAACATTGCAACTTACACATACAACAAGAAAAGTGGGAGTAGCGACAACACAACATAAATTGAAAAAGAAAAGTCATCTACCATCGACGCAGCCTCCCGCATCACTCTTGCGTTCCGATGACGCAACACCCTTATCCTTCGACGACGCAGCACTCTTCCCCTTCGACGATGCTTCAGCCTTGCGTTTCGACGACGCTGCACCCTTGCCCTTCGACGCCGCCGCCGCTGCTGCAGCTCTCTTGCTCGCTTCAGTGGGCATGAAGATATCATCTTCGTCCTCGCTCTCCTCGACCCATAACATCGGTGTACGAAGAGCATCCAACATATATGCTTCAGTGGGATATGTTAGCTTCTTCTTCTGCCACCTAGCATGCAGCCTCACGAGTTCTTTTTCTATTTCCTTGTAATTCCTCCATGGCCACCCATGCCTAGCTAGCTTCGCTGATAGCTCACGGAGATGAGGTGGATGACTAACAATATCCTCGAATGGGATCTCCTTATTGTCTACCTTGAACTCGGCCGTTAACCTCAAAAGGAGTGCCGACATTCCTGCCGGGAAACTACCATCTGAAGGAAATCTCGACATGTTCGAGTGAGTGGACTACAATGCTTACCAACCTTAGTGCGTTGTGGTTTTTATAGGCCGTGATGAGAAGATTTGGCGGGAGATAGGCCAGCGCGGGAAAAAAGGGCGGGAGGAAAAGGGCGGGAAAAAGGGAGGGAAAAAAGGGCGGGAGGAAAAGGGCGGGAGAAAAAAGGGTGGGAGGAAAAGGGTGCTGCACTAATCTTAAATTGATTTGCATATTGTATCTTAAATTTTTGTTGTCAATGTAATTTGCAAGGTTTGTTTAATATCAATGCGAAAAATAGTCAGCCATCATCACCACTAATCGAAACAGAGTAGTAGCAACTAAGAAATAAGTCTAGTACATAGATAGTCCCAACATAGATATAAATAAGTCTGGTACATAGATATAAATAAGTCTGGTACATAGATAGATAGACAAGTCTCAACGAATACAGTGAAGTGTCAGCCACGACGTCTGCCACGACGCGGAGGTGGTGTGTTAGGCGTCGTCCATCCAAACCTGTGCGGTGGCCGAACGTCACGTCCAGGAACCAGGGACTCGTCGTGGTCCTGTTGTGTCTCCTGTGTGGGCTGTGGTGGAGGAGTGTTGTACATACCCATCCAATAGTCCAGCTGTGTGTGAGTTTCAGGGATGCTCCCACTTTCCTGCTCACTCTCCCATGCGGATCCAGACGACTGCTGAGCGGACATAGACGGACGATATCCGTAGGCTCCTGGATGCAATAAAACTGTAAGAAACAAGTACGTAGCATTAAGCGTGGTGAATAAAAATTTACAAGGTACTTACCCTCTGGCTGGGGAGGTGGTCGAAGCTGGTAGCCCGTCGTGGGACTGAACTGCTGATGCCAAGACGAGCCTCCAGCCTGGTCAGGAGAGGGTGCCCTGGGCGACGGGTGCCCTGGGCGACGGGTGCGACGTCATACGAGGTCGCGGGCTGTGTCGATCCTGGGGCGTGACCTGCGGCTGTGGCTGCTCCTGTTGCGGGGGATGACGCGGTGGGCGTTGTGGTGCTTGGCGGTGATCGACGTCCGACGTACGTGTGCACGTGATAGCCTGGTAGATACCTCGCAACCTGTCCTCTAAGCGCTGCACCCAGGACTGATGATGCGGGCGGTCCAATAGAGGGCCGGACGATAGGGAACGGCCGTAAGCGGACACATCCGTCTGTAGCTGGTATGTCAATTCAGCCTGTAATTTGCATGGTTATCAGTAAGTTGTACATAATTTTAGGGATATTTGTAAGAATGAACTACTCTCTTACCGCGTACTGTCTGGAGCCTGCAGTAGACCGGCTCGGATACATATCCCACGTAGTGGGAGTCTGTGTAAGCTCGGGGTGCTCGTGATACGTAATGCGTAACCGGGTCGAGATCATGTAAATTTGCAAATAGGAATTGAATAGTTCAATATCAAACCCGAGATTCTCCTGCCAGACTCGTGTCGTCGCAGTCTCCCACTCTGCAACGTAGGCGCCAACCCTCCGCATCCACGATAGCGCGCTTCTATTAGTTCCCTTTCTTGTGAGGCTACAGTTGTACTCAGTGTTAGACAATTTAGTAATTCATACATGTATTGAGTTTTCGATAAATAAACATTGCGTAGTTAAACACACCTGTGGATGATGGGTGGGACGTGTTCCTCTGTCGACAGAGGAAGTGCCAGCTGTCGTAGACCAAATTGCCTCATAACCCGCTGCTGGGCCATCTCCTCCACGCAGATATCAAAGATAATCTTTGATTTTGTCATCCAGTATGCGCGATCTCTCGTGCAGAGGTCAGAGATACCACCCGGGTATTTAGCCTCCTTTTGTTCATTCGTGTACGGCTCCCATATTACCGCATCCGATCTCAGAAAGTCGAACTGCTCGGTGAATGCCGAGTAGCAGTTCTTCACGTTAGAATGAGCAAAGCGTCTCTGCACGAAACAAAAGTTAGCCCAAGTCGAATAAAAATGTAACAATTGTGATAAATATCTAGATTACACATACCTGACGACGTGTCCAGAGAAAACCAAAAGTAGGCATGTCTATGTGATCAGCATCAAAAAACGCACCCACTGGGTAAGCCTCGCCAGCACGCACGTCTGGTCGTCCAACTGGGAACCTCTCCCATGACCAAAGCTGCAACAACAAAGGACATCCAAGTATGGATGCTGAACTCGACAGTAGCTGGCACCCATTGCACATAGCTCGGTAAGTAGCCGCTAATACAGCAGATCCCCAACTCCTCTGTGTGATATGGGCCTGCTCTGTAGCACTCGCAATCTCGAAAGCAATAGGGATGTACCTCGCGCTAATAGTGGTGACATGGTTCTCGGTAAACATCACCTTCCCGAGTAGCCACAAGATATATGCTTCCAGGCTTCTAGTGATTTGTGTAGCATTCAGCGGCATGTCAGGAAATCCAGGAAACTTCTGTATCTGTACATTAAAAAAGAAATTGTATTAGACGATAAGCTGGAAACAATTCTGTAAATAAAACATGTGCGAAAATAGAACAAACCTGAAAATCCAGCAACCATTCAAGCTTTGGTCCGTGATGCTCTGACATAAACACTCCAGCATGGGGGTTTATACCCTGAAAACGAAGTGACATCTCGTGCTCCCAATTTTCTGGGGCCTGCAACGGCCCTATGGGCTGACCCGCCAACGGCAGTCCGAGCAAGAAAGATACATCCTGGAGAGTAGGAGCCATCTCACCCCATCGAAAGTGAAACGTGTGGGTCTCGGGCCTCCATCTGTCCACTAAGCATGTGAGAAGACAGTGGTCTATCAGCATGCGTGGAGAGTCACGAGTGGCCTCAACTAGACGCGCGAAAGGTAAAAGCCCAGCCCACTTCAACCTGCATGTTCAGAAAACAAATATAAACATGAAGCGGACAAGTAAATTAATACAGATAATATATGACACGGACAAGTACATTAAACACGTACCTCTCCTGCCAAGCAGGGTGTATCATCCAATTTTCCCTCGGTCCGCGAGTCACTAGAGGCTCGAGGCTACGCTCCTGTAATATCTTGGCGCGATGGTTATGATCCACATCCGGACTGATCAAGTATACTTGTTCCATTTCTGCAATACAAATTATGAACTTAGCGCAGATAAAAGAAAAGTCTAAATTTAAAACATTGATGCAGACTAATTACAGATGAAAGCAAAGTCTAAAGTTAAAACATAGTTGCAGACTAATTACAGATAAAACCAAAGTATAAATTTAAAACATTGATCGAGACTTATTACAGATAAAACCAAAGTCCAAATTTAAAACATTGATCGAGACTTATTACAGATAAAACCAAAGTCCAAATTTAAAACATTGATCCAGACTTATTACAGATAAAACAAGTCCAAATTTAAAACATTGATCCACACTTATTACAGACAAAAACATAGTCCAAATTTAAAACACTGATCCACAATTAATACAGATAAAAGCATATTCTAAATTTAAAACATATCCTAGTTTCTTCCTCTTCCTCTTGGTCCTCGGCTGCCTCGCCCACGTGGAGCAGCTGCTCTAGATGCCGGAGCAGCATCCGTAGATGGGAATTTTGTACAAGCAGTGCCCCTGTGACCAAAATCACTGCACAGAAAACATTGTATTGTCGGGCCTCCGGCTTCAGATTCATCCATACCATTTCGGATACACTTGCACGGTCGTCTACCTCTACCAGGACGCAGTAGCCTTGGGTCGGGGATGTACTGCCTTTCAGTAGGGTCAACCGTGTTAAAATTACCCACAGCTCGAAATCCCACCATTTCACCAGTCCAGGTATTAAGAACATACTCGTTCAAAAAATATGGTGATACGAACGAGATGGCTGACAGCCCGAGTTGCCCACAAGCAGCCAATACATGGGAGCAGGGCAGATGAAGCAATTTTGGTTTATTGCATGTGCACTCACATGTTGGTCGGGCTTCATTTCCAATTCTCACCTCATGCGTTCTGAGCTGATTTCCGCAACCAAACTTGTCATAAGGTAAGCGTACCTCGAACCTCCTTTCTTGATTTCCTATGGCCTGCACAGTGTGATTCCGAGCTTTTGCCATCTTCCTATCCATGTACTCCATAATCTTCTCACAGTAAGGTGTGTTCGGGTTGTTTACGATATGCAAGTGAGCTTTCTGCGTCTTTCTCTGAAATACTTGACTGTGCCCTCAAAAATACCCTCCACAATGGTTGTAAGTGGCAAGGCCCTATTTCCTCTCAGAACAAAGTTGTAAGTTTCAGCCAGGTTGGTAGTCATAACACCGTACCTGGCTCCATAAGTGTCGTGCAGCAAAGACCACCTCTCAAGAGGCTCGTGCTATATCCACTGCTGAAAGTTTTTAATCAACCTCCCAGTCTTTCTCCTAACACCAGGCGGATCAAATCCTGGCAAGTCACAAAGCCCAACAGGTACATCCTCAGTGGGTGGAGGTCCGGTTGCTAGCTGTTGCGCCACAAGTTGCACATGTGCTGCTACTGCAACATTTCGTGCAGCTCTCCTCTGCCTAACATGCCGGTTAGTAAACTCATCAAGCTTACCACGTATGAAAGTGTATTTCCAGAATTGGCCCCCAAATGGCGCATGCACCAACGACTCTGCAGGTCTAGCCATGGCGTATCTTCCGCAGCCACAGGGTTTGTGAGTGCCTTCACGGCGTTCAGTATACCAGCATGGCGGTCATGAAGGATGCACACGTTCGGCTTATCTTTCACTACTGCTATTTTAAGCTGCCTGAAGAACCAAGTCCAACTTTCAGTGTTCTCGCTCTCCACAAAAGCAAATGCAAGTGGCACGATCTGATTGTTGCCGTCCGGACCAATGGCGGTCAAGATCTGTCCCCTATACTTGCCAGTAAGAAAAGTACCATCAACACAGATCACTGGTCGACAGTGAGTGAAAGCTTCTATGCATACACTGAAAAAGAAGAACACACGATACAACACCTTTACGTTTGGAAACTCTGCCATCCAAAAGTGTTTGATGTCAACATATGTGCCTGGATTACGGGCCAGCAATGTGTGGAGGAGCCGAACAACTGAGTCATATGAGTCTAGAAACGATCCGAATCTGTTCTCAAGTGCCATCTGCTTAGCCCTCCAAGCTTTGCCATACGATATTTTGTACTTGAACCTGGTGAACACCTTATGCTGAATAGCCTTCGCTTCCATAGCTTTTCCCTGTACTATTTTTGAGTACAGCAACCGAGCTATAAGTGTCGACGAAATGTTACGATGATCTTGAGGAATACAGTCAATTCTACATGTGTGTTGTACTACGTCGCTCACTTTCCAGTTTATGGCGAACTGAGGACGATAACCGTGCACCCTTCCAGGATAGCCTGCAACCTGACATTCCATTGTCAGATATTTTTTACTTGACACCTTGGTTCTGAATGTCTTGCATGTCGACATTGCCCACTTAATGATTGCGTCTTGCAAATGTTGCTTGTCGGGATATAGAGCACCCACAGCAACCTGGTTCTGATGGTATTCCCAGGCAGAATCATGACCATCGTTCACTGTCATTGACGAAGTGAAGTCATGACTCCATGACGCAGGATTGGGCACGACATGTTCGTCATCTGACTCGTCGGAATCATCACCATAAGCACTATCACCATCTTCATCTTCCTCTTCCATCATTTGTTGGAATTCCTCATCGACATCTGTCTCAACACCCTCATCATCTGCTACTTCTGCCTCACTGTTTTGGCCAGATTCATAACCACCACCTCCAACATCTTCCTGATTATAATCATGACCAGATAAATGCATCTCCTGACTACTCTGTCCAGGATCCTGACCTCCCTAGCCTTCAGGCGGAATCACCTCCTTCGCGACAGGTATCAGTAACGCGATAGGGGTACATCCCCTGCTTTCACAGCCTTGCAACCATCGCACCATCTGAGAGGTCCGATCTATCGGCCTCAAATAAAAAAACACCGGTGACCTTGACTTCGTCCACAGTGCATGCACACCGATGGTGTCTGTTTCAGGATTAAGCCCTAAACATGCTGCCAACCAATCTTTCAGCTGACTTATTGACCATGTTTGTGGGTCGCTCAGTTCCAACTCTGACCATCGAAACTGACCCAAATCAGCTCCCAACTCATTTACTACAACTGTGCCAGGACCGTAGTAAAACAAACATTTCACTAAATTACTCATCTCGACAACCTAAAAATGTGACACCAAATTACTGTTATAACCGGAACAACTATATACTTAATTATTACTACCGGAACAACTATATATTTAACAATAATGCATGCGTAATTACTGTAAACCCTAATTAGCCAAAAAAATCATACCCTTGAAGCGTGCCGATTCAACAGAGTACCACCACCACCACGGCCGGAGCAGCAGATGCACCACCGCAGCACCACCACCACGCCTTGCTCAGCCCACGAACCTCCACCGAAACTCCACCATTGCTCCAACCAAACACCACAAAATCACACCAAAACCAAACCCATTTGTAGATCCGAGTTGCCTTAACTCTCTAACATCTCTAGGCTACAGATTTGATGGCTGGTTGGACAAATCACGCTGGGAGGAAAAAAAATCGCCGGAGCTTTTCGTTTTGGAGAAGAACAGGAGAGAGGACGCGAGGAGGAAGAAGAAAGCCCGTGCTGCTTTGTCCTGGGACTAATCGTCCTCGCCTAAGCCGAAAGGTCTGTCGGCTTCGACGTGGCCGACTTGTGGCCACGCAGGCTATCGGCCGCAGGCCTGGCCCGCCCTTCCACCTGGTCGGTTTAGCCAAGGCCGATAAGGGCTAATCGGCCCAGCCCAGGCCGACAGGGTCCTTTCGGCTTAGCCGAGGCCGAGGCCGTATTATTTTTGCCATGCCATAGATTTGCGTAATATTTTTCGAATTTGATTAAAAAAATGTATTATTAAAAAAAAATTCAAATCAATCACCAAAGGGCCTCGGATGGATTTTCCTAAGTTCGATGGTGACAATCCAGTGGGGTGGATTCGTCAGTGTGAAAAATACTTCCAAATGGCAGCAGCTCCGGAAGAATACAAAGTGCATTTAGCCCAATTATACTTAGTTGGTGCTGCAGATGTCTGGTTACGCAGGTCCAATCTGCATAGGCAGCAATTATCCTGGACACAGTTCGCAGAAGAAGTAACACACCGTTTTTCTTCCAACAGTACTTATGAGTTGACAGAGAAATTCAACAATGTCAAGCAGAATAATTTGTCAATCAAGCAATACACAGAAATTTTCGAGGAACTCATGGCAGATATCAGAGAAGAAAACCCAGACATCCAAGAATCTTGCTTTGTGAGATGTTATGTCAATGGCATGAGGGACACGATCAAATCACAGCTACGGCCTCTGAACCCTCAAACTCTGACTGCAGCCTATTGGAAGGCCAGAGACATGGAGCAATGCCAACCCATCAAGAAATCCTTTGTACCATCGTTCCAAAAGTTCAGCAACACGAATTCTTACAAACCAGCTTCTAATTTCACGCCAATTGTGAGTAATGTATCTGAGACTGCACCTGCTAAAACAAGACAAAAGGGTGATTGCTGGCGTTGTGGTGAACCAAATTGGCAGCCTACTCATAGATGTAGACAGATACCAGTTCTGAACTTCATTGCACAAGCAATTGAACAAACACAGCAAGAAATTGACCAAATGCCGACTGAACATGATGATGATCAGGGCGAACCTACTCTAGCAGATAAGCTATCAGCTTTATTAGCTAGTATCTCGTTACAAGCCATTGGGCAGAAACCCTCGAAAACAACACCAACTGTACAAGTGATCATAAATGGCAAAAGAGCCACAGCATTATTGGATTCTGGCAGCAGTAATTCCTTCATGGATTTATCCTTTGCACTGAAAAGCAATTGTGTTTTGCAGAGTTCTGAAGAAACAGAGGTAAAAGTTGCTGGTGGTGGTATATTACTTTCCAACTCATCTGTTACTGATTGCCGGTTTGTTATTGATAAGCACAAATTCTGTGAAGATTTCAAAGTATTGAGTTTGCCGGGACACGATGTAGTTTTGGGATGTGACTGGTTTGAAAAGCACAATCCATTTACAATGGATTTCCAGGAAAATACAGTCACTGTAATGAAGGATGGCAAGCCAGCAATCCTCCAAACTTGCACAAATTCATAGAATCTATGTGAGATACCAGCTGAAGAAATGCACAAACTTCATGAACAGGGAGCTTCAGCTTATGTCATGCAACTGAATTTGTTGTCAGATTCACCGGAACAAACCAACAAATTACTGCCAGAACTTGAGAAAATTCTTACCCAATACAAAGATGTTTTTGAAGAACCCAAAGGATTACCACCTCATCGCCAATGTGATCATGCAATACCACTACAGCCTGGTGCAAACCCTCCAATGGTGCGACCATACCGGGTACCACACAAGCAAAAGGATGAAATGGAAGCTCAAATCTGAGAATTGTTAGAAAACAAAGTCATCAGACCTAGCCAAAGTCCTTATGCATCTCCAGCTATTTTGGTAAGGAAAAAGGATGGCTCCTGGCGCCTGTGTGTGGATTACAGGAAGTTGAATGCTCTAACAATTAAAAATAAGTTTCCTATTCCGGTGATCGAGGACTTATTAGATGAACTCCATGGTGCAAAGATTTTCAGCAAACTAGACCTCAGGTCTGGATATCACCAAATAAGAATGTGCCTGGCTGACATCATCAAGACAGCTTTCAGAATGTACAATGGGCACTATGAATACTTAGTAATGCCCTTTAGCCTCTCCAATGCTCCTGGCACTTTTCAAGCTCTCATGAATCAAATATTTGCTGACCACCTTCGCAAATTCATATTGGTGTTCTTTGATGATATCTTGGTATACAGCCCTGATGTAAAATCCGATTACAAACATCTGCAAATTGCTCTACAACTGCTGAGAGCAAACAAGCTTTATGCCAAGCGTTCTAAGTGTGTTTTTGGCACAGAACAAGTGGAGTATGTTGGTCATATCATCACAGGCAAAGGAGTTTCCACGGATCCAGCAAAGGTTGCTGCAGTTGCTGGTTGGCAAACTCCAACAAATGTGACTCTGCTTAGACGTCTACTGGGTTTTACTGGGTACTACAGAAGATTTATCCAAAATTATGGCATAATATGTCGACCCCTTTCTGATTTGTTGAGGAAAGTTCCTTTTGTGTGGACAGATCAACAGGAGCAAGCTTTCCAAACACTGAAGCATGCTTTACTTACTGCCCCTGTGCTGGCTTTACCGAATTTTAACAAACCATTCATTCTTGAAATAGATGCTTCTGGTACTGGACTGGGCGCAGTATTACTCCAAGAAGGTCGAGCTCTAGCTTATTACAGTGAAGCTCCGGGAAAAAGAAACTCTAGCCTCTCTGCTTATGAAAAAGAAGCACTCGCTATTCTTAAGGCAGTCAAACGCTGGCGCCATTACTTTTTGGGCAACACACTGATCATCAGATCAGATCAACAAAGTTTGAAGTACATTAACGATCAAAGAATAGCTGAAGGTATCCAGCACAAACTGATGTTGAAATTGCTAGAATTCAATTTCTGTGTGGAATACAAGAAGGGCAAAGAAAATAGAGCTGCTGATGCTTTATCAAGACAATTCGACACTGTGTTCGCCATCTCAGCCGCTACTCCTACTTGGATCTATGAAGTGGTGAACAGTTATTCAGCAGATGACCACACACGAGAATTGGTTCAGAAATTCTTGTTGTTCCACCAGAACAGAATTCCGATTACTCCATGAATGCTGGTGTTCTCAGGTACAAGGGTAGATTAGTCTTGGGTCAAGACACTCAACTTCAAAACAAAACATTAGGAGCTCTTCACAACTCCGCAGTGGCAGGACATTCTGGCATTAAAGCAACATACCAGCGAGTTAAGAAGCTTTTCTTCTGGTCAGGAATGAAAAAGGCTGTTGAAGTGTTTGTAACCTCTTGCCCTGTCTGCCAACGTTCCAAGTATGAGAACTGCAAGTATCCAGGATTATTGGACCCCCTACCAACGCCAGATATGGCTTGGAAACATGTATCAATGGATTTCATTGAAGGATTACCGAAGTCCCAAGGAAAAGAGGTAATCCTAGTGGTTGTGGACAAATTTATGAAGTATGCTCATTTTATTCCATTGTCACATCCTTACACTGCGCAAACCGTCACTGATGCTTTCATGGATAACGTGGTAAAATTACATGGTCCACCCACTGTCATCATCTCGGATTGAGATCGAATTTTCACCAGTACAATGTGGAAATCTATATTCAAAGCTTTCCAAACTGAATTACGGTTCAGTTCAGCTTATCATCCACAATCGGACGGCCAGACAGAAAGGATTAATCAATGTTTGGAATCCTATTTGCGTTGCATGATTTTCCAAGAACCAAAGAAGTGGGCTTCTTGGCTATCACTCGCTGTCGGAGAATGACTCCCACGAAACAGGGATAGTCAAGCTCACGAAGAGAGTTCGTGTAAGGGGCTGAACACGTTGGTCAAACAACCCTCAACCTGCACGGCGACGGTGCTCGTCGAGCAAGTGGAGGGACATCACGACAGAGATGAACACCAGCCCTCGTGTGGAGGTAACACCGCTACTCCTGCTTGTCTGTATTGCACTGCTTGTAGAGGTTACAGTACAATGAGCTTGCCGAGGGCTCTCTTTTGGCAATGGTGTACACGAGGAAGGGAAGCAGTGGTCTTCTTCTTCCTTGCGCGTAAGTGGCTATGCTGGAATGAGAATGCGATCCCTTGCTACGGTGCTGCTCGTCCTCCTTTTATAGGCGCCCCGTGCTCCCTCCCTGCGCTTGCACTATGGTAGGGCTGTCACGTGGCGGCAGAAGGTGGAGCGTGGTGCACCGCAGCCCGGTTGTCCATGGACGCGGTCCATGGGCGTAAAGCTGACGCCTGTAGCAGAGTAACCACCGTCCATGCAGGACGGCCAGCTGGGGCCACAGAGGAACGTGGGGGTGCCCACGGTGACGTTGGTCGTGGAGTGTAGCGCCGGCCGGTCCCCTTATCACCAAAGAGGAAACCCTTGTAGTCCGGTGCGGATGGCACAGCTTTGTTGACCCCTTTAATCACCAAAATGGCAACTGCGGCGTCGTCGTCACCGCGCGCAGGGGCGCGCGTCACTCTGCGGCCGCTGCAGAGCCCATGTGCGCTCTGCAGAGGTTGCTTTGCAGCGAAGCGATCTCCACGAGGGCTTGGATGCCTTGTAGAGAATTCGGCGTTGACCTCTCTCCAGGGGAGATTTCCTTGAAGAGGGGGCAGCAGTGGAGGGGGCCTCCGCAGGCCTCTGCTGCCTCAAAAGCCCTCGCGAGGCAATTCGCCTTGCGAGGCTCTCCAAGCCGTAGGCTTGGTCCTTAGCGAAAATTTGCCATCAAGTGTCGAGGGCCGTAGAGGACAGGCCCAGCACACCCTGGATTTCACTGGGCCGACAGTAGCCCCCGGGCCCATGATAGGCACGATGTAGTCCAATGGACGCAGGCGAATCGTCATGGGCCCAAAGTGTCCGGCCGGCCTGAGACACGTGTAGGGCAGTTACGCCGCGACGACACGTTCTCCTCGGAGATGATGGGCGTAGTGGGGGGACCCACCACGTCTCGGTAACTGCTCTGAGAGGAATAAAGCCTGCAGTGCCGGTTCAGGCAGCAGTTACTGCATCATTTGCGCGCCCGTCTCCTCGCTCTTGACTTCTGCGCTCCTATGTCTCCGGCGCTCCTCCTCCTTCATCGAGCTTCTCCGCCGCCCTTCGTTCTTCGACCATGGGCCCCAAGAAGGACAAGGCGGCAATGGCGAACGTACCGGCCGAGGCGCAGCAGGAGGACGAGTTCGCGTACAACACCTCTTTCCACACAGCTTTGAACATGACACCGTTTCAAGCACTCTATGGTTTTGCACCACCACAAATTAGTGAATTGTTTGTGCCTGGTCCTCCTGAATTGGAAGCAGCAGCCTTCCTCACTGCTAAGCAGCAAATGTTGGATGTTCTCAAACATAATTTAGCTCAAGCAACAGCTCGCATGAAGAAATTTGCTGATCGCAACCGCTCTGAACGCACATTACAAATTGGTGATATGGTTTATCTGAAGATGCAACCGTATCGCATGGCAGCCTTTGGTTTGAGAGGAGCAATCAAACTTAATAGCAAGTATTATGGTCCTTTTCGAGTCATTGATACAGTGGGCAATAGGGCATACAAGCTTCTCCTACCTGATGGTGTTCAGATACATCCGGTTTTTCACGTAAGTCAGCTTAAAAAGCATATTGGCCCAACAGTGGTACCTAGTCCTGACCTGCCTCTAGTTGCTACTGATGGCAAGATTCATACTGCACCATCTCTCGTGCTCTAGGTGAGACAAATTCCTCGGCATAATGCAGCAGTTGTCCAGTGGTTAATTCAATGGGAAGGTCTTTCTCCAGAAGAAGCAACCTGGGAGGATGCTGACTTTATCAAGCAAGTTTTCCCTGAATTTTTCAAGGTTACAGTCGATGAGTGGATGCAACATGGTTCTGCTGCTTGAGGACAAGCAGCTGCTCTTGGGAGAGGCATTGTCAGCTACCTGACACTGTGTCAACACCTATTCCATCTTCAGTTATCCAACGGCTGGGAAAGACTCGTCACCAACGGTCCGGATGCGCCCATACCGATCCATCTTTACTGTTTACTTTAATGAACTGCTAATGAGCTGGAGCTCTATTCCGATAAGACCAGCTGCGTCTGGCATTCTCTCATCATTCCCCTCTATTATTGCCTTGAGCACCAAAACGAATATACTCTCAAATATATACTAAGAACCCTAACACGGGGTATCTGCCGGAGCAATTTCCCGAGTCAATCCTAGATTTACCTCAGTTTTCCTGTTGATTATTAGTTGTTCGTCATGTGCGTGACGTCAATCCCAAGAGGGACCTGACACCATGGCGCAGAGCCGCGCGCAAGCCAGGCCCCCTCCCCCCCCCCGCTCCTCAACGCGTTAAATGAGCGCAGCCAGCCCCCCAACCGCAGCTCTCTGCTCTCCCACTGGTTTTTCTGCAGCTCGGCCGAGCCGCTGCCGCTCGCCGCCGAGCACGTCGCCGTCGCTCCGCTCCGTCCCCGACGAATCGGGCAGGCCCATGAGCTCCGCCTCGCTTCCCTCTGCCTCCTCGTCGAAGGAATCGAAGCTGGACATCGCGAATCGACGCCGCCGTCAAGTTCTTCTCTGCCTCCGGCCGCAGCTCCGTCGAGCCCTCGCCGCCGTTCCCGACCTCCCCGTCCGCCGCCGAGCACGTACACGCTACGAGAGTGAGCCACCGGTTCCAACGCGCCCTTTCTCCCTCTCTCTCGCGCCCTAGTTTGCCGTTGCACCGAAGACCGTCGCGCCCCGCCGTGCGTCGTCGTCACCGTGCTCGCTCCGGCCACCTATAGCTAGCGCCGCCGCTCTCGTTAGGTTCACCGTAGACGCCCGCGTCGAACGCGCTCTCTCGGACGTCCTCGCGTGTGCCGGAACCGCCGCGCCGTGCGCTCCCGTGCCGCTGCCGCCGGCGAGCTACGTCACCGTGACGCCACTGGGCCCTCGCGTGCTTGCGTGGCCTTCCAGCGTGGCCGTGGCCCACCCATCAGTCTCTATGGCTAGGGTTAGCCTCGGTACAAAAAGTCCAGCAAGATTCTGTGATATTTAAATAAAAGGTTAAAATGGAAATGAATTCAAATGAATTTTGTAAAATTCATAACTTTTGTACTAGTTATCCAAAATTTGCAAACGAGGTATCAAAATGCTCAGAAAAGTGAAACCTACCCAAAAGTATAACTCATACATGCAAATGAATATTTTAATTTGAAAAATAATTGAAATACAAATTCATCTGTGAAATATTTAAATTTGGGAAATTCATAACTTCTTAAATATTGTTCAGAAAAATGCAAACTTGGTCTCTAAATGATCAGGAGTTTAAACCCTATCTTTTGACATCAAAATCATGTTCAACTAAATAACTTAAAAGGGCTGTTTCTTGTACTGTATGAATATGGCAGAAAAGAAATGCTTTTGAAAAAAATTCATAACTTTCAAAATAATGGTCCAAAAATTAAGTGTGACCTATCAAAATGTTCAGCAAGTAATACCCTACATGTTTAAGTCATTTTATAAACATGATTAAACTTTTAAAATGATGTCTATTTAAATTTGTTAAAATGGCAGATTTAAATGCAAATTTCAATATTTCACCAAATATTCATACTTGCTCAGAAAAATATGTTCTTTATGTCAAAATGCACAGAATGAAAATGTCTATACTTTAGCATCATTTCCATGCATATTTGAGCAATAATTCAGTACTGTACATTGTCGAAAATTGCTAATTCCAATAAGTTTAAATATGGGGATTATTCCAAATAAGGCAATAAATATAATTGGGAACCCATTTAACTTGTTGGTCATGTTTAAGACTTTCCAAGTACATTAAAATGTCATGTCATCATGTGTATGTGCATTGCACTTGTAATACCTTATATGGTGATTGATTGTTACTTTCCGGTATTTTTATGCATCGATAGATCAAGGAGTCGAGGTTTCTCCGCAATACCTTGACGTTCCATATTATCTGTCACCTCAAAAGGCAAGCGTAATCCCCCTCTGAGCATGTCTCATCCTATGTTTTACAACATTATTTTCTCCACTATAATATTGCATGCGATTCCAAATGTCAATTTGGTTGATATTTAGAGTATCCTATAGTTGCATTATGTTTCCAATGCCATTACCTGTTTCCTTCCGAATATCCATAGGAATTCTATGTTGGCCTAAGTAAATTATATATACAATTTAAATGCTTAGTCATGCTTAGCAATGCTTAGTAGTCCTGTGGTAAATGCAGTGTTGGAAAAGGTTGATGGTAAGTATGGAATGATGGTGGAGATTTGTGGATATGGTATAACTTGCTTAAAGGCGGGGATGACAGGCCACTGTGGTTTGGTGGTGGGTTGTCTCGTTCTCGCCGCCTAGGTGCGAGTTCTCGCCTTCGAGCCAAGACTGAGCGTGCAACCATGCGTGGGCCGAGGAACCCCCATCGTCTGAGTAACTCGTGAGGGGCTAGCCAAGGGTCCTCTAGTTCGAGCTTTCCATTTGCGTGTGCGTGAAAAGACGGAAAGTTGGACTGGGGATGGTGGTGTTTAGGATGTGGCCGCGGGGCAGGGTGTTGGAGGCACGGAACATGTCCTTTAGCACACAGATGATCCTTGGGTTAGACTCATGCGAGTGAAAGTTCGTAACCGCTCCCACTCAGCCGCCTTTCCCCGGAAGAGAGCTAATTGCATAGGCAATGAGCCGGACGGTACGTGTGGCAAACATTGTACACCCCTGCAGGGTTAAATCTTTTCAAAACGCCGTGTCCGCGGTTATGGATGACTTGGTGCCGGATTTAGAGATCATACATAACCTGAACCTAATCTAAAATTTGAGTACTACGAATGTAAGGTTTACTTCCTCGAAGGTGATTTGGGGAGGGGCCTTTGTAGACAGGTGCAGTTGTTGATGGAACTTGGTGGATGAAGATGATCAAAATAAAAGAGTTTGTTATCTTATCCCCTTTGAAAACTCTTCTGTTTAGTCGATGCCAAGTGTGTTTTACAAAGAAAACTTGCTTTATGCAAAATAGCCATAAAAACCTTTGTGAGCCAATCATCGAGCTAGTAGCTCTAGTAATCTTGCAGAGTTCATCGAACTCAACCTTGTTTATTTTGTTTCAGTTGAGGACTTCACTGAGATCACAGGTGGGTTCTACGTGGACGTCGACGAGTAGTCTGGGGTTCACAGGTGGCAGCCTGGGGCATCTCGGAACAGCTGGCGCTGAACTGTTTATCTGTAGGCCTCTTAGCCCATAATTTGGATCTTGTTGTTAGAACAACATAATTTGCTTCCGCTTGTTGCACTATTGGGTCATGTGACCTCTGGTTGTAATAATTGCTATCTTTCTCTATTATAAGAGTTGAACTATATTGTTTTGTGTCGTAGAGACTGTGATGTGCCAGATGTTCCGCAGTCTTTATCTCTTTATTATGCATGGATAGCTGTGCCTGTGTTATGGCATGATCGAGGAGTTGCGTTGCCGATGATCCATTCCGAGCAACGCCTGCCGAAAGGTTCGGCCTGGGAGTGGTAACCCCAGTAACCTTCGATTGTGTAGCATGACCTGTGACACACAGCATCTCTGTATAGTCTCGAGGTAGGGGCGCTACAATAATATATCAAATTGTTCAAAAAAATGGGATCTATTTGTGTGCATCAAAATCATGCGTCGCCAAATAAGTTATAATGTTGTTTAATTAGAAGAACTAAATAACCTTTTTCTTTAATTATGGGTTTAAGTAGAAATGCTATATTTAATGCATTTCAATCCTATTGAAATTATTATTCATGTCCTAGGGCTTAATTTCAACACATTGAAATTTGACATGCCATTCATGTGTGATGTGCATTGCATAAATGCTCTATATTGAATGTGTTTCCTTTCTTTCCAGTAAGGTGTGTTCGGGTTGTTTACGATATGCAAGTGAGCTTTCTGGCGTCTTTCTCTGAAATACTTGACTGTGCCCTCAAAAATACCCTCCACAATGGCTGTAAGTGGCAAGGCCCTATTTCCTCTCAGAACAAAGTTGTAAGTTTCAGCCAGGTTGGTAGTCATAACACCGTACCTGGCTCCATAAGTGTCGTGCAGCAAAGACCACCTCTCAAGAGGCTCGTGCTCTATCCACTGTTGAAAGTTTTTAATCAACCTCCCAGTCTTTCTCCTAACACCAGGCGGATCAAATCCTGGCAAGTCACAAAGCCCAACAGGTACATCCTCAGCGGGTGGAGGTCCGGTTGCTAGCTGTTGTGCCACAAGTTGCACATGTGCTGCTACTGCAACATTTCGTGCAGCTCTCCTCTGCCTAACATGCCGGTTAGTAAACTCATCAAGCTTACCACGTATGAAAGTGTATTTCCAGAATTGGCCCGCAAATGGCGCATGCACCAACGACTCTGCAGGTCTAGCCATGGCGTATCTTCCGCAGCCACAGGGTTTGTGAGTGCCTTCACGGCGTTCAGTATACCAGCATGGCGGTCATGAACGATGCACACGTTCGGCTTATCTTTCACTACTGCTATTTTAAGCTGCCTGAAGAACCAAGTCCAACTTTCAGTGTTCTCGCTCTCCACAAAAGCAAATGCAAGGGGCACGATCTGATTGTTGCCGTCCTGACCAATGGCGGTCAAGATCTGTCCCCTATACTTGCCAGTAAGAAAAGTACCATCAACACAGATCACTGGTCGACAGTGAGTGAAAGCTTCTATGCATACACCGAAAAAGAAGAACACACGATACAGCACCTTTACGTTAGGAAACTCTGCCATCCAAAAGTGTTTGATGTCAACATATGTGCCTGGATTACGGGCCTGCAATGTGTGGAGGAGCCGAACAACTGAGTCATATGAGTCTAGAAACGATCCGAATCTGTTCTCAAGTGCCATCTGCTTAGCCCTCCAAGCTTTGCCATAAGATATTTTGTACTTGAACCTGGTGAACACCTTATGCTGAATAGCCTTCGCTTCCATAGCTTTGCCCTGTACTATTTCTGAGTACAGCAACCGAGCTATAAGCGTCGACGAAATGTTGCGATGATCTTGAGGAATACAGTCTATTCTACATGTGTGTTGTACTACGTCGCTCTGATACGTCTCAAACGTATCTATAATTTTTGATGTTCCATGCTTGTTTTATACGAATTGCTACATGTTTTGCATCTACTTTATATCACTTTTATACATTTTTTGGGACTAACCTATTAACAAGATGCCGAAGTGCCAGTTCCTGTTTTCTACTGTTTTTGTATTTCAGAAAAGCTAGTCTGGAAATATTCTCGGAATTGGACGAAACTACACGGGGGTGCCTATTTTTCCAGAACACGCCTGACGGAGCGAAGGAGCAGCGGAGGAGGGCCACCAGGAGGCCACACGCACCTAGGGTGCGGGCCCCCCTTCTGCCGCGCCCTAGGGTGGTGTGGGCCCCTCGGGGGTCCGCAGCCGCCGCCCTTTCGCCTACTTATTTCCCCCGACGTGTCATATCCCAAATTTAGGAACCAAGAAAAACTTAGTTTTACAAGACCAAAATTCAGAACCAACAAAAACTTTTTGAAGTATTTTACTGATGATTGTGTTTTCCATCCCATTGCTATGTTGAACCTAGTGTGATTTGTTGTTTAAGTTGTTTGACTAGTAAATAAAAGATCCAACCAATATAAAAATATATTTAACTTTGGTGATCATGTCATGACAAGAAAAATATTCCATGTATCTTTTCCATTCTTATTTTAGCCAACTCCATTTCAATGATACTTGGTTTAGCAACAACCAAAACTAATACCCATTATTTGAGAAAGTAAAAGTATTTCCAAAACTATGTGTTTCCACAAATGAGGAGATCTATATGCTATCTCCTACCTATCTTTTAGCCTTGATATTTTGCATTTGTATGCAACTCCCAGTTTATAAACTTTGATTATCACTTCCTTTTAAAAAGAACACAAGTGGGAAATATATTACCCCACATAATTTGTCTTGCTCAAAACCCTTTTCAAAAATACCAAGGTGGAGTTGAGATAGTTCTAAACATCATCTTGTCATAATTAAGTGTGATCATTTTTATAAGATAGTATTGTTGACTATGGAAATGGTGGTGTGATTTATTCTTGTGGTTTGAATTGTGTGGTCTTGATTGTGTTGTTGATCTTTTGTGTATGCCACTGTTGATCTTGTTGTGTTTGTTGCTTGTGAGGGTAATTGCTCAGTTGTGCTTAATACTAGAATAAGACACACTTGACAACAAAATTTGGTATGTGACTTGAATAAAAACAAACCCTCTAGAAGTATTCACACCTGATTGAAATCCTAAATCAAGGGAAATGATCTTATTTAATTTCCCTCTATCTCTATTCCTCTATTTTATGAAAACAATTATATTTCCTTATTCTAGGAATGAGATGAAATAATAATCATTTCAACCCCATCTCACTCCCTCCTCAAGTAAACATACTTTTCAATTTTAAACAAAACTCTCAAAGTATTTAACAAAAGGAAATTAAGATCATGATAAATAAATGATCTTAATAAATTATTTTCCCCTACTTAACTCTCTATTTTCTTCAAACAAATATTTTCTCTATGGAAATATAAAGTATTTGAAGTTGCCATAATTGTCAAGAAAGTTCCAAAAGTTCAAAACAATATTCTATCACTTGCTTGAAAATATTAATAGAGTATCAAATATTATTTACCAAAAACAACATATTTAAACTCTATGAACAAATTATGTTCAAAACATTTTATTTTGAAAAACCAATTTTTGTGGAGGCTCTACTTGGCAAGGGGAGCCTACCCAAATATTTTCAAATTTTTCTAAAAAGTTTTAGTACCTCAAATAAATCCCCAAAAGCTGCTGGATATTAAAAAGGAAGCAAAAGAAACAGACAAGGGCTTAGTTGCAAATAGGAAAAATAGCCCAGCGGGTTATCTGGAAAAGCAACGTTTCTTCTCTGTAGCAGCCCGTGCGCGTCGCCGTTGTCGTCCTCCCGTGCGTCGCCCGCCCGGACCCCCCCTCCCGCGCCTCTCCTGCTGCTCGATGAGAAGGATAAGAGACCCCCCCCCCCCGAAGCTGCTCTCCTCCTCCCTCGCTCACTCGCCCTCCTGCTCCCTCCCTTTCCCTCTGTTCTTCCCTTCGAGCTCCGGCCCGAACCCGTCCATGGACGCCGTCACACATCGCCGGCGATTGGAGCCACCCCGAGCCAAGCGACGACCACCACCAGCTCCGCCATGATCTCCTCCACCTCCTCGTAGAAGGAATCGAGGTGGGACGCCGTCGTTCGCGAGATCGCCGCCGTCTTCTTCCTCTCCGGCCGACGCACTCCGATCAAGCTCGCCACCGCCTCCGACCACCTCAGCACCAACGGATCGCACCCACGCATCGAGGGTGAGCAGGCGCACCTCCTGGACATGCTCCACGTCCCTAATTCGTCGTAGATCGCCGTAGCGAAGTAGGTCGTGTTCCGCCGCCGTAGGCCGCCGCAAGTCAAGGATGTTTCCGGCGTCTCCGGTGACAGTTATGCAGCGGCGCCACCGTAGAAAGGTTCCCCGTACTCCTGCGAGTCGAACCCATCCAGTAGATCATCCCCGCGCGTCCTCTGCCGTCAATCCCATGCGCGTCGTCGCCGGTGGTCGCCGCGGTCGCGCACGTCGTCGCCGTGCACTAGCACCACCTCATATGGGTGCGCACGCGTATTATATCACAAGCGCCGCACCAGCCCAGTGGCTAGCACACACACACGCGCGTGCGAGGTCGCGAGTTCGATCCCACCGGCGCGCTGCCTCTTCGTTTATTTTCGCACGCTAACAGGCGGGCCCCACCGGTCAGCGACCGTGGTGGCCAGCACAGCCCGCACCCAGCCCAGTCAGCGCCAGCGTGGCCGCTGGCCCACACGTCAGTGACCGTGTGTAGCGCGCTGCTCGGTCCAAATTGTTTCGTTAGTTTTTCTGGAAAATAAAATAAACAGCCAGATTCAAATTTAAACTTCAAAAATTCATAACTAATTAAATACTTGTCCAAAAATTGCAAACAAGATACCAAAATGTTCAGATAAATAAGGCCTGTCTTTTGGTATAACTCACCTATCCAAATAAATTAGTTTATTTAATGTTTTATTAAAATAAAGAAAATAGCAGAATATAAAACAAATTGGGAAAATTCATATCTTTAAAAATAAGGATCCAAAAATTAAGTTTGACCTCTTAAAATGTTCAGAAACTGATGACCTTCATGTTCCATCTTGTTTCCAAACATGGATAGTTATTTTGTAATGTTGTTTAAAATAAATTAACAAAAGGGCAGATTAAAAAGGGATTTTATAAATTAATCTGTAATGATTTTTGGAGCAAACCCAATTTTGCTAAGTTCCTAGTGTTTCACTTTATCATATCCTAACTTGGTATAATATTTGGACTCACAGAAAATATATAGTGACCTAACTTTTGTCTGAAGTATTTCATGTTCAACAGGAGGTGCTTGTTGCTAACCTTCGCCTCAGATAGTTTTGTGATCAATGTACCTACCTTGCGTATAGGCGATAGACTACTGATCAATATAAGGCCCTTGTAAGTGTAAATCCTAGTTGTTGCTCGAACGATTAGATTAACGCTTACGGTTTGTTACTTGTCTGTATACCACTTGTGGTATGGTTTGCTTATTGTGTGTTGTTTTATTTTCATGTTTGCGACGCTAGATATAAACGCTACCGGAGTGGTATTTGGAGAGGATTTATCGAAGAAGGATGAGATTTATTTCTTTGAGCAGTGAGAAGAAGTCCAGGGACATTATGCTGGAATCAGGCAAGCTATTCTCTGAGCTTGCACTACAAATATATGCATCTACTTTCAGAACATGTTTTACTCTCAAAGCAAGGTTTATAAAACACATTTCAAAAGTATATGGATATTATTTTGCCACCCTATGTAGTAGTTTATATAAAACTTTAGGATGGGAAACAATGTTGTTTACTCAAAACTCCTTTGAAAATACTTGTGGGGTTATGGAATGCCGAGGTGTCGGTGTTGAAGTGGAGAAATGGTGAATGGTGATGTTTATGAAAAATGCACATTGTGTCCTTGTACTTACAGAACAACCAATACCCTGTGCGACCACATTTACCCACCTATGGGAAAGGGCGTAGTCATATAGTTTGCTCATATTAGTACTGGATGCCTCAACAACGGGGATGACTCCGTTATGCATGAGGGGATGGTTTGGCACCTGATGGATTGGTGACCTACCCCTGACCCGGGTCTTCGCTCAAACTCTATGGAAAGATAAGGAGGAGGATTGAAGGTTCCACCATAAATCGCCGGGAAAAACCTATGAGTCCTCACACTTAGGGTTTCCGACGGGAAACTGGACTGAGTGTCGATGGAAAGTGTCATAGGGGCAGGATCCTATACTAGCATGAGCAAAGGAGAGGCTATGGCCGGTGGCTCAATTTCGCATACACCATGTATGGCGGGACGTGGCTGACACGATGAGTTACCGGATGGGTGTGGGCTAAAAGCGTGCTACCTCTGCAGAGGGTTAAAACTATTCGAATAGCCGAGTCCTCGGATATGGACAGTTGGAAAGAACTGCTTTGACCATGTGCAAGTTTTGCAAAGTTTTGAGATTTGAAAATAAAATGGAGAGGTGTGGTACCTGCAACTCTACCGACGGGCTGGTATGAGGTTGCTGGAGAATGATTGACCATGACGGGCTATGGTCGAGAAGTGCAGAGTTTTGTGATTTAAAAGTGGAAAAATGTTTTATGCAACTATACCAAAGGGCCGGTATGAAGTTGTTGGGATTGAATGACCATGAAGGGTTATGGTCGAAAAAGGAGGAGTTTTGGGGAAATAAACAAAATGGTGATTTTCCGGGAAAATGTTTTAAAAGAGACTTATTACAAAGACAGGTTTATGGGGAAAAGTTCTAAAAGCCTTCTTTTTCTTTTTCAAGAAAGATATAGAGATTTCAAAACAAAGTTTTAATAAACAAAAGTATATCCTTCTCCTTTCAACAAGGATATAGAGTTTTCAAAGCAAACGAAGTTTTATTTAAACAATAAAAGAGTAGTGCATGCTCATTCCGGGGGTAGTTTGCGAGTACATTCAAATGTACTCATATTGGTTTCGTCCCTGGCTATTGTCTTAGCCAGATTCTGAAGAGGAGCAGTTTGAAGAGAAAAGGGCATTCGTGAACGTCAATGCGAACTAGGGCGCTTCCCAGTCAGCTGCCTGTAGGGTTGGCAAATGGCTTGGGCTCCACGTTGTTTGGTGATATCCGCTGCAAGTACCTGATGGAGTTATGGCTTCAGTCAAGTAAGTAATTTCATTCGGTATTTATGGGTGTTCTTTTGATACCAGTTTGATTGTGCTCAGCGACAGACTGATCATGGGATCGCTGATGTTGTAGGCACAAGGGTATTTCTGACAGCTAATCCGGGGTCCCCACAGACTTGGTATCAGAGCCATCCTGACTGTAACAGACCTTAGTTAGCATGGACGTTAGTTAGTAAAGAAATATTTGATTAAAAATCTATTAATACCAAAAATATATTTTTCCAAGGAAGTCCAAAAATAACTTCCACTCTTCGTATCTTCTCAAATATTTCTGAGTCTCATCCTCTATTTTAAGATTTTCCAAGGATTTCTCTACTCTCTCTTACCCGTTCAAAATACTTGACGATGAACCCAAGTGAGACCTGATTAGCTAGCACCTACAAGAAAAAGCTTCCATCTCAAATATTCAACATTCAGCATCAAGGTGATTGATCTGCAAATACCAAGATCGTCAGTATCAATAAAGCAAGAAACCTCGAAGACCTCAACTCAATATCGACAATTCCACTCAGTTACTACCTCGACAATCCCAAGTATTCCAGCTGAAGACTAAGGCGATAAAATGAAGACTTCAACAGCCCTGTTTCACCAAGGCCCATACGAGAGAATTATTTTGGAAAGAAAAATATTACTACCTAAAATTACTTGTATCTAAGGAAGCCTAAGTGTAGCTTCCACTCTTTTCACCTTCTCGAATTATTCTAAACCTTATCTCTTGTCTAAAGGTTTATCAAAAGTTTCCATCTGTTGTCTTACCTCCATTCAAACTTACATACTTGATGACACCCCAAACCAGACCTGGGTACTTAGCAACCCGAAGACTTCAACAAAGGCGATTTATATGCGAAGACCGATGATCCGTGCAACCTTCCGAAATCGCAGTAATTTCACCGCCAAAGTTTCCCACTTGGACAAGGTGAAGAAAATCCTCGAGATACAAAGACCCATAGGATCAATAGGATAAGCTCGTTTTACTTGAGCAAAACCCATCTTCCACGGTATTAAACCCTGTTGGTGCTAAAAGTGCCTTGATTGATCTTGCTTGTGTGTGGCATTCATGTGTGTTGTTTTCCTTGTGTGTTTCACAAAACCCGTCTTGTCGGGAACCCAAAGTAACCACACTTTTATCTGTTGCTTTATTTTAGACTGTTTGCAAAAACCTTTTTGCCGTGTTGGCCATAGATGTACTTTTTGTACCCTCTCAAAAGTTCGACTTAGAAAAACCTTCAGAAAATTTTCTCCTAGTAAGAGAAGCAAGGTATGGAATACTCTCTACCCCAAGACTTTGCGATCTTCTGCAAGACGGATACCTGCCTACATACGTCGTTTTGTACAACCACAGCAAGCCATCGAGAAAGATGAAGATTCAAGACCCGACGTTAGATGACACAAGTCGTGTCCCGTCGGACTAACAAAACAATATGAAAAACTAACATAACTAACATAATTTATCTAACTTTAGTTTCTCATCTAACCAATTTTTGCAAAATTACTAACTGCTTTTTCTAGACAAAGGAAAGAGGTGCCATAGGACGACTCAAAACTAGTTGGTAGAAAAGAGACTTTAGGAGGATATAAGAGTGTTGAACTATGAGTTTATTACTCAAAAGGATCATGATGAAATCAAAATTTGTTGGATAATGTTGGTAATGTCAAACATTTGAGGTTTAGAATAGGAGTGAAAACTTGATCGATAAATTAATTGGGTTTGGACAGATGATATATTTGATTAATACTCTGGGGCTAGCCAGTTGTGGTCCCCAACCATTGGTGGTTATCTGGAACTAGAAGACGTGACCCTTGATTTAAGGTTTAGAAATAAAGGTGAAAGTTATGGATTTTTAGGAAGCACTTGCTGATAAAATGATGTTGGATTGGTTGAAGCAAGTAAATTAAAAAGAATACTCCGTGTTGGAATGTTTAGGGTGATTCCTAGCGCAAGTGACCTTGTACTAAATTCTTATGGAATTATAGGAAGTGGTCAAAGATGAGTTAGCAAATGAGTAGATTGTTGGATGCAAGAAATAATTGGTGGAGGATAAGTGAATGTTTATCGGATTCTAGAAATCAATATGACTTGGTCTAGTAGCAAGACATTCTAGGTGACAATAGTTTTCAGAGCTTGTCACGCTCTGTTTGGATTATTCTTAGAAAGATCTTTTATCTTTGATTAAGAGATCAAGGCCCAAAAGTTGTGAGATGAAATCTGAATTTGGTTAGAAAGTGGGTCAATTCTTGATGGATGATCACATGTTTTGGATGCTTTATTTAGCTTTAATGATATGATCGTGAGAAAATGGCAACCTGAAGGAGTAAGATAATATGAGATATGCTTATCTGGGGAGAAAATCAATCAAGAAATAATTGGTGGACCACTACGATTTTGTGATAGAAGGTAATGGGAAGATTATGCCTTAAAGGTTTGATGGGTATCCGATAGATTGAACTATACTATGATAAAGAGTTATGCCCGAAGAAGATGATGGTGGATTAATAACTTTAGCTCGGGCAAAGGCCGTGATTCAATTAACTAGTTGTAGTGGCCTTACCAGAGATGTTGGAATGGTATTTTGAAGATTCGAGAATTAGAGGCCTGTGTAAAGTTGGTTGTTTTGGATTTTAGGTATAAAAAGTTTGATGTTCAGAGTATAGCACCCCTACTCCCTTGACAACTAACTTAAGCCCCTCAACCAGAAAGTTTTCCCGGAAACCCTAACTATTCTGGTGCACTCTAACTTACTTGTGAAGACCCCGAAACTTCGTGAAGACCCAGAACCAAAGAAACCATTCAGGACCAGCCTTTTTCTCGCCAAGCCGAAGGAAGAAAAGCGTGAAGAAAATCTACCGGAAGTCACTAAGAAGAATCAAACAACGGAAGCACCTGATGTTGGCAACATCAACCACCAAGCAAGTTCAGACGCCCTTAGAAGTTATCACATCCCTCTACTAACTAGAAACCGGAGAGAGTCGAGTGCTCAGACTTGACGCATCCTGAGAACAACGCGTCCCCACCTGTGACCCTCGTAAGGAGAAAATATCTAGAAGTGATATCTGCACCAACCCCAAGCACCAAGGCGCGACACCCAAGACGAAGAATGTCAAGCTACCCAAGAAGAACAATGCCTCCAAGTCAACTCTAGCCGCAACCTTCAGGATGACCCTTCAAGACCCCTTTTTAAGGGGGGAAGACCTACAATACGTATACCAGAAGGTGTTAATAATTAGTTCCTTGCGCCTCAGTCTTGTAGTATCTGGAAGCAGCCAACCACGACTAACCATCCGCCTCGATCATCAAGTCAACCACATCGCCAAGGATCTGAACTCAGCACAGAAGTTTATCGACAAAGAAAGCCTCGCAACATCAATTTGTCAAGATCTCACATGGCGACCTTACTGAAGAAGCAACGACCTCGGAAGAGTAGTCAACCCAAAACCCGTGCCCTCGTGCTCCCCTGTTACCACCGGGCAAATCTCAAGGACGAGATTTATTTTTAAGGGGGGAAGAGCTGTCACATCCCAAATTTAGGAACCAAGAAAAACTTAGTTTTACAAGACCAAAATTCAGAACCAACAAAAACTTTTTGAAGTATTTTACTGATGATTGTGTTTTCCATCCCATTGCTATGTTGAACCTAGTGTGATTGTTGTTTAAGTTGTTTGACTAGTAAATAAAAGATCCAACCAATATAAAAATATATTTAACTTTGGTGATCATGTCATGACAAGAAAAATATTCCATGTATCTTTTCCATTCTTATTTTAGCCAACTCCATTTCAATGATACTTGGTTTAGCAACAACCAAAACTAATACCCATTATTTGAGAAAGTAAAAGTATTTCCAAACTATGTGTTTCCACAAATGAGGAGATCTATATGCTATCTCCTACCTATCTTTTAGCCTTGATATTTTGCATTTGTATGCAACTCCCATTTTATAAACTTTGATTATCACTTCCTTTTAAAAAGAACACAAGTGGGAAATATATTACCCCACATAATTTGTCTTGCTCAAAACCCTTTTCAAAAATACCAAGGTGGAGTTGAGATAGTTCTAAACATCATCTTGTCATAATTAAGTGTGATCATTTTTATAAGATAGTATTGTTGACTATGGAAATGGTGGTGTGATTTATTCTTGTGGTTTGAATTGTGTGGTCTTGATTGTGTTGTTGATCTTTTGTGTATGCCACTGTTGATCTTGTTGTGTTTGTTGCTTGTGAGGGTAATTCCTCAGTTGTGCTTAATACTAGAATAAGACACACTTGACAACAAAATTTGGTATGTGACTTGAATAAAAACAAACCCTCTAGAAGTATTCACACCTGATTGAAATCCTAAATCAAGGGAAATGATCTTATTTAATTTCCCTCTATCTCTATTCCTCTATTTTATGAAAACAATTATATTTCCTTAATCTAGGAATGAGATGAAATAATAATCATTTCAACCCCATCTCACTCCCTCCTCAAGTAAACATACTTTTCAATTTTAAACAAAACTCTCAAAGTATTTAACAAAAGGAAATTAAGATCATGATAAATAAATGATCTTAATAAATTATTTTCCACTACTTAACTCTCTATTTTCTTCAAACAAATATTTTCTCTATGGAAATATAAAGTATTTGAAGTTGCCATAATTGTCAAGAAAGTTCCAAAAGTTCAAAACAATATTCTATCACTTGCTTGAAAATATTAAAAGAGTATCAAATATTATTTACCAAAAACAACATATTTAAACTCTATGAACAAATTATGTTCAAAACATTTTATTTTGAAAAACCAATTTTTGTGGAGGCTCTACTTGGCAAGGGGAGCCTACCCAAATATTTTCAAATTTTTCTAAAAAGTTTTAGTACCTCAAATAAATCCCCAAAAGCTGCTGGATATTAAAAAGGAAGCAAAAGAAACAGACAAGGGCTTAGTTGCAAATAGGAAAAATAGCCCAGGGGGTTATCTGGAAAAGCAACGTTTCTTCTCTGTAGCAGCCCGTGCGCGTCGCCGTTGTCGTCCTCCCGTGCGTCGCCCGCCCGGACCCCCCCTCCCGCGCCTCTCCTGCTGCTCGATGAGAAGGATACGAGACCCCCCCGAAGCTGCTCTCCTCCTCCCTCGCTCACTCGCCCTCCTGCTCCCTCCCTTTCCCTCTGTTCTTCCCTTCGAGCTCCGGCCCGAACCCGTCCATGGACGCCGTCACACATCGCCGGCGATTGGAGCCACCCCGAGCCAAGCGACGACCACCACCAGCTCCGCCATGATCTCCTCCACCTCCTCGTAGAAGGAATCGAGGTGGGACGCCGTCGTTCGCGAGATCGCCGCCGTCTTCTTCCTCTCCGGCCGACGCACTCCGATCAAGCTCGCCACCGCCTCCGACCACCTCAGCACCAACGGATCGCACCCACGCATCGAGGGTGAGCAGGCGCACCTCCTGGACATGCTCCACGTCCCTAATTCGTCGTAGATCGCCGTAGCGAAGTAGGTCGTGTTCCGCCGCCGCAGGCCGCCGCAAGTCAAGGATGTTTCCGGCGTCTTCGGTGACAGTTATGCAGCGGCACCACCGTAGAAAGGTTCCCCGTACTCCCGCGAGTCGAACCCATCCAGTAGATCATCCCCGCGCGTCCTCTGCCGTCGATCCCGTGCGCGTCGTCGCCGGTGGTCGCCGCGGTCGCGCACGTCGTCGCCGTGCACTAGCACCACCTCATATGGGTGCGCACGCGTATTATATCACAAGCGCCGCACCAGCCCAGTGGCTAGCACACACACACGCGCGCGCGAGGTCGCGAGTTCGATCCCGCCGGCGCGCTGCCTTTTCGTTTATTTTCGCACGCTGACAGGCGGGCCCCACCGGTCAGCGACCGTGGTGGCCAGCACAGCCCGCACCCAGCCCAGTCAGCGCCAGCGTGGCCGCTGGCCCACACGTCAGTGACCGTGTGTAGCGCGCTGCTCGGTTCAAATTGTTTCGTTAGTTTTTCTGGAAAATAAAATAAACAGCCAGATTCAAATTTAAACTTCAAAAATTCATAACTAATTAAATACTTGTCCAAAAATTGCAAACAAGATACCAAATGTTCAGATAAATAAGGCCTGTCTTTTGGTATAACTCACCTATCCAAATAAATTAGTTTATTTAATGTTTTATTAAAATAAAGAAAATAGCAGAATATAAAACAAATTGGGAAAATTCATATCTTTAAAAATAAGGATCCAAAAATTAAGTTTGACCTCTTAAAATGTTCAGAAACTGATGACCTTCATGTTCCATCTTGTTTCCAAACATGGATAGTTATTTTGTAATGTTGTTTAAAATAAATTAACAAAAGGGCAGATTAAAAAGGGATTTTATAAATTAATCTGTAATGATTTTTGGAGCAAACCCAATTTTGCTAAGTTCCTAGTGTTTCACTTTATCATATCCTAACTTGGTATAATATTTGGACTCACAGAAAATATATAGTGACCTAACTTTTGTCTGAAGTATTTCCTGTTCAACAGGAGGTGCTTGTTGCTAACCTTCGCCTCAGATAGTTTTGTGATCAATGTACCTAGCTTGCGTATAGGCGATAGACTACTGATTAATATAAGGCCCTTGTAAGTGTAAATCCTAGTTGTTGCTCGAACGATTAGATTGACGCTTACGGTTTGTTACTTGTCTGTATACCACTTGTGGTATTGTTTGCTTATTGTGTTATGTTTTATTTTCATGTTTGCGACGCTAGATATAAACGCTACCGGAGTGGTATTTGGAGAGGATTTATCGAAGAAGGATGGGATTTATTTCTTTGAGCAGTGAGAAGAAGTCCAGGGACATTATGCTGGAATCAGGCAAGCTATTCTCTGAGCTTGCACTACAAATATATGCATCTACTTTCAGAACATGTTTTACTCTCAAAGCAAGGTTTATAAAACACATTTCAAAAGTATATGGATATTATTTTGCCACCCTATGTAGTAGTTTATATAAAACTTTAGGATGGGAAACAATGTTGTTTACTCAAAACTCCTTTGAAAATACTTGTGGGGTTATGGAATGCCGAGGTGTCGGTGTTGAAGTGGAGAAATGGTGAATGGTGATGTTTATGAAAAATGCACATTGTGTCCTTGTACTTACAGAACAACCAATACCCTGTGCGACCACATTTACCCACCTATGGGAAAGGGCGTAGTCATATAGTTTGCTCATATTAGTACTGGATGCCTCAACAACGGGGATGACTCCGTTATGCATGAGGGGATGGTTTGGCACCTGATGGATTGGTGACCTACCCCTGACCCGGGTCTTCGCTCAAACTCTATGGAAAGATAAGGAGGAGGATTGAAGGTTCCACCATAAATCGCCGGGAAAAAACTATGAGTCCTCACACTTAGGGTTTCCGACGGGAAACTGGACTGAGTGTCGATGGAAAGTGTCATAGGGGCAGGATCCCATACTGGCATGAGCAAAGGAGAGGCTATGGCCGGTGGCTCAACTTCGCATACACCATGTTTGGCGGGACGTGGCTGACACGATGAGTTACCGGATGGGTGTGGGCTAAAAGCGTGCTACCTCTGCAGAGGGTTAAAACTATTCGAATAGCCGAGTCCTCGGATATGGACAGTTGGAAAGAACTGCTTTGACCATGTGCAAGTTTTGCAAAGTTTTGAGATTTGAAAATAAAATGGAGAGGTGTGGTACCTGCAACTCTACCGACGGGCTGGTATGAGGTTGCTGGAGAATGATTGACCATGACGGGCTATGGTCGAGAAGTGCAGAGTTTTGTGATTTAAAAGTGGAAAAATGTTTTATGCAACTATACCAAAGGGCCGGTATGAAGTTGTTGGGATTGAATGACCATGAAGGGTTATGGTCGAAAAAGGAGGAGTTTTGGGGAAATAAACAAAATGGTGATTTTCCGGGAAAATGTTTTAAAAGAGACTTATTACAAAGACAGGTTTATGGGGAAAAGTTCTAAAGGCCTTCTTTTTCTTTTTCAAGAAAGATATAGAGATTTCAAAACAAAGTTTTAATAAACAAAAGTATATCCTTCTCCTTTCAACAAGGATATAGATTTTTCAAAGCAAACGAAGTTTTATTTAAACAATAAAAGAGTAGTGCATGCTCATTCCGGGGGTAGTTTGCGAGTACATTCAAATATACTCATATTGGTTTCGTCCCTGGCTATTGTCTTAGCCAGATTCTGAAGAGGAGCAGTTTGAAGAGAAAAGGGCATTCGTGAACGTCAATGCGAACTAGGGCGCTTCCCAGTCAGCTACCGTAGGGTTGGCAAATGGCTTGGGCTCCACGTTGTTTGGTGATATCCGCTGCAAGTACCTGATGGAGTTATGGCTTCAGTCAAGTAAGTAATTTCATTCGGTATTTATGGGTGTTCTTTTGATACCAGTTTGATTGTGCTCAGCGACAGACTGATCATGGGATCGCTGATGTTGTAGGCACAAGGGTATTTCGGACAGCTAATCCGGGGTCCCCACACGACGCGAAAACCCTAAGTACCTGAGCAAATATCCACGAAAAGATCCAGAGACGCCGCCGTCGTCAACCCTAGCTCGGGAGGGTTCAGAACCTCTTCCCGGCACCCTGCCGGAGAGGGGAATCGTCACCGGAGGCTTCTACATCGCCATGCCTGCCTCCGGAGTGATGCGTGAGTAGTTCATCCTTGGACTACGGGTCCATAGCAGTAGCTAGATGGTTGTCTCTCCACTTTGTGCCATCATGTTTAGATCTTGTGAGCTGCCCTACATGATCAAGATCATATTATTGTAATGCTACATGTTGTGTTTGCTGGGATCCGATGAATATTGAATATTATGTCAAGTTGATTATCAATCTATCTTATATGTTATTTAAGATCTTGCATGCTTTCCGTTACTCGTAGATGCTTTGGCCAAGTAGATGCTTGTAACTCCAAGAGAGAGTATTTATGCTAGATAGTGGGTTCATGTCTCCGTTTAACCTGGGACAGTGACAGAAAGTTCTAAGGTTGTGGATGTGCTGTTGCCACTAGGGATAACCTAACGATGCTATGTCCACGGGCATATGTGTTTGTTTACATTACGCACTTTACTTAATGCAATTATCCGTTGCTTGCAACTTAATACCAACGGGGGACTCGGATGACAACCCGGCGGTGGATTATTAGTCATAGATGCTGTTGGATAACGGTCTATGTATTATGTCGTAATGCCCAATTAAATATCATAGTAGTCAACATGTCATGTATATGCATTGTCATGCGCTCACTATTCGTCAATTGCCCAGCTGTAATTTGTTCACCCAACATGTTAGTTATCTTTTATGGAGAGACACCACTAGTGAACTGTGGACCCCGGTCCATTCTTTTACACTGATTAAACAACCACAAACTGCAAACTGTTCCTTTTTCATTCTCTGCAATTTAATACACCACAATCCTTTGCAAGCCAGTGAGATTGACAACCTCACTGTTTCGTTGGGGCAAAGTAGTTTGATTGTGTTGTGTGCAGATTCCACGTCAACAGTCCAGACTCCCTGCGACAGCTATTTTTCTGGCGCCGTTGACAACCTTCTGAAGAGTTGCTGCTCCTACTGGTTCGATAACCTTGGTTTCTTTCTGAGGGAAAACTTGCTGCTGACTACATCATACCTTCCTCTTGGGGTCTCCCAACGAACGTGTGTTTCACGTCATCAAGCTATTTTTCTGGCGCCGTTGCCGGGGAGACAGCAGTCTTCTGCAAGGGGAGTTTCACGCTTCCAATCTCTTTACTTTGTTTTTGTCTTGCTTAGTTTATTTTATTTTATCTTGTTTGCTTTCAATTATCAAAAACACAAAAAAATTAGTTACTTGCATTTAGTTTATTTTCAGTTTTGTTTTCTGTTAGTTATCATGTCTAGCCCTGTTCCAGTAGTAATGTCACCTGAAGAAGAGATCTTCACTTTCAAGCAAGGGAGTGAGGAGAGTTTTAAAGATGCTTGGTCTAGAATATCTGAGTCCTATGCTAAAACTGAACCTAAAATGACTTTAAGCCTGCTTCTTAGTAGCTTTTATTTTGGTCTTGTTCTTTGCTACAGATATGCTTTAGATGCTGTGGTAGGAGGAGATTTCCTTCGTTATGATGGGGATCAAGCTTTTAATGCTATAAAAAAATTGATTACAATTTCTAGCCCCCAATCACTAAAATTGATTTGGCTTTGACAAGCATAAGTGATAGACTTAACGCTCTTGAAACGAACATATCTGGTCTAAAAGAAGGGTATAATCAGATTCGTGAACATTATGATAATGTGCCAGTAAATTTTGAACCATCGGGATGGATTCCCTCAGTAAAAGTTGTTATAAATGGTGAAACTTTTCATTCTCGCTGTGATATTATGTCTGAATTCTGTTTAATGCCCAAGAATATTTATGATTCCTTAAATCTTTGGGAGCTTTCCAAATGCGAAGATTGTATAACTTTGGGTGATAATACTATTAAATTACCAAGGGAGTAGCCGAAGGAGTATTTACAAAACTCTTAGGGATAACAATATCTATTGATTATCTTGTCATTGAATGTGCAGGAGTAGGACAAATTACGCTTGGAAGATCTCTGTTGAAACGCTTTGGAGCAATAATAGATGTGGGCCAAGGCACTATGAATTTCGCCTCTTCACCTATGTGTAACCAAGTATTTCCTAAAGATAAAGGTAAAGGTAAGAGAGCTAAGCGTAAGAATGTTGATGCTTCTTCACTTGGTAATACTTGATGCATGCTTTGTGCCTAGCTAAAAGGCGTTAAAGAAAAGCGCTTATGGGAGGCAACCCATTTTATTTTTCTGCAATTTTTCTTTTATTGAGTCAAGGTTTGTTTACTTCTGTAGCAACTCCTTTGTATCTTTATTTTCTCGCATTGTTGTGCCAAGAGTAGCCTCTAATGATAAGATGATGCTTAATTTTGATTGCTGCGCAGAAACAGATTTTTGCTGTTCACTGTACGAAATTCCTAAAATCACCAGATTGTTAATTAAATCTGAAATTTTTGTGCGTAATCTTTATGAATGTCTGAAACTTTCATTAGTTCAGAGTTTCTCGATCTGAGCGTCGTAAGTGCCTCGAAAAAATTCGTCTTTGCGGACTGTTCTGTTTTAGACAGATTATGCCTTTTTATTTTTGCATTCTCTCTTTTACTAGTGTTGAGTGAAATTCTTTTTTGGGTGGAAGAGCTTCACATAACATCAGTGGCTGTAGCTAATGTTTAAAGTAACAAATCATATTGCGTCTTTATAGAACATGTGAATTTTTGATTATGCACTAACCCTCTAATGAGATCTACTTTGAGTTTGGTGTGACGGAAGTTTTCAAGGGTCAAGAGAGAAGGATGATATAATAGGATCAAGAAGAGTGAAGAGCTTAAGCTTGGGGAGGCTCCCATGGATCTCCCCAGCATATTTCAAGAAGACTCAAGCTTAAGCTTGGCATCCCCTTCTTCATCGTCAAAATTATCAGGTCATCTCTAGTGAAACTATATTTTAATTCTTTCACATCATATGTGCTTTTCTTGGAGCGTCTGTGTGCTTTTATTTTCAGTATTGCACTTTTATTTTCAATAAAGCTTGACTGGACCCTAGCATTCTTGATTGGGAGAGAGACACGCTCCGCTTTTTCATGAGAATACTCCTATTCTTCACTTATATTTGTTGAGTATTCATATCTAGCGCTGTTCAGCTTTTAGCTCTTGTTTTCATGTATCTCTTGTCAGAGCTATTAGCTTTCTTTTGTAGAAAGTACTCTCTTGCTTCACTTATATTTGTTTGGAGAGTTGATGAAATAAATTGATTGGTGTTTGGTTGGTTCAGAAAATGTTGCATGTGGTAATTGGTATAAGGAAAAACTTGCTTAATCTTGTAGATCACTAAAATGGATAACTTGATGCTTGTCAATTGTTTTGAGTTAACAAGTAGATCATGATTAAATTGTGCATCACATGAGTTAAGCCTATTAGTGAAGAACTACCGTAAAGCTTGTTGAAAATTTGGTTTGCATCGGTGGTACTCTAAGGTCTAGATATTTTCTAATAACAGGGTTTGGTTAACAAGGAAGACGGTATGAAGTCTTATAACGTTTGCAATATGTTTGTCATATAAAACTTGGTGTACGGGTTGATATTCTTGTTTGCTTACATAACCTTGCTAGCCTAAACTCTGTACTGAGAGGGAATGCTTCTCGTGCATCCAAATCCTTGAGCCAAAATCCATGCCATTTGTGTCCACCATAACTACCTATATGTGGTATTTCCTTGCCACTCCAAGTAAATTTTTCATGTGCTACCTTTAAATTATTCAAAATGTTATTATTCCCTTTTTGTGTCAATGTTTACTAGCTCATGAGGAATTAGTGTGGTTATTCTTTATTCTATTTGTCGAGTGGACTTTTACACCTGGACTAGTGGCATATACATCCGCTTATCCAATAACTTGCAAAAAGAGCTGGCAACGGGGTGCCCAGTCCCAATTAATTACAACTTTAACCAATTAATTCTCTTCACACTTTTGCCCTGATTCATCAGTAAGCAATGACAAACAGTGAAATACCTGAATGTGTGTAAACCAAAGAGAAAGAGGGATGATCTGCCTTGCTGGTAGAAATAACGTCCTTCATGGGAGCCGCTCTTAAAAGTCCGTTCGACAGGTAGAATACTGTTCTCACCCGCTACCATTCGTTGACAATTAACAAACACCTCTCAAAAATAGATACTCCTCCATGGTATGTGATTGATGGAAGGCACCCGAGGATTCGGTTAGCCATGGCTTGTGTTAGCAAGGTTGGGAGGAGTATCAAATATTTTATGCAATCTCTATATGCTTTCAAAAACCTAAAAGCTCTAGCACATGATTTAATCCCTGCTTCCCTCTGCGAAGGGCCTTTCTTTTACTTTTATGTTGAGTCAGTTTTCCTATTCTTTCTGTCTTCCACAAGCAAACACTAGTGTCAACTTTGTTACAACATGCGTTATATGCAATGTATTGGACTTGTTATACTACTTTGTGTTGACAATATCCATGAGATAAATATGTTGAAAGTTGAAGCAAATGCTGAAACTAAATTCTTCCTTTGTGTTGATTAAATACCTTTTATTAGAAACTATTGCTTTATGAGTTAACACTTATGCAAAACTGTTTGATGCTTGTCTCGAAAGTACTATTCATGAAAACGTTTAGCTTGTGTGATTCATTGTTTACTCATTATCTATTTGGTAGCAAATTATAGACCATTGACTTGGATCACTTCATTCATTTACATGTGCCTTGCAATATTATATGATCAAGATTATGATAGTAGCATGTCACCTCAAAAATTATTTTGTTTTTATCGTTTACCTACTCGAGGACGAGTAGGAACTAAGCTTGGGGATGCTGATACGTCTCAAACGTATCTATAATTTTTGATGTTCCATGCTTGTTTTATACCAATTGCTACATGTTTTGCATCTACTTTATATCACTTTTATACATTTTTTGGGACTAACCTATTAACAAGATGCCGAAGTGCCAGTTCCTGTTTTCTGCTGTTTTTGTATTCCAGAAAAGCTAGTCTGGAAATATTCTCGGAATTGGACGAAACTACACGGGGGTGCCTATTTTTCCAGAACACGCCTGACGGAGCGAAGGAGCAGCAGAGGAGGGCCACCAGGAGGCCACACGCACCTAGGGCGCGGGCCCCCCTCTGCCGCGCCCTAGGGTGGTGTGGGCCCCTCGGGGGTCCGCAGCCGCCGCCCTTTCGCCTACTTATTCCCCCCGACGCGAAAACCCTAAGTACCTGAGCAAATATCCACGAAAAGATCCAGAGACGCCGCCGTCGTCAACCCTAGCTCGGGAGGGTTCAGAACCTCTTCCCGGCACCCTGCCGGAGAGGGGAATCGTCACCGGAGGCTTCTACATCGCCATGCCTGCCTCCGGAGTGATGCGTGAGTAGTTCATCCTTGGACTACGGGTCCATAGCAGTAGCTAGATGGTTGTCTCTCCACTTTGTGCCATCATGTTTAGATCTTGTGAGCTGCCCTACATGATCAAGATCATATTATTGTAATGCTACATGTTGTGTTTGCTGGGATCCGATGAATATTGAATATTATGTCAAGTTGATTATCAATCTATCTTATATGTTATTTAAGATCTTGCATGCTTTCCGTTACTCGTAGATGCTTTGGCCAAGTAGATGCTTGTAACTCCAAGAGAGAGTATTTATGCTAGATAGTGGGTTCATGTCTCCGTTTAACCTGGGACAGTGACAGAAAGTTCTAAGGTTGTGGATGTGCTGTTGCCACTAGGGATAACCTAACGATGCTATGTCCACGGGCATATGTGTTTGTTTACATTACGCACTTTACTTAATGCAATTATCCGTTGCTTGCAACTTAATACCAACGGGGGACTCGGATGACAACCCGGCGGTGGATTATTAGTCATAGATGCTGTTGGATAACGGTCTATGTATTATGTCGTAATGCCCAATTAAATATCATAGTAGTCAACATGTCATGTATATGCATTGTCATGCGCTCACTATTCGTCAATTGCCCAGCTGTAATTTGTTCACCCAACATGTTAGTTATCTTTTATGGAGAGACACCACTAGTGAACTGTGGACCCCGGTCCATTCTTTTACACTGATTAAACAACCACAAACTGCAAACTGTTCCTTTTTCATTCTCTGCAATTTAATACTCATTTTCCACACCATACGTTTAATCCTTTGTTTTCAGCAAGCCAGTGAGATTGACAACCTCACTGTTTCGTTGGGGCAAAGTAGTTTGATTGTGTTGTGTGCAGATTCCACGTCAACAGTCCAGACTCCCTGCGACAGCTATTTTTCTGGCGCCGTTGACAACCTTCTGAAGAGTTGCTGCTCCTACTGGTTCGATAACCTTGGTTTCTTTCTGAGGGAAAACTTGCTGCTGACTACATCATACCTTCCTCTTGGGGTCTCCCAACGAACGTGTGTTTCACGTCATCACGCTCACTTTCCAGTTTATGGCGAACTGAGGACGATAACCGTGCACCCTTACAGGACAGCCTGCAACCTCACATTCCATTGTTAGATATTTTTACTTGACACCTTGGTTCTGAATGTCTTGCATGTCGACATTGCCCACTTAATGATTGCGTCTTGCAAATGTTGCTTGTCGGGATATAGAGCACCCATAGCAACCTGGTTCTGATGGTATTCCCAGGCAGAATCATGACCATCGTTCACTGTCATTGACGAAGTGAAGTCATGACTCCATGACGCAGGATTGGGCACGACATGTTCGTCATCCGACTCGTCGGAACCATCACCATAAGCACTATCACCATCTTCATCTTCCTCTTCCATCATTTGTTGGAATTCCTCATCGACATCTGCCTCAACACCCTCATCATCTGCTACTTCTGCCTCACTGTTTTGGCCAGATTCATAACCACCACCTCCAACATCTTCCTGATTATAATCATGACCAGATAAATGCATCTCCTGACTACTCTGTCCAGGATCGTGACCTCCCTCGCCTTCAGGCGGAATCACCTCCTTCGCGACAGGTATCAGTAACGCGATAGGGGTACATCCCCTGCTTTCACAGCCTTGCAACGATCGCACCATCTGAGAGGTCCGATCTATCGGCCTCAAATAAAAAAAACACCGGTGACCTTGACTTCGTCCACAGTGCATGCACACCGACGGTGTTAGTTTCAGGATTAAGCCCTAAACATGCTGCCAACCAATCTTTCAGCTGACTTATTGACCATGTTTGTGGGGCGCTCAGTTCCAACTCTGACCATCGAAACTGACCCAAATCAGCTCCCAACTCATTTACTACAACTGTGCCAGGACCGTAGTAAAACAAACATTTCACTAAATTACTCATCTCGACAACCTAAAAATGTGACACCAAATTACTGTTATAACCGGAACAACTATATACTTAATTATTACTACCGGAACAACTATATATTTAACAATAATGCATGCGTAATTACTGTAAACCCTAATTAGCCAAAAAAAATCATACCCTTGAAGCGTGCCGATTCAACGGAGTACCACCGCCACCACACCACCACGGCCAGAGCAGCAGATGCACCACCGCAGCACCACCACCACGCCTTGCTCAGCCCACGAACCTCCACCAAAACTCCACCATTGCTCCAACCAAACACCACGAAATCACACCAAAACCTAACCCATTTGTAGATCCGAGTTGCCTTAACTCTCTAACATATCTAGGCTACAGATTTGATGGCTGGTTGGACAAATCACGCTGGGAGGAAAAAAATCGCCGGAGCTTTTCGTTTTGGAGAAGAACAGGAGAGAGGACGCGAGGAGGAAGAAGAAAGCCCGTGCTGCTTTGTCCTGGGACTAATCGTCCTCGCCTAAGCCGAAAGGTCTGTCGGCTTCGACGTGGCCGACTTGTGGCCACGCAGGCTATCGGCCGCAGGCCTGGCCCGCCCTTCCGCCTGGTCGGCTTAGCCAACGCCGATAAGGGCTAATCGGCCCAGCCCAGGCCGACAGGGTCCTTTCGGCTTAGCCGAGGCCGAGGCCGTATTATTTTTGCCATTCCGTAGATTTGCGTAATATTTTTCGAATTTGATTAAAAAAATGTATTATTAAAAAAAAATCAAATCAATCACCAAGGGCCTCGGATGGATTTTCCTAAGTTCGATGGTGACAATCCAGTGGGATGGATTCGTCAGTGTGAAAAATACTTCCAAATGGCAGCAGCTCCGGAAGAATACAAAGTGCATTTAGCCCAATTATACTTTGTTGGTGCTGCAGATGTCTGGTTACGCAGGTCCAATCTGCATAGGCAGCAATTATCCTGGACATAGTTCGCAGAAGACACTACAACAGGACAGAGCTTTGGTAACACAATCATGTAACACATAGTAAAATATGTTACAAGTAAAATTCTTGTAACACATCATTTGTGTTACAACGATCGAGAGTAACACAAACTTTATAAGGCCCGAAAGTGTGTTACAGAAATAGTGACCAAGTAACATATAGATATGTGTTAGAGGTAACGTGTTACAGAGATATTTATGTAGTAACATATAACTATGTGTTGGTGAGAATGTGTTACAAACTTCAGTGAGAGCAACACCTAATCATGTTGTTGATCTATAATGTTACATTATCTATTTTGCGGAGAGAGAAAAAAACCAATTGCATGTGTATATCAGGGGCGTAGCTGGGCCCAGTGTGTAACGTCCCAGTTTTCTCACTTTCAAAAACTTTTGAAAAATAAAACATATTGAGAAAATTGAAATATTATTTCTAAATAAAGAAAATATAATTTGTTTTTCTAAAATTATTTATTTGCATTAGCAAAGTTTTCAAATGAAATATTTGGTTTTCGATTTGATGAGGATCTTTTCTTATTTAAAAATATATTTATACAATTTTATACAAAGTAAATCTTTTCCCAAAAGTCAATTTCCTGTTTTTCTAAAATGAAAAAAACAATTCCTTTTCTTCTGGGCCGAATCGGGCTAAGCCCATTTTTTTTCTTCTTCTCTTTCTTTTTCTTATTAGGCTGAATCTCCCTAGCCCATCTCCTTCTCTCCCTTTTTTTTACTTTTCCCTCTCCTCCACTTGGGCCGGTCCAACTAGGCCACGACCAGGCCGGCAGCTCCCGCACGGTCCAGGTCGGTCGACTGAATCGATCAATCTATCGTATCTCAAAAAAAAAAAAAATCAATCCATCGTTTCATTCCAGGAAACGTGTTGTTTTCAAACCTTCCCTCATTCAAACATCCATATCTCAAGTCATTGTAAAAAAAAACTTCCATATCTCAAGTTATACAAGTCCAAATCCAACTCCGTTTGTTTTGCCTTGTTCCTTACTCTCCCATCGACCGACCTAAACCACTATAAATACCGCATGTCCCAAACTCGAAACCCTAAGTTTTAGCCTAATTTTCCATCCTTAGATTCTCCCGATTTGTTGTAGATATTGTCGATATCTTCCCATCCCGACAAACCACAACTCTTTCATCCACCATAGCTGACGAATTTAGCTTCGCAAGCTTTTCGACCTGATGGAGTAATTTTTAGATCTTTTCTTTCTGGATGCTCCAAATCCAAATTCCTTCGTGTTGAATTTTTTTCGATTTGAACTACGAATTTCTCTCTCTAATTATGATTTCTTTTGAGGTAAAACCGGTGCACTAGAAGACGAAGATTTGATTATCTCTCGGTGAAACCGCAGATATTTCCGAGATCCGTTTGACAAGATCTATCCATCTATATCATAATCTCTCTTCAGACGTTTCTCAACTTCTGATCCATCCGGAGGTCCGACAGCTGATCATGGAGTGTTCTTTTCTATTTCTCTTCTTTTGTCAACTGGAGGCTATCTACGTTTTCGATCTACAATTTAGATCATCTCATCTACACCAGAGTATCTAAATCTAATTCTATTTCCAAAACCCTATATTCCGAGTTCATCTAGCCAAACCCTAGTCATGTAGATTTCATTTACTTGGTTATCTTCATCGAGATCGGAGTACTTCCGTATACTCGTGCCTTGTTAAAATATATCTTTAGCCTACACCAAATTCCAAACCAGATGTTGTGTACTTCAGTGCATCGACTTCATTAGTCTATATTTCTGGTGTCATGTTATTACATGGTGGCCAATATCCAATCTAGCCAACCTTTGTTGTCTATCTATCTTGATCATCAAACATGTTGATGATTGTTCACCAACCAATATATTCATTTAGCTCCAGTCTCCCAATCTCCACATATCACCCACTTTGTATACACTCTTTACATCTATCCTCTACCTAAACTAAACTAAAGGTTTGAACTAAATATTTTTTAATTCCAAAATTTGGGATGTTACAGTTTGTTGCCTGTTGAATCTTACTTGCAGGTGTAGCTAGTGATCATGCTAGTTTCGACAAATACTAAAGCATAAACATGTTTGTCACGACATGATAAGTGTTCAACATACGACACATGGCAAGTTAATATTCAAATATGGCATTGAAAACACAACAAAGTCTCGCCCTTTACAAACAAGACCCTAAATCTAAGATTCAAAATACGATCTGGTCCTCCTCCACCGATCTTGAGTCTCGATACCGTCATGGTTCATGTGAGTTTTGTTTGAAGGTCAGGATTATGAATATGTGGATATTCTGGCGAATTGAAGACAAATTTGACGGTTCTTCTCTTGAGCCCATTGTCCAGCATGATTATGGCCTCAATTCCCTTGAGCCATCAATCCATTCAAGGTGAAATAAACGATCACCTCAGGGATCTTGATGTATTTTATTTATTTTTTAGGGGTGGCTATTTGCTAGTTTGACCAATAACTCTCAGGTTTTTTAAAAAAATAAATAAATACATCATTTCCCTCCGTCAATCAGGTTATTTTCGTCGTGAGGAGAAAACTGTGGAGGGAATTTTTTTAATCATTCCCGCTAATATACAATTTTCCCTCCATTTACAGCTCCTATATATTTACCCCTTGCAATTATTTTCGTCTCAAGTCAATCTCCCCCGAAAAATCCTCATCTAAGCGCAACAGACTCGCCTCCACCGCGCCGCCCCCCGCCGCCATCGTGCCGCCCCATCTGCGAGCCACCACCGCGCCGCCCCCAGCACCGCCCACCACCACCGCGCCACCCCTCACCACCGCGCGGCCCCCCAGCACCGCCCACAACCACCGCGCCATCCCTCACCACCGCGCTGGCCCCACCATCGAGATGCCCACCACCACCACGCCACCCCTCACCACCGCGCCGCCCCCAGCACCGCCCACCACCACCGCGCCATCCCTCACCACCGCGCCGCCCCCCACCATCGAGACGGCCACCACCGCAAGGCCTTAATTCTGCAATCGCCAATCTATACAATGGAATAGCATCCATTCACAAGTTTTTTGTTGGATTGTTCGACTCTGCAACCCAAATTTCAGAAGGCACGCCACAACCTGTTTTGCTTGATTTACCTGTCGAGACACGAACTTGTCCTAGTTTGATTCTCCTTTCCCCTTCCCTCATTTACTGATACAAATTCATGTCTATTGCCAATTTAAATTGTTGCTGGATATTTGATGAGTGCAAATATGTGCTTTTATCAATCTAGAGAAGTTTGTCTATAATTTATCTTAATCTCATCTGAAATTTATGGACATTATCATGGTTAGAACAAACTAGAGTTCTGTTGTAAGACGTGTTCTTCATGTTTTTCACAAAATCTTTGGAACAAGAAAACGATTAGTGACATACGAGTAGCTGGGTATATCCATTTCTCGTAGTTTCATTTTTTTCATTTCAAGTTACTGAACATAGTTTTTTTCCTTTTGAAACTGTTCAGTATTGTATGCTGCAGAAATACACTGTGCAAGAGTAAATTATAGTGGCGTGGCTGTAACTTCTAGAAATATTCAGTAGTACTGTCTGAAATAAATTGGTCAACTTGTAATGGTTTGATTGACATTTTTATTTATCTCTAGGATGGTGATGGACATTTTGACCATATACTATTCATCTCACAGTAGATTGCTGATCAACGTAATGATGAAGATGGAGAACGCAATATTGATATCACATCAGGTGAAGAATCCGGCCGTATGCATCTCTTCGATGCAGAGGCTGGGTGACCCTTTTCTAAAAAAAATCAGGTGAAGAATCACAAGCATTGGAAGATGAAGAGGATCTATTTCACCACCAAGGTATTGTCCTATTAAAATGTTGTACTTATCTAAATTAACTTAGTATACGCTAAATATCAAAAGAATAAACGGTGGTCGTAATTTAATTAGTATCTTTTAGTTTCCAGAGAGTTCAATGCAATGGACCTGTTGAAGTACGCTCGTCTATGCGACATGACATGATTGAGGATAATAATTTACTGCTTTCACGCGACAAGGTTATTACTGCGCTCTTACTCATGTCACAAATATAAAATATACAATAATTACTTGCTCATCGTTGTTGTGTCATGGAACCAGAATGGCGAGCATGTAATGTCAGCCAGTTACTGATTCAATTGAACACAATTCATCATTGCCACCAGACCTTGTTATTGATTCTGTGCCAGAGGTATATTTGTGTGCTTTTGAGTTTTTAAGTTGGAGCTTTTTGTAGCTCCTGGATATGAATATCATTCATGTACTATTATTGTTTCTTTGTAGTTGAGGAAAAACAGAGATCGGACGGGTGAACTTTCATCAAGACTAGAGCAACAAGCGACTAGAAATCAACATCCATGCTCAAATTCCACACAAAAAGGCGTACTTCTTCACTGAAGGTCAAAATCCACAACGGGCATGAGTGTATCTACAACCAGTTTATGGTTTATCAATTTCTATATATTCTGCATACTAGGTACATGTGTTAGCGGTGTTGTAGTTTGAGAAATAAACAACACCTCAATTCATATAAGCTGTCCTGAAACTTCAGTCCAATTGACATCCCATTCCGATAGTATCTGTTGCAAGATCCTAGTGACCCAAGCACTTGCTTCGCTCTTGCTGATTGTTATATGCAAAATGATTTGTGTTACCATTTTTGTGCAATCTCTTATATGCAAGTAAATGGTAAGGATGACATGCCCTGTTTTCTGGACAATGACAGATTGTTTGATTGCGTAGTAAATAATCTGTATCCTTTGTCAGTTCTTTAAACTCTAGGAGGTGTTGCCGCTATGATGGGAAAAAATCTTCTACGTTGTAGGCTAGTTGCAGGTTACATGGTACTAGAGTTTCGATCGTTATGACCATGACACATTCAGGATTTTGCCGTGCAGCTATAAACATGTCGTGTTCATGTTGTGATAGCTGATTGTTAGACTATAGTCTCTATTTCACGTCAGTTAGTTGTACCAGCTGAGACAGCAAGTGAATGGTCCATGTCAGTCTTCCCTAACTATGACCGTGTGTATTCATTGGCATAGAGAAGTAAGTGATTGCAAGACAGTTGGTGATGCTTTTGCTTCAGGATTATCAATTGTTTGGCCTTCAGCTTTTGTAAGTTAATTAATTTTTTCTTCCATTTTCTAGAATCATATTAGCGTATATTTGATCGTAACTATATGTCCAATTTTTTTTGCAGGTCCAAAAGAAGGATGGTTGAGTTGCAGCTGAATTCTCCGGCTAGATGAAGAAGCAAATAAATTTCAAAGATTTCACTTACCAATAATTATAGTTTTACATGGATAGACCAAAAAATGTAATATTATTCAGAATATGTTCTTTGGTCGAACTGATACATATGCTATGTTGTAATATTCTTTGCAAAGGTGTTTTCCTAAAGTCAAATTGATGAATGTTATGGTGTTGCAAGAGTGCAATATTGGTATTTATTTATTGCAATGCAATATGAGCAGATTGTATCTTATATTGATATTTTAAATTTGTGAATGCACCATGCTTCATTTTCGTTGTCATTTTCATGCTATTAAGCATCAAATAAATTAATTCATGGAACACGTGCATTTTTTAATTAACGAAGGTATAAAAATAAATGGAATATACATATTTTGTGTTTATTAATTAAAAACAAAATACATTAATTATCTTTCTATGCATAGTGTTACTCATGGTGCTACCATAAGTACACAAATGTGTTACTCCGGTAGTTGACAACAATGAATATTGTGTTACAATATTTGGATATTATGTTATTAGTATTCTAAGGCCAAAAAAAAGTATTACAGTTGTGTTACTATAGTTATGAAAATATGTTACCAGCAATATTTTACATCGATGAAAATATGTTACTACTTATGTTACTGTAGTTAAAAACGGTGTTATTAGTGCATTTGGTAACACATAATATGCGTGTTACTATACCATAACTGTAACACAATATTTAACTTATGGTAACAATTATTATGTGTGACAGTGAACACCTCTTAGTAACATGGCCTAATGGAACACATTCTAAATTGTGTTACTACATGGCGTAGTAACACACTTTTGGACCTGTAGTAACACAAGTCTGTGTTACCAAAGCTCTGTCCTGTTGTAGTGAGAAGTAACACACCGTTTTTCTTCCAACAGTACTTATGAGTTGACAGAGAAATTCAACAATGTCAAGCAGAATAATTTGTCAATCAAGCAATACACAGAAATTTTCGAGGAACTCATGGCAGATATCAGAGAAGAAAACCCAGACATCCAAGAATCTTGGTTTGTGAGATGTTATGTCAATGGCATGAGGGACACGATCAAATCACAGCTACGGCCTCTGAACCCTCAAACTCTGACTGCAGCCTATTGGAAGGCCAGAGACATGGAGCAATGCCAACCCATCAAGAAATCCTTTGTACCATCGTTCCAAAAGTTCAGCAACACGAATTCTTACAAACCAGCTTCTAATTTCATGCCAATTGTGAGTAAAGTATCTGAGACTGCACCTGCTAAAACCATACAAAAGGGTGATTGCTGGCGTTGTGGTGAACCAAATTGGCAGCCTACTCATAGATGTAGACAGATACCAGATCTGAACTTCATTGCACAAGCAATTGAACAAACACAGCAAGAAATTAACCAAATGCCGACTGAACATGATGATGATCAGGGCGAACCTACTCTAGCAGATAAGCCATCAGCTTTATTGGCTAGTATCTCGTTACAAGCCATTGGGCAGAAACCCTCGAAAACAACACCAACTGTACAAGTGATCATAAATGGCAAAAGAGCCACAGCATTATTGGATTCTGGCAGCAGTAATTCCTTCATGGATTTATCCTTTGCACTGAAAAGCAATTGTGTTTAGCAGAGTTCTGAAGAAACATAGGTAAAAGTTGCTGGTGGTGGTATATTACTTTCCAACTCATCTGTTACTGATTGCCGGTTTGTTATTGATAAGCACAAATTCTGTGAAGATTTCAAAGTATTGAATTTGCCGGGACACGATGTAGTTTTGGGATGTGACTGGTTTGAAAAGCACAGTCCATTTACAATGGATTTCCAGGAAAATACAGTCACTGTAATGAAGGATGGCAAGCCAGCAATCCTCCAAACTTGCACAAATTCACAGAATCTATGTGAGATACCAGCTGAAGAAATGCACAAACTTCTTGAACAGGGAGCTTCAGCTTATGTCATGCAACTGAATTTGTTGTCAGATTCACCGGAACAAACCAACAAATTACTGCCAGAACTTGAGAAAATTCTTACCCAATACAAAGATGTTTTTGAAGAACCCAAAGGATTACCACCTCATCGCCAATGTGATCATGCAATACCACTACAGCCTGGTGCAAACCCTCCTATGGTGCGACCATACCGGGTACCACACAAGCAAAAGGATGAAATGGAAGCTCAAATCAGAGAATTGTTAGAAAACAAAGTCATCAGAGCTAGCCAAAGTCCTTATGCATCTCCAGCTATTTTGGTAAGGAAAAAGGATGGCTCCTGGCGCCTGTGTGTGGATTACAGGAAGTTGAATGCTCTAACAATTAAAAATAAGTTTCCTATTCCGGTGATCGAGGACTTATTAGATGAACCCCATGGTGCAAAGATTTTCAGCAAACTAGACCTCAGGTCTGGATATCACCAAATAAGAGCCCGGCTGACATCATCAAGACAGCTTTTCGAACGTACAATGGGCACTATGAATACTTAGTAATGCCCTTTAGCCTCTCCAATGCTCCTGGCACTTTTCAAGCTCTCATGAATCAAATATTTGCTGACCACCTTCGCAAATTCATATTGGTGTTCTTTGATGATATCTTGGTATACAGCCCTGATGTAAAATCCCATTACAAACATCTGCAAATTGCTCTGCAACTGCTGAGAGCAAACAAGCTTTATGCCAAGCGTTCTAAGTGTGTTTTTGGCACAGAACAAGTGGAGTATCTTGGTCATATCATCACAGGCAAAGGAGTTTCCACGGATCCAGCAAAGGTTGCTGCAGTTGCTGGTTGGCAAACCCCAACAAATGTGACTCTGCTTAGACGTCTACTGGGTTTTACTGGGTACTACAGAAGATTTATCCAAAATTATGGCATAATATGTCGACGCCTTTATGATTTGTTGAGGAAAGTTCCTTTTGTGTGGACAGATCAACAGGAGCAAGCTTTCCAAACACTGAAGCATGCTTTACTTACTGCCCCTGTGCTGGCTTTACCGAATTTCAACAAACCATTCATTCTAGAAACAGATGCTTCTGGTACTGGACTGGGCGCAGTATTACTCCAAGAAGGGCGAGCTCTTGCTTATTAAAGTGAAGTTCCGGGAAAAAGAAACTCTAGCCTCTCAAGGCAGTCAAACGCTGGCGCCATTACTTTTTGGGCAACACACTGATCATCAGATCAGATCAACAAAGTTTGAAGTACATTAACGATCAAAGAATAGCTGAAGGTATCAAGCACAAACTGATGTTGAAATTGCTAGAATTCAATTTCTGTGTGGAATACAAGAAGGGCAAAGAAAATAGAGCTGCTGATGCTTTATCAAGACAATTCGACACTGTGTTCGCCATCTCAGCCGCTACTCCTACTTGGATCTATGAAGTGGTGAACAGTTATTCAACAGATGACCACACACGAGAATTGGTTCAGAAATTCTTGATTCTTCCACCAGAACAGAATTCCGATTACTCCATGAATGCTGGTGTTCTCAGGTACAAGGGCAGATTAGTCTTGGGTCAAGACACTCAACTTCAAAACAAAATATTAGGAGCTCTTCACAACTCCGCAGTGGGAGGACATTCTGGCATTAAAGCAACATACCAGCGAGTTAAGAAGCTTTTCTTCTGGTCAGGAATGAAAAAGGCTGTTGAAGTGTTTGTAACCTCTTGCCCTGTCTACCAACGTTCCAAGTACGAGAACTGCAAGTATCCAAGATTATTGGACCCCCTACCAACGCCAGATATGGCTTGGAAACATGTATCAATGGATTTCATTGAAGGATTACCGAAGTTCCAAGGAAAAGAGGTAATCCTAGTGGTTGTGGACAAATTTATGAAGTATGCTCATTTTATTCCATTGTCACATCCTTACACCGCGCAAACCGTCACTGATGCTTTCATGGATAACGTGGTAAAATTACATGGTCCACCCACTGTCATCATCTCGGATCGAGATCGAATTTTCACCAGTACAATGTGGAAATCTATATTCAAAGCTTTCCAAACTGAATTACGGTTCAGTTCAGCTTATCATCCACAATCGGACGGCCAGACAGAAAGGGTTAATCAATGTTTGGAATCCTATTTGCGTTGCATGATTTTCCAAGAACCAAAGAAGTGGGCTTCTTGGCTATCACTCGCAGAATTCTGGTACAACACCTCTTTCCACACAGCTTTGAACATGACACCGTTTCAAGCACTCTATGGTTTTGCACCACCACAAATTAGTGAATTGTCTGTGCCTGGTCCTCCTGAATTGGAAGCAGCAGCCTTCCTCACTGCTAAGCAGCAAATGTTGGATGTTCTCAAACATAATTTAGCTCAAGCAACAGCTCGCATGAAGAAATTTGCTGATCGCAACCGCTCTGAACGCACATTACAAATTGGTGATATGGTTTATCTGAAGATGCAACCGTATCGCATGGCAGCCTTTGGTTTGAGAGGAGCAATCAAACTTCATAGCAAGTATTATGGTCCTTTTCGAGTCATTGATACAGTGGGCAATAGGGCATACAAGCTTCTCCTACCTGATGGTGTTCAGATACATCCGGTTTTTCACGTAAGTCAGCTTAAAAAGCATATTGGCCCAACAGTGGTACCTAGTCCTGACCTGCCTCTAGTTGCTACTGATGGCAAGATTCATACTGCACCATCTCTCGTGCTCTAGGTGAGACAAATTCCTCGGCATAATGCAGCAGTTGTCCAGTGGTTAATTCAATGGGAAGGTCTTTCTCCAGAAGAAGCAACCTGGGAGGATGCTGACTTTATCAAGCAAGTTTTCCCTGAATTTTTCAAGGTTACAGTCGATGAGTGGATGCAACATGGTTCTGCTGCTTGAGGACAAGCAGCTGCTCTTGGGAGAGGCATTGTCAGCTACCTGACACTGTGTCAACACCTATTCCATCTTCAGTTATCCAACGGCTGGGAAAGACTCGTCACCAACGGTCCGGATGCGCCCATACCGATCCATCTTTACTGTTTACTTTAATGAACTGATAATGAGCCGGCATTCTCTCATCATTCCCCTCTATTATCTTATCCCCTTTGAAAACTCTTCTGTTTAGTCGATGCCAAGTGTCTTTTACAAAGAAAACTTGCTTTATGCAAAATAGCCATAAAAACCTTTGAGAGCCAATCATCGAGCTAGTAGCTCTAGTAATCTTGCAGAGTTCGTCGAACTCAACCTTGTTTATTTTGTTTCAGTTGAGGACTTCACTGAGATCACAGGTGGGTTCTAAGTGGACGTCGACGAGTAGTCTGGGGTTCCCAGGTGGCAGCCTGAGGCATCTCAGAACAGCTGGCGCTGAACTGTTTATCTGTAGGCTTCTTAGGCCATAATTTGGATCTTGTTGTTAGAACAACATAATTTGCTTCCGCTTGTTGCACTGTTGGGTCATGTGACCTCTGGTTGTAATAATTGCTATCTTTCTCTATTGTAAGAGTTGAACTATATTGTTTTGTGTCGTAGAGACTGTGATGTGCCAGATGTTCCGCAGTCTTTATCTCTTTATTATGCATGGATAGCTGTGCCTGTGTTATGGCATGATCGAGGAGTTGCGTTGCCGATGATCCATTCCAAGCAACGCTTGCCGAAAGTTTCGGCCTGGGAGTGGTAACCCCAGTAACCTTCGATTGTGTAGCATGACCTGTGACACACAGCATCTCTGTATAGTCTCGAGGTAGGGGCGCTACAATAATATATCAAATTGTTCAAAAAAATGGGATCTATTTGTGTGCATCAAAATCATGCGTCGCCAAATAAGTTATAATGTTGTTTAATTAGAAGAACTAAATAACCTTTTTCTTTAATTATGGGTTTAAGTAGAAATGCTATATTTAATGCATTTCAATACTATTGAAATTATTATTCATGTCCTAGGGCTTAATTTCAACACATTGAAATTTGACATGCCATTCATGTGTGATGTGCATTGCATAAATGCTCTATATTGAATGTGTTTCCTTTCTTTCCGGTGTTTGTTTCTTCTTGATTGAATACAAGTCTGAGATCAGGATCGACAACACCGAAGGCCGGTATTTGATCATCGACGAACAAGTCAAGCATAAGATTCCTGAAGATCTATACTTGGTTATCAACGAACAAGGCAAGCGTAACCCCATCATATCTGAACCTATGGATTCAAAGTATTTAAAGTTCTTGCTATGTATTACATACGATTCCAATGTCTTTTGCTAATAGGTAGGGTTATCCTATGTGATGCATGTTCCATCCTTGTCGCTTAAATACCCTGATCCACTGCTTCTAGCATGACTAGGTTTGCTTGAGTGCATCGCTAGAGCCTTTATATATCTATATGCTTAGCCATGCTTAGCTGTTTAACTCTGGTCCACCCGGTTGATGAATCAGTGCTATGAATGAACCTAGTATGACAGGATGACGTGGAAAGATCAGTGATGTGTGTGAACATGACTAAAGGCTTGGATGGGGGGCCACATTGGGATTGTGGTGGGTTGTTGTCGGAGAATGACTCCCACGAAACAGGGATGGTCAAGCTCACGAAGAGAGTTCGTGTAAGGGGCTGAACACGTTGGTCAAACAACCCTCAACCTGCGCGGCGACGGTGCTCGTCGAGCATGAGGAGGGACATCACGACAGAGATGAACACCAGCCCGTACCCAGGTTCACGGCCCTCGTGTGGAGGTAACACCGCTACTCCTGCTTGTCTGTATTGCACTGCTTATGGAGGTTACATTACAATGAGCTTGCCGAGCTCTCTTTTGGCCGTGGTGTGCACAAGGAAGGGGAACTGTGGTCTTCTTCCTCCTTGCGCGTAGGTGGCTAAGCTAGAATGAGAATGCGATCCTTTGCTACGGTGGTGCACCTCCTCCTTTTATAGGCGCCCCGGGCCTCTAATTGTCGGAGAATGACTCCCACGAAAAAGGGATGGTCAAGCTCACGAAGAGAGTTCGTGTAAGGGGCTGAACACGTTGGTCAAACAACCCTCAACCTGCGCGGCGACGGTGCTCGTCGAGCATGAGGAGGGACATCACGACAGAGATGAACACCATCCCGTACCCAGGTTCACGGCCCTCGTGTGGAGGTAACACCGCTACTCCTGCTTGTCTGTATTGCACTGCGTATGGAGGTTACAGTACAATGAGCTTGCGGAGGGCTCTCTTTTGGCCGTGGTGTGCACAAGGAAGGGGAACTGTGGTCTTCTTCCTCCTTGCGCGTTGATGGCTAAGCTAGAATGAGAATGTGATCCTTTGCTACGGTGGTGCACCTCCTCCTTTTATAGGCGCCCTGGGCCTCTGCCCCGCGCTTGCGCGGTGGATGGGCCACCACATGGCGACAGAAGGGGGAGCACGGTGCACCGCAACCCAGCTGTCCATGGACGCGGTCCATGGGCGTAAAGCTGATGCCTGTGGCAGAGAAACCACCATCCATGCAGGACGGCCAGCTGGGGCTGGAGAGGAACGTGGGGGTGCCCACTATGACGTTGGCCGTGGAGCGTAGCGTCGGCCGGTCCCCTTATCACCAAAGAGGAAATCCTTGTAGTCCGGTGCGGATGGCGCAGCTTTGTTGACTCCTTTAATCACCAGAATGGCAACTGCGGCGTCGTCATCACCGCACGCAGAGGCGTCGTGGGTTTGTCACGTCAGGTGTCATAGATGACTTCGTAGGTGTGGGATTATGCGAGTCAAGCATCTCCGAGCTTGGGATCGCAGGAACAAAGATCAACACAGATTTACCCAGGTTCGGCCCCCTCAATGTGAGGTAAAAGACCTACTTCCTGCCTACCCTAGATTGGTATTGATATGATAATCGAGGTGTTACAATGGAGGCGATCCGATCTGGTACTCGCCGTATGAGCTAGGGTTTGGGGCTTGATAGCTTGACCCGCTCTAAGTCCTGCGAGTCCTCTTTATATACACAGAGGCTCGCTAGGTTACAAAAGGAAACTTCCCCATAAGGAATACATCCACAGAGGCCTACTCGGAGACTACTTGGTCTTCACGTCCTCCGGGATATGTCTTCTAGATCTTTCCCTTATGGCGGTTCAATATTGGGCTTGCTCCCAAGTGGGCCTTTGTCCGTGCGAGTAAGTTAAGTCGCACTGGGCCGCGGGTTAATCCAGAAAGTATTCCCCCGACATTAGCCCCCAAGATTGGTTAGGACTTTACGGTGAGAATCTTCTGACCTCTTGAAATGGTCTCTGAGCCGCACTGCAAACGTTCTGACCAATCTCCTGACTTATGCGATTCAGAGCTGTGACTCATCTGCGCGACTCATCTCCCTTCTGGAAATATTCTGTTTCCTTTAATTGCGGACCGTTACTCGTTTTGCGGGCGCAAATTGTGCCGTTGGTTGCGAGCACAGATAATGCCGTTAGTTGCGGGCCCCTTCAGTTATAAGCTGCGGCCACCTAGGTCATTATCCATTTGCCCTTGCAATCTTCTCATCCCTAGCCGCGCCGTCTTCTTCCTCGACCCGAGCCTAGTTCCCCAATCCAATCTCCCCTCGCAATGGCGCCCAAGGCGAAGCCATCTGACGATAGGCGCAGATCTCCTGCAACTGGGAAGGATCCTGGGTAACGGAGGAAACTCTTGCAGATCTGGCCGAGGCTGGCTTCTTGCCGCCGAAGGAGGACGGCGTCTGGCGGGCGCCAGGCGATGAAATCGAGCCGCGCCCCAAGCCCAACGAGCTGGTGATGTTCGTGGAGCACGTGGAGCGTGGATTCACGCCGCCAGGTTCTCCCTTCTTCCGCAATTTGCTGCAACGCCTAGGCCTCCGTCTTCACGACATCGGGCCCAACTCAATGCTCCAGGTGAGCAATTTTCATGTTGTGCGAGGACTATCTTGGCATAGCCCCCAACATCGATCTATGGCTGGCCTCTTTCACCTGCAACAGCCAACTTGTCTCCAAGGGTGGCGCCTACGTTCAGGTCGGCGCCATCTCTCTTCAACGCCATAGGAACTCTTGCCTTCCCAAGCTAGCCCTGGCGAATCGACCCAGGGCTTGGCAAAAATCTTTCTTCTATTGCCAAGATACTTCACCGGAGGGCGAAACTCGCCTTCCCTCCTGGTCTAACACCCTCTTCGTGCCTACCGAGGCACTGAAATCAAAACCCCGCGACTCGGCCATGCCCTTCATCAATGAGTCGCTGATCAAGGTCCGCGCCTTAATAGGTCATGGTCTTACTGGCCTTGATCTTCTCTCTTGCTGGACCAAATGGCGCATTCAGCCCGTGAGTCCACGACAGCGATCCTTCCTTGAGTGCACAGGCACCTCTGCTGACGTTGATCGTATCAAGGCTTCGGACTGGAGGCCTGAGGATTGGGTGGAATTTGTCACCCGCGTGACTGAGGAGAAGGACATCTCCTTCGATAAGGTGGGGCTTGCCCCTTTCAGTGTTAACAACAAGCCTTTTGAGGTAACTCCTCTTCTCTGTCTTTTCGCCTTCGTAGTTGAGTCGCATTCCTTTCTTAATACTGCAACTTATATCTTCCTGATCCAGGCTGATGAGAACTACTGGTCGCTGCCTGCGACCGTCGGCACTGCTGCTCCCAAGCGTGCCGCACGAAAGAAGTTGCTGCCCACTCTAGAGGGCAGCGAGACTGCTGATATCCCTTCTGTCCTCTGCGGCCTCAGAGGTGAAGAGACTGAACTGGACGAGGATGACAGTCCAGTGCCAGCCGCGAGTTCTGTTGCCGCGGCTGGACCAACTCCCCGTAGAGCCTCCAAGAGGCTATCTCGTGAGGAACCAGAGGTTGATGCTCTGGAAAACCCTGAGGCCACGAAGCGTCGCAAACCTGCTACGGGCGCGACCTCCTCCGTTGCCAGGCGTGCTTTCAAAGCCACCGCCTCTGCTGAAGAAGACATGGGTCCCCACTCTGGTAATTTCTGTTGTCTTGTCATCTTGAATGCTTATTCTTTTTCCTCTACTGACACGCAAAACTTCTGCTCGTAGATTCTGGGACCCAAGGCCTGTCCTCACCGTCAAGCGGTGAACTTATGGCCTTTGTGAAGATGGCTCCAGAGTTAGTAACTTTTCCCTGTGCTTATAATACTTTTATTCTGGCTTATGTGCTTCTTCTTCACACAATGCCCTTGCTTTTTGCAGAAGTGCGGCTAAACCCGCGCTGAGCCTGAACCGCGGTTGAGCCGCATTTATCACCTGCGGCTCATACCGCCATGGTAGAGGGCGTGGCCACCACTGATGACCTGGCCACGGTCCCTGTTCTTGACACAGCCCAAGAGGTGGCTCTGGAGGATAGAACGGATCCCCTTATGATCCAGGACGTGGAGAAGGTCAACCCCTCCTCCATAGATGTAATGGCCAAGGATGCTGATGCGCCAGTGATTGAGTCGCCAGCGGCGACAGCCTGCGGTCGCCAATTCTGCATGCTGAGGTTGCTTCTTCCTCCTCCACAAGCCGCGCTGAGAAACTGTCAGAGGCTATCATTGCCTCAAATGACAAGCAAGCCATGGAGCTCCGCAAGGCACTGTCTGACCTGTCTGCGGCTTATAAGGTAAACTTCTATCTCCAGTTATCTGTCTCTAGCCCCCAAGGATCAAGTTTCTTCTTTGACTGTAAAGGGAGACTTGATGCTTCTCTTTTAGCTGTTGATATATACTTACTAACTGATGTACCCTTCGTAGGAGGAACTAAGCTCCATAACAGCTGCCAAACTTGCCTTGGAAAAGCAGCTGGGGGATACTCCCTCTGAACTGGAGAGGCTGCGCGAGCTCCTTGGCCAGCGTGACGCTGAGCTGAAGAAGAGGGAAACCAGGATGGGCGAGCTATCTGATGAAAGCTTCAAGTTATCTGAGCAAGCCAAAGCCACCGAGCTGCGGCTTAAAACTGTTGAAGAGAAGTTCCAAGAGAGGGTCCAGCAGCTGGACCTCCAAGTCAGTGCTCAGAAAGACGCCATTGCTGATGCCAATGAGGACGCAAGGCTTAAGGCTGTTTCCATTGGCGAGCTTGAGAAAAAGTTGAAGAAAGTTTCTGATGCCCATAACCTTGTCCACGCCAAAGTGTGCATCATGACTCAAGAGTTAACTGGTATGTGTTGCGACTCATATCTGCATCTGTTTTCTCTACTATCTTTGCCTGTATGTTGTAGAGCTGACGGAGACATGCCTCGATGTAGGTGAAGATGCCAAGGAGCAGCGCGGCAGTACTCAAGAACAGCTGGAGTATATCCGCGATTTTTCGCGAAGAACTTGTGACGCCATGAAATCACTGTCTAAGTGCCTGCTGCCGACCAAGCCAGTCCCCGGTGATTCTGAAGGGCTGCTAAAAAGACTGCTTAGGGCGCCTCAGTTCTTTTTGGACTGGAAGGAGTCCTCAGCTCGCACCGGCGCGGCTCATGTTCTTGCTTTGGCCAAGACGTACTATCCTTCTTTTGATGCTGCCAAGGTTGCAAAAGGTAGGCCCTCGAAGAAGGTGGATGGCACCGAACTGACGGCCTCAGAATATGCGCGACTTGGAAGGATATGCGCGGCCACGCGACTGAACTGGTGGAGGGGATAGATCTTGCGACCTATATGGGCAAGTATAATGCAGATGGAAGCAGATGGGAGAAGTTACCCGCTCCGTCATCCAGTGCGGTGATTCCGCAGGAAAAGAACCCCTCTCCAGGCGTATCCAGCTCTGCAGCCCCCAAGCCCGCGACTGAAGAGCCCTCCAGCGAGCCTGCGATTGCTCCTTCTGGCAAGCTTGGTAAGCCGCCTGTTCCTCCTTCCCACCGGCCAAAAGCTGCGCACAAGTGAAGAAGAGAAAACAATGGTTTGATGATCTTGGCCCTTAGCGGTCTGTAATAATTGTTAGAATTTATGTGTCATAAGACAATATTATGGTTTGCTTAAGTACTCTCAGTACATGTTTCGACCAATAGGCTGGTCCTTATGATTTGTCTCGGTTTTTCCTCACTTAGGCCCTTGCGCGGCTCAGTATTTCCCAGGTAAAAAGTGCGTGTTCAGGGTCGAGAGCGGCCATGATAGGCAATCAAACTCGATTGACGCCGCACCCCCAGTACTTTGGCCGCATAGTGCAAGTCGCATCCAAGAGAGGTTGAGTATAATCACGATAAATGCCACTTGTTTGGCGATCCCAAGGAATAGGCCGCGCTAAAAAGCTGCCGCACCCCCAAGGGACCAATGATTAAAAAATAAAAGACTCACAGCTCAATTGGTAGTTTGAGATGCTTTATTTCAGAATCATTATATGATACATAGGGTCGGTCGCGCCTAGGTGGCGACCAGAAGTGATGCTTGGGTCGGTTGCGCCTAGGTGGCAACCAGAGATGTTACATGGGTCGGTCGCGCCTGAGTGGCGACCAGAATGATGCTTGGGTCGGTTGCGCCTAGGTGGCAACCAGAGATGTTACATGGGTCGGTCGCGCCTGAGTGGCGACCAGAATTGGGTCGGTTGCGCCTAGGTGGCAACCAGAGTGTTACATGGGTCGGTCGCGCCTGAGTGGCGACCAGAATTGGGTCGATCGCGCCTAGGTGGCGATCAGAAGTGTCATATTGGGTCGGTCGCGCCTGAGTGGCGACCAGAATTGAAATTTTTAGCCCTGAGTGGCCAGCTTGATGATGTAAACTCTTAATAATTTTGCTGCGGCTGCTGATGGCAACTCGCGATGCCTGGGATGTGTCCTTATTGGCAATGGCTTGTAGCCTTTGACTTCCTTGCCTCCCTTGCGGCCGTAATCTGAAGTCGCAAGTCAGGCAGGTGCCTCTTGGCCTTCACGATGTCATCAAAATTCTCCTGCGACTCGCGCATGGGCGCGCTCTCTGCGATGCAAGCTGCTCTGGCTATGGCCTTGTCGCCTCTTCGCATTCTTGAGCTATTCTTTTGTCGCCATTGATGGTGATGACTCCCCTAGGGCCTGGTATTTTAAGCTTTAGGTACACATAGCACGGCCTAGCCATAAACTTTGCGAATGCTTCTCTGCCAAACAGCGCATGATATGGGCTCTGGAAATCTACAACCTCGAACCAAATGTACTCGCTCCTGAAGTTGCTTTGTGTCCCAAAGGCGACCTCCAAGTTAACTCGCCCCAATGGCTGAGCTGATATGCCTGGCACGACACCATGAAACGTTGTTCTTGATGGGTGTAGCTGCTTTTCTTGAAGGTTCATTCTTTTGAAGGTTTCATAGTATAATATATTGATGCTGCTGCCTCCATCCATCAGTACTTTGCTCAACTTGTACCCTGCGACTTGAGGGGCAACCACCAGCGCGAGTTTTCCCTCTTCATTTATTTCTCCTGGGTGATCCTCGCGGCTCCAAACTACTGGTTGCTCGGACCACTTTAGCCACTGTGGGACGGCTGGTACTATGGCGTTAACAGCCTGATTGCGTCGTCGCAGCTTTTGTTCCCTCCTTGAAGTATTCACCACAATGGTATGATACTGACCCAACTGTTTTGGGAACTGTGGCTGATCTGGCTGCGGATTTGGGACGGCGTTGTTGCTGTTGTTGCCTCCGCCGTGTTTACCTTCCTCGTTGTTTTGATGATTGAAGTTTGTGTTGAGTGGCTGTCCATCCTTCCACTTTTTGTAATGATAACACTGTGCCTTCGTGTGGTTGGGTGGTTTCCCATCTTTTCCTATATGGATGTCGCAGGGGCGGTTGAAAACCTCTTCCAAATTAACTGGGTGAAAATTCCTTCCTCTGCTGCTGCTTTGTTTGTAACGAGTGTTCGTATTTGCGACTAACCCTGAGTTTCCTTCCTCGTTTTTGCGCTTGTTATAACTCGCATTGGCATTGCTAGCTTGCTGTTGTTGAGGCTTGCTACTGGCCTTCTTTCCCTTGCCAGTGTTTTCCTCTTCCTCCCCATCAGATGCGTCCCTGGTTTTATCCGAGCTAGCATACTTGTTGGCCGCCGCCATTACCTCGCTTAGGCTCTTGACTTTATCCTTCATGCGACCTAGTTTGTGGACTAGCGGCTCAAATTTGCAATTTTTCTCCATGACAAGGACTGCTGAACTGGGTGGTATGTTATCTGAGGAATGTATGATCTCTGCGACCCTTCTCATCCAGTGGCGACTCGACTCGCCTTCCTTCTGTACACAACGCTCAAGGTCCTCTATGCTGCAGAGTCGCTTGCATGTTCCTTGGAAATTCTTGATAAAAGCTTCCTTCATCTCATCCCAAGAGTTTATTGAATTTGGTGGCAAATTTTGTAGCCATATGTGGGCTGCGCCTTCTAACATCATGTTTAGGTAACGTGCGCAGATCTCTTCGGATGCATTTAGGATGCTCATGCCCATCTCGTAATTGTTGAGCCAAGTAACAGGGTCCATGCTGGCGTTGTAGTTGGCGACCTTGCGAGGCCCTTTGAAATCTGCAGGAAACGGTTCAGACCTGATTCTTTCGCTGAAACAGACTGGGCCTTTGAGTCGCGACGATAGGTTGGACGAAGCTGGCCTTCCTATTGGATTGGCCGCCGCGCGCGGCTGCACAATCTCTATGGGTTGAATTTGCTGAGGTTGATTTTGAGCCGCAGGTTGATCTTCCCTTTGTCGCCTAGCCGAACTCGAGGTCGCAACGTGTGGCGACTCCGCGTGGATGCTTCTCTCCGCCGTTGCTCTGCTATTGTAAGGGGTGGAGTGCAGCCGTCCTGCGTGTTCGGACATATTCGCCTGCTGTATTACTGCTGTGCTCAGCATCTCAATGGCGCGCCGTGCCTCTCTGTCCATTGGCGTGTTTCCTGCTGGCGCTAATCTGGCCAAGATGTTTGTGGCTGCAAAGAGATTCTCCACTGGGCTAACATAATGCCCTTGCGGCGTGTGGAACCTTTGAGGCTGCTGTGGCGACTGCTGAACAAAGGTTGGCTGCGTCAATGGCGGGGGCATCATGGCCCTGTTGTTAGCCTGTACTATGGCCCTTGATCCAGGTATCTCTGCTACTCTTGGTGCTGCGAAAGATGGAACCGCTGGTACGATTGATGGTACAGCGATTGCTTGAACCGCGGGCGCAGCTAACGGGGCCACGGACCGCATAACCATGGCAGATGGTGCCATGTGTGGGGTACCGCGACTGAAGGTTGTGCGACCCCTGACCATGCGACCGGGTGCGCCGTGTTGGTGGCGACTGATGGGATCGTGTTGGTGGCGGCTGACGGACCGCAATTGCTGGTTCAGCGGTAGGTGATTGGAACAGCTCCATAGGGTTTACTGTTCCTGGCTGCAGGCGACTCGCGTGGCGTCTGTGTGGCAAGGTGGCCTGTATTCCTTGCAGAGTATTGGTTTCCTCGATGAGTCGCAGTTGCTCCTGTTGGAGGCGCTGTTCCTCACGCGCCAGCCTGGCTCTCTCATCTGCGATTCTCTGGACTTCATCATATAGCCCGATCCTGGTAGCCTCCAATTCTGTCACCCTAGCAGCCGCGTTAACCGCAGATATTGGCGTAAACAACACGCTTCCCTGTGGCGGCGTGACCGCTGCGTTGGGGGTTACCCTTGACCCTGATTCCGCAGGCGCGACTCCAGGTGGAGTCTCTCTGTTTGCGACTCCTGAGGCCGCGACTCCTGGCGTCATCGCAGCGGATGCCGCGACTCCTGATGCGTCTAGCGCGGCTTGTTCTGCTGCTTCCGGCGGTGTGGGGGCTAAGCTTCTGTGGTCCTGTAGACCCCTTCAACGTGCCGATCTTCTACAGAGGGCGAGCCACTATCCACAGGGCCTCCGCATAGCCTTTCCTCAAGGACATACTCAATGGATTGGCCTTCTTCGTCTTCAGAGGCAGCGACTCGTAGTTGATAGATTCTTCTTCTTGGTCCACTGTTACCGCGACTCCTTCTTCTGAGTCGCCATGTTGCGATGGATCCTCTGACTCGCCGCCAATGAAGCCGACGAAGACGTTGATGGATCCAAAGGGGATGACGTGGCCGGTCTCCAAGTAATCTGCTTCCGGCCCCCAGCTTGAATCGTCGATGAGGGGTGTGCCATTGACCGTGATGATACGGCCAACAACAAGATCTTCAGCTCCCTTCATGGATCCTGCGCGGAACGTGACGCTCTTGACCGCAGGCCCCACGGTGGGCGCCAACTGTCGTGGGTTTGTCACGTCAGGTGTCATAGATGACTTCGTAGGTGTGGGATTATGCGAGTCAAGCATCTCCGAGCTTGGGATCGCAGGAACAAAGATCAACACAGATTTACCCAGGTTCGGCCCCCTCAATGTGAGGTAAAAGACCTACTTCCTGCCTACCCTAGATTGGTATTGATATGATAATCGAGGTGTTACAATGGAGGCGATCCGATCTGGTACTCGCCGTATGAGCTAGGGTTTGGGGCTTGATAGCTTGACCCGCTCTAAGTCCTGCGAGTCCTCTTTATATACACAGAGGCTCGCTAGGTTACAAAAGGAAACTTCCCCCATAAGGAATACGTCCACAGAGGCCTACTCGGAGACTACTTGGTCTTCACGTCCTCCGGGATATGTCTTCTAGATCTTTCCCCTTATGGCGGTTCAACATTGGGCTTTGCTCCCAAAGTGGGCCTTTGTCCGTGCGAGTAAGTTAAATCGCACTGGGCCGCGGGTTAATCCAGAAAGTATTCCCCCGACAGCACGCATCACTCTGCGGCCGCTGCAGAGCCCATGTGCGCTCTGCAGAGGTTGCTTTGCAGCGAAGCAATCCCCACGAGGGCTGGGGTGCCCTGTGGAGAATTTGGCGTTGACCTCTCTCCAGGGGAGATCACCTTGAAGAGGGGGCAGCAGTGAGGAGAGCCTCCGCAGGCCTCTGCTGCCTCCAAAGCCCTCACGAGGCGATTTGCCTTTGCGAGTCTCTCACTGGTGGCGAGGGCCGTGGAGGACAGGCCCAGCACACCCTGGTTCTCACTGGGCCGACAGTTGTCTCATTCTTGACGACCCTAGGACCCGAGTTCTCACCTCTTGTATCAAGACTGAGCTTGCAACCACACGGGGGGCTATGGAACCCCCCTTGGCCCCAACTTGCCTAGTCTATTCCATGAATCACGTAGTTTGGGATTTCCATTTGGCATACGCATTGAAAACGTTTGTGAAAAGGTGCATAGCATATATGATGTGGCCGGGGTGAAGGGTGTTGAAGGCACTGAACTGGAGCCCTTGCACACAAAAATAGGGATCTAGGTTATACAGACTCCGATATGGTCAAACAAGTGACCAGAGTTTAGACCGATTGGTAAGCTCGGCCTGCCTGTCGTTGATGTGTTCCGGCCACCGATGTGGAATCCGGTGCATCTCTTGGCGTATGATTTATCCATATCGGATTTGTCTAGCCCTGATCTCGCGTACCGACACACAACATGGTACTTCAACGAAGAAGCAGTACCATTTCCTCAAGCTACACTTGAAGAACATGATGAATCAATAACTGAGGCCTTAACTCCTGTCCGTGCCTCAACAGCTAGTGCATTCTCCAAATGCAAAAGGACAATAAATGAAAGGCCACATCTGAGGTTGAAGAACTATAGCGCAGGGCTGCCTGAGCATAAAGCTCCTCCTTGTCATGGGGTTAATCACGGCAGATGTTACACGAGGTAACTTGAGATTGGGGCAAGGCGACTCTGGTGTTCAGGAGATTTGTCTAGCTCTACGAGGGAGAAGATGTTTTTTACCCAGGTTCAGGTCCCCTCGGTGGAGGATCCCTACATCCAGCAATAAATCACTATATGATAATATGTTACATGGTGCGCCAATGGCGATGATTGCCGGGTTATAATGACTCCGGCGTGGGAGCTCTCTCTTGAGCTCTCTCTACTTTTATTCTATCTTATTCGGCCTCAACTTAACTCTCTATGACCTAGGAGCCCGCTTATATGGGTGGCTGGGTCTCCTGGTCGTACAAGGTAAAAACAGGGTTATGCGGAGTCCTAATCTTAGTCCTTCGTGATCTCCAAGTCTTGAGTCCAACTTGTACAAGGATTCCGGGTCATCTAGAATCTTCCTTCTATGGCATCTTCCGAAACTGGCTTATCCTGAAGCTGAGTCATCCTCTAGCCGACTGATCTTCTGGCTGAGTCATCCTCTGACCAACTGATCCTCTGGTTGGGTCATCCTCTGGCCGACTGATCTTCTGGCTGGGTCATCCTCTGGCCGACTAATCTTCTGGCCGACTGATCTTCTGGCTGAGTGATCTTCTGGCTGGGTGATCTTCTTTACCTGTCTTGGGTATACCAGGTTATTATCCCCCCAACAGTAGTCCCCAAGTTTGACTTGAATAAGCTCATCGATCGCTTCACTTGATAATCTTGATCTTGATATGATTACTTGAGGGCAGCTACTGATGGGTTTATTTGAGTTAAACTCCTGAAAACATAATAACCATTAAATAAGATGTAGTCCGGGTTATGTTATCAGACCAGCTCCTTTTGGCGGTTCATTTCATAACCCGGATTTCATTTATCTCCAACTCTAAAATGCCTCAAGATCTCTCCACGCTGTTCTAGCACTTCTCATTTTTCCAATATTGAACTCCAGAAACATCAATCTGATAGTTATCCTTTTAGCCGGTCAAATCAGAATCTCTAAGTCATATTCTTTAATAGCTTCTTCAGACTCCAGCGACAAACTTTCTCGTGACTTTGTAGTCAATACCGGGTAATGTTTTTGTCTTTAATCAACATCTTTATGCATTTTATGCCTTCAACTTGTTTCCTTCACTTGTACTTACTTCTTCTTTCTTTATCACCATTTTCAGGGCAAAAGCAAGACTTAACGAGGCAAGCCCTCCCATTGCTGAGTAGGACAAAATAGAAACCATCCCTGAGTAGAATACTGTGCCTGCTGCCAAATCCGACTGATAATATGGAAGTGGAAATGCCTTCTGCTCCCCAAATCTGACTGATAAGATGTAAGTGGAAATGCCTTCTGCTCCCCGAATCCGACTGATAAGGACAAAGCTTCCTTGACGCCACATTATGGCAATATGAATTTTGAAGGCCTGCTCTCTTTTCTCCATATATTACATACCAAACCTAGTCCCCAAGTATCGAGTAAACTGTACTCAGTCACTCGGTACTTGTAAATATGTATCTTTATTCAACTTCGAAAACTTCAAAATACCCAGTCCCCAAGTTCCGGGTTATTAGTCCACGATAACCTGGGACTTGCTATTATCTGTTACCAATACTGCAATCTCTGTAACTTTATGTAACTTTAAACTTTCAAATCCTCATAACCCCCAAGTTCCGGGTGATCGGTTTACAATCACCTGGAACTTTGAGAAATTGCTTTAATTATAACCTGCAACTTTTCAAAACATACCAGTCCCCAAGTGCCGGGTGATCTGCTTCTTCAGTCATCCGGAACTTGTACAAATGTACTCTTATATCTTCTTTTACTTGTTATCAACTGGACTTACTTGCCATTTCCGATTGAAATATATTTCAGTCCCCATGTTTCTGAATTGCTTTTCTCATATACTTGAAATTGTTGCCTGACATCTTATCATCTTTCACTCCTCCTTCTTAACCCAGAATTATATTGCTCATCATGATGAAATACTCTCCTAGATTATCCAGCACAAAAAAAGGCTGTCATTCCAAGCTCCTCCACTCCAATAATCCCTGCTCCAAGTCATGCTCCAACTCCAACATAAGTTGCTATAGATAAGCCGACTGATGATACAGAAAAAATTCCAGGAGAGCCAATTCATGCTGAACATCAGTCCCAGTCCAGGAAAGCTGATGATAACCCGGCCAGTGCTGAAGATCCTCCTTCAAAGGAGATGGAAACTGATAACCCGGCTTCTTGAGCCATGTTATAAACTTTTGTCTTATCCTGCATAGAAAACAATCATTCGGCCCATGGGCATTGTAATATGCTCATCAATACTTTAAATTTGATAGTGCGTCTGTGCACTTTTGATACACTCTCTCTTATGTAATAACTATACTTTCATGGTTTAGATGACCCTTTTAGTTTATCTTTAGCAACTATCAGTCGGCTTTCACATGACTTTCTCTGTTGCCTCCTCTCTGCAAAACAGGGTCAAACTAAGTCCCAGTATAGGCATCATAGTTGATTGTAATTGACAGGTGTGCAATCAGACCATAAAATGTGAGTCGCATCAAACTGGATAAGCAAGTATAACCAAGAAATAACTGGTGGCATAAAAGCCCGGTCTTAGGATTGCAGCTACAAACTATTCAAGTAAGAGCACCCAAGACCTGGATCAATGTCTAAAGGTAAGCGCTTAACTCTACCACATTACCCCACTGATCCAAAATCTCTATGCGTGCTCTCTTGGGCAATCAACTATAGGACATCAAGTCTCTATGCGTGCTCTCAAGGGCAACTGCTATAGGATATATCTGCTTAGCACTCCTTTTGGGCAAAGATGTCGAATAATAATCAGTCCAAATAAGTTAGTAACTTACAAATAATTATACTGTTGGTGTACATGCACCCTGAGGATTTGCTTTTTTCATGAACATGATATGTCGTTCTGCAAATCCTTTTGGTTTAGATGACCCTTTTGGTTTCTTTAACTATGAGCCGGCTTTCGCATGGATTATCTCTGTCGCAACTTTTCTGATAAAAACAGGGTCAGGCAAGACCCAGTGGGCCTCATGACTGATTGAATTTATAGGTGAGCAATCAGGCCATATAAGCGCGAGTCACATCGAGCTCAATAGTAAGATAACCAAGAAAATAATAGCTCTAAAATTGGCCGGATCATGAGATTGTAGCTGTACCTTTTCATAAGTAATCAGCCCTCATGACCAAATTGGCTTATTTGCCGGGTCTTGAGTTTGTAACTACGCTATTCAAGCGATCAGCCCCCAAGACCTAAAATTTATGATATTGCGAAGCACTCCTGAGCAGCGCTAACCGAAGTTGCGTAGCACTCTTGGGCTAAGGTATTTTTTCGTTGCAAAGCGCTCCTGGGCATCGCTAACCGAAGTTGCGTAGCACTCTTGGGCTAAGCTAATTTTTTATCGCAAATAGTTGAAGCTGGGAGATGTTTCATGGATTTTCCTCCAATAGGTTTCACGTGTGGTTCAGTGTTTGTAACCCGAACATCTTCATGTGTTCATTAAATGGTAGGATCCATGTCTTCAACCCAACAACCGACGACATCAAATAATAATATGAAAAAGCTTAAGACAATTATATGACTTAGCTTTGTTTGGACGCTTTTAGCGCTGATGACGCATGCGACGAAGTTGAAAACGACCGCGTCGCTGCATAAGTCGGCCCACGGCCGGGTCGTTAATATCGCCTGGAGCTAACCCGCGGCCGGGTCTTCGATCCGTACGAGGTCATCTGAAGCCGGCCCGATTCCATGGTCGTCAATGGTTGTGAAAATACTACACCCGACATGCGTCCGGGTTACTATGGCTGCTGAAACCAGTCCGCCGCCGACCTTTACAGCCGAGTCATTGATTGATGATCGCCGTAATTATTTGGCATGCATGCCTTGATGGAGTATTTCTTTCTTTCTTCTTTTCTCGGATTGTTGCACTTTCTCCTTTATTTTATTTCCTGGTAAGTACGAGCCTTGGTAACTAAGATTTGACCTCCAGTAGTACACTAGCAATTAGCTTCTTTTCCTTTCCATGGGACTTGATCCATACATATGCGCTGGAATATTTTTCCATTAAATTCTTCAAAGCCGACCGGGTTGTAACTGGACTCTGACTTGTAACCTCGTTTGTTGATCCTAATCTCCCTGATGACGAGGTTTTTGACCCGGTTGATAGCCTGTGTGCATGCAAACAGCTACCAGCTCCCTTGATTGATCGAACTGATTTATTCTTACGTAGAACCTGGTCATGAACTTGAACGTGTAGTGGATGGCCTCAATTACTGTGCTGCACATGGATTGGCTGATCTGCTCGAGTGCTAGTTCCACTCGGTTTGTTTCTTTGCTTCTTGGATTCTTCCATACGACGATATTGCCCGACTTCACCTTTGACTCGGACAGCAGACTAAAATTTGATGCTCTTGCGGAAAGCCGGGTTATGTTGCATCACGATGACCCAGTAGCCGGCAGGGTCGTTGCCATGACGAGATCGGCTTGTGAGGTTCGCCTAGCAGATCCGATCAGCGCGAGGGTTATGGTGATGTCGACCCTCACACGCGCTGCTCCTTGATTCTTTCTACATGAGCCTTTCATGGCCGACTCTTATATCATATGTTCTTCTTTTTTCATAACATAACCCATCTAATCCTTTTCTTGCTAGTTGATGTTGACCTCGCAGATGAAGATGTTGTTGACGATGCGATCTTCTTTATGATTGGTGGTAACCTCGCCAATGACGAGATTCTTCATCCCTTGCCGAGCTTCTCCCTTAATGAGGACACACTTGGACGCTTGCCCCACGGTGGGCGCCAACTGTCATGGAGTTAATCACGGCAGATGTTACACGAGGTAACTTGAGATTGAGGCAAGGCGACTCTGGTGTTCAGGAGATTTGTCTAGCTCTACGAGGGAGAAGATGTTTTTTACCCAGGTTCAGGTCCCCTCGGTGGAGGATCCCTACATCCTGCTATAAATCACTATATGATAATATGTTACATGGTGCGCCAATGGCGATGATTGCCGGGTTATAATGACTCCGGCGTGGGAGCTCTCTCTTGAGCTCTCTCTACTTTTATTCTATCTTATTCGGCCTCAACTTAACTCTCTATGACCTAGGAGCCCGCTTATATGGGTGGCTGGGTCTCCTCGTCGTACAAGGTAAAAACTGGGTTATACGGAGTCCTAATCTTAGTCCTTCGTGATCTCCAAGTGTTGAGTCCAACTTGTACAAGGATTCCGGGTCATCTAGAATCTTCCTTCTATGGCATCTTCCGAAACTGGGTTATCCTGAAGCTGAGTCTTCCTCTGGCCGACTGATCCTCTGGCCAACTGATCTTCTGGCTGAGTCATCCTCTGACCGACTGATCCTCTGGCTGGGTCATCCTCTGGCCGACTGATCTTCTGGCTGGGTCATCCTCTGGCCGACTGATCTTCTGGCCGACTGATCTTCTGGCTGAGTGATCTTCTGGCTGGGTGATCTTCTTTACCTGTCTTGGGTATACCGGGTTATTATCCCCCCAACACTCCACATAGTCCAAAATTAGGCAAACTTGAGGATGCCACCAAACGCAAAGTCAGGCATCAATGCATCAGAAGGGAATGGAAGCGATGCTATCAGATGCGTCAATTTGTGCCTGAATACTTCAGGACAAGACTTGCTGTCGGAGGAGTTAAGCAATTTTCTCTTGCAGAAATCAAAGCCAAAAAGGCAAAAAGGGCAGTTGAATAGCTACTTGCTGGAATTCGAAAGAAAACAAATGATGTGTCAAAACATAAAAGATCAAAGTTCTCTGCTAACATGAAGATGGGTCCCTCTGTTGAACCCATAAAATTTGATGCTTCAGGATCCCAACTGTCTATCCCTCTGGATGGTGAAACCTCTGATGATGCACCTCTTGTCTCCATGTAGAGGAAAAGAGCTGGTGTTCATAAAGTCAACGCATCATCAGTTCAACAGCAAGCAGAAAAGGCAAAGGCTATCAAGAAGAAAAAGAAGGCAACTGGGTCCTCACCTCCTCGCAAGACATATGCTCTGAGGAATAAATTTGAATCCAAATTCAGCAATACAGATAGTGAGGCCATTCAGATCTCCTCATCTCGTGAGTCCTCACCAGTTCCCCTACAAGTTGTTCCTGAAGAAGCTGAAAACATAGCTCCAAAGGAACATACACCTGAGAAAATGGTATAGGCTCAATAGGAGGAAATAGTGGTTGAAGAATCTAAAAAATTTGCAACTGACGATATTGACATGCCTCGGGAAGAAGGGACAGTCATCCTCTCTGATGAAGAAAAACAAGAAGCCGATTGTCGTGGTATTTTGCACGGCAGTGCCATCAGGGGATGACTTGAGTGGGTGGAGCCTGAATGGTGCAAGCGACGGCACCTCGCTTGGGATTGGATACGAGCAAGGTGAGACCAAGACATACCCAGGTTCAGGGCACTCGTGTGGAGGTAACAACCCTACTCCTGCTAGGACTGATATATCAGTGATCACACCGGATTACAATGGTGCTCCTTGAGCTGTGTATGGTGTTCCGGGTAGAACTGAGGGAGGGGATGATCAGCTAATATGTGTGTCAACTGGGCGAACATGCGAACCAACCCCTTCTATGGGGCTCCCGGTCCTCCTTATATAGGAGCTGGAGGACCGGGTTACAGGAGAGTACCGGCTTGCGGGTAGATGTCGGCTACAGGAGCATGCCTCGGTTCACGACGTCAGCCATGTCGAGCAGCGTAGAGCCCCGAAAATTTGTCGATGTCGTTTGTTGTTGCAGATTCTCTGGCTAGGGAAGCCGGTAAGCGCCGGACGCTCTGCACCTGACGTCGTGGCTGACGACAGCCACGACGCGCGGCGCATGGCGCCTTTTTGGTTCCCGCATGCGGGATCTTTTATGGCAACCGCCCACACGCGGGATCATGGGCGGCAGTTTCCATCCGCGCGTGGAGAGAGTGGGCGTGACTGCAGGGCAGTTACCATTTCCCCCCTTTAAATATTCACCGCCGTGAAGAGGGGAAAGTAATTCACTATTCATTGTCTTCTTTTTCCCCTTCGTCCTCCTTGCGTCCTCCATCCTCTCTCACATCCCACCATAGGAACGTGGCACTCACAGCCCGCCGTCGCCACCGGAACCTTGTCGGATATGTCGGAGCGCAGAGCCTGGCTCGGCTCGCTGGCGAAGGCGACCGAGGTGCGGCGGTTTCAGCTTAAGGGCTACTTGCCGTCGAAGGAGTTCGTTGAATGCCACATTCCGGACAGGAGTGAGGTCTCGCCGAACCCGAGGGCCGGCGAGCGCGTCTGCTTCATCTCCCACAGCGAGCGCGGGCTCGGGCTTCTGGTCAGCCCGTTTCTGCGGAGCTTCCTCGGCTTCTTCAGCATCCAGCTGCATCACCTTGGCGCCAATGCCATCATGCAGCTAGCCTACTATGCCACCCTTTGTGAGGCATATCTGGGGATATGGCCGAGCATCGAGTTCTTCTGGACCCTCTTCTTCCTCAAGGGGCAGCCCAAGAAAGATAGAGGGCCGCTCTTCGACTGCGGCTCTGCCTCGATCCAGGCCCGGGCTGGGACCTGCCTCTTCAAGCTTTCCATCCTTGACTCCGTGAGGAAGTGGCAGCGGAGCTACTTCTACGTGAAGAACAAGACGGAGGTGGACCACATCGGGCTGGCGCCGTACACGGCCGGGCTGTCGGCCAAAACCAACTGGGGCACGCCGAGGGGCAGCACCCAGGGCGAGGCACTGGTGGTGCGCATGAAGAACATGATCACCTCCGGGTTGACGACTCGGGATCTGGCGCTCGCCTGGATAGCGCAGCGGGTGTTGCCACTGCAGGAGCGGAGGCACAAGATGTGCTTCCTGAACGGGAGGAACGACCCGACTCGGACATCACGGTTCGACTTCTCGCATGCAGCCTTGGTCGGCTGGTTGATTTCCATCTCTAAGGAGATGGTGGAGCTCGATTGGGCGTGGGGCCTGGTGCCGTTTAGCCACGACAACCGGCCTCCCGTGGTAGGTGTCTCCAATCTTAATCTTGCTTGATTTCTCTTGCGGTTGAATTTCTTCTTCTGACCGGCTCGCGGCTCGCAGTTGTTCACATGCTAGAAAGGCGAGGATGGCCCCAACGGCCCGGTCTTCGCCAACAACCTGCCCGACCCCACTGAAGGAGCCGGAGAGAACCAGGACCTGGACGACGAGGAGGCCAACGAAGAGGAGGCCGAGGCGGACCCGGATGAGGACCTGGAGCTGGAGGTGAGCCACGCCAAGGGCTCGTCGGCTACTTCTGGTAAGTCGAATCTCCCACCCGACATGCGGGATTGGCTGGACGAGGGAAGTACTGAGGTTGCTCGCATCTCCGAAGGAGATGATGAAGTAATGGAGATCGAGCGCCCGTCGTCTCCTAGGGTGGCCAAGCGATTGCGGTCATCCGACATGGCGAGCCGGAAGGACGACGAACCGGCTCCGAAAAGGGGCACGAGGAGCCGACCCGGAAGGTCGTGCTGAAGAGGGAGAGGTGACGGGCGGTCCAGCCCGTTCTTGAGGGGTAAGCTCTTTTCGATGATGTGCATGCGCTTGCATTTGCTTTTTCCATGGTCTTGATGATGGTCCTTCGCAGAGACGCACTGTCGATGGCTGAGCCCAGCTTGGCGCGAGGGGCGTACCCGCTGTCGGTTGGCGACGACGACGCGAAGGTGGACTCGACAGCGCACCGAGTGTCGACTCCGCAGCCGATGTCGTTCGCCCGGGTCGAGGCGGGAGCCAGGATCAAGGAAGGCGCAGGCGGTATCGAGGCGCCCGCTGAGACCGGGTCGCGGGCCTTGGCGACCATCACCGAGGCCGAGATGGTGGTGGTCGATGCCAGGGTCAGTTCTCCAGCGCGTCCGGAAGTGGCAGTCAGGCCGGTTGGTGGTGATGAAGGCCGCGTCGAAACCGCGGCGACCGGTGTCGAGGTTGGGGCCTCGCTGGCCATGGTGGTGGTTGCGGGGGAGAAAACGGCGGAGAAGGGAGCCGGAGGCACGGCTTCTCCGGCCTCGCACCAGGCCGCGACGCCAAGCACAGGCGGAGACGCCATCCGGCCAGAGCAGCTCCACCAGCCGACGACACCTTTGCAGCTTATCGGCGGCATGGAGAAGGGCTTCGAGGCCAGGCTCGCAGGGTGTCGGCTTTTCCGTGAGTCGGTCGAGGTACGTTCCTCTATGCTTCGGGTGCCCGGAGCCGGTTACAGGTAACAGACTGGGTCTTATCTTGTTCTGATGTCTTGCTTCTTTTTTCCAGCGCACGCTACAGGAGCCGGTGGAGAGGAACCGGGTGCTGGAGGAGAAGGTGTGGCTTCTCAAGCAGCAGCTTAAAGATGCTGACGGTAAGTGCTTGCCATCGTCTTTCTTGTTTCTGGCTTCTTGTTTATTCTTAAATGCTGATGGGCGACCTCCGCGCCGGCAGGGGAGTTGAGGGAACTTCCTTTCTTGTGAGAGAAACTGAAGAACTACCTCCCCGCAGGCCTGATGGCGAGGAACCTCGACGAGAAGAACAAAAAGTTCGAGGAGGAGACGGCGGGCCTCCGCTACCGCGCCACCCAGTCCGACAGGTACAAGAATGAGGCTGACTGGCTGAGGGTCGGCGTGGAGCAGTTGGAAAAGTCCAACGCTGACCGCCAAGAGCCGTTCGACAAGCTCATCGGATGGAAAGACCGGCTGGCGAGGCAGCTGGAGGAGGCGAAGCAGCAGGCGGCGGACGCCACCGACAAACTTGCCGAGTGGGTGAAGGCTTTCAAGCTCCTAGGCCAGGAGGCGAAGGCGGCTGTGGAGCAGCATGCCATGGCCATCCGGCTTCACGAGGGTCGCTAGAAGGAGCTGCAAGGCCAGCTCGGCCTGATCGACCAGGCCATCCTCCGTAAGTTTTTCATTCTTCACGATTCATCCATCTACGCTTCTTCTTTCTTCAGACTTGACTTGGTTTTCCGACTTCTGGCCTCTACTCGGACACTGGCGAGGAAGCACCGGAAGGATCTGCCTTGGACCGGCTCGCCGATCTTGGTAAGCTTATGGAGAGGTTCCGGTCGACCGGCGTCGCCATCTGCGAGGCCTTGTTGCCGGATGAGAGGGAGGCTGACAGCGCTTCCCACCTCGTAGCTCGACTCCGCAGTGTGCCCCAGGCTCTGGACACCTTCTAGGACACGGCGGCTCGTGGGGGAGCCGAGATGGCCCTGGCATGTATGCTGTCCTGGTACAAGAGCGTCAACATCTTGTAGATCTCCGCCGGCTTCCGAGTCGGCACTCAGTTCGAAGATCTGCGCAAGAACGAAGGTGTTGCACTCGTCGCCAGCCGGATCCAGAGGATGGTCAAGTTCGAAGACATCGTGGAGGCGGTGGATGAGCCGAAGAAGGTGGCGAAGCAGGACCAGGAGCCGACGAAGGCCTCCGAGCAGAGCCAGGAGCCAGCTGTTTGAGCTTGATCCCCGGGATGCCGGGCGTACTTGTAGTTGTACATAAACCTTTAGTCTTCGCGTTGTTTGCGTCTTGCTACAATTAGTGAATCTTGGTGTTGAGCTTCGACTCCTTTAATTACTTTGCTTTTATGCTTTGACTTGCATGCTTTTTCTTGTCTTGACCCGGTGAGGGCGTACCCACCGGGTGTCCCTAGCCCCCGAGTTGCGAGTCGGGTCGGAACTCTTGGACCCGGTACTTGAGGATATGCGCGAGTGCATCCGCCCGGTGCCGGCTCGTCGGTGGAGCCGGCTAGTTGTGTTTGTGTCGGCCAGAAGCGGGGTAGATTGTTAGTACACCAAGTAGAAAATCTTATGTAAACAAATGCTTTCACATCTTTGAGTTTGTTAGGCAACTTTAAGGAGCCAACTTGCCAGTGACCGGCTATTCTGATCTCTTTCTTGTGCACATTGCCACCCGACGCAGGCTCTTGCCGGCTGGTCAGCCGGGTTGCGGTCTGCAGCCGGAACCGAAGACATGCTGGGATGCGCGTGGCATAGTACTTATGATCCGGTAGCCGGAGTTAGGAGTGTCGAGGAGCCGACGGCCGCTCTTTTCTTAGGTGGTTTTCACGTGCCAGCGACCTTGGGCTTTTGCTCTTGCCAGCCGAACTGCCGGGTTGTGGGTCTGCGGCTGGAACCGAAGAGTGGGCCTCTGGTGCTACACACGTTACTAGGCCAGCCCTTGGAAATGGTAGGCCGCAGGTGACCGGCTAGCCCCCGAGTTTGAGCCCGGGTAGCTGGTAAGAGCCACAGGTGACATGCAAAAAAGAACTTGACACGAAAAGGACAGCCCCCGAGGGTCGCTTGGGGCTGCCTACTTTCTTATATTTACTAATTGGAGGCACCGTAGAAGCCCCACGTTAATCCTAGAAAACCACGTAAAAATAACCTTAGGATCTCTCTTTTACGGTTGAGATTAAATAAGCGATCAAAAACTCCTTTGCGCACACGCTAGAAGTCTTGCACCGAAAAAAAGAAAAGAGATCGCAAGCTTTAAACGTGATTAGGGTTATCTGATCGATCTCAATCAAGTCAGGCTGTTTCGCCTGCTCTTTCAAAACTCCCACGCCGCCGGCGAGTAGTTTATTCACCCAGGTTGATTCGTTCATGCATATGCTAAATTAGTAGGCGAAAGTATCAGATTTTGCTGAGGTATTTACGAGCGCGCAAACTGCAACTCTATTAATCTTGGGTTGATCATTGACACGTTATGCCAGTCTGCCAGGAGCTTGGTCACAACTGCGGGACGGTTTACCCGACGGCGGCTTCTATTTCTCGATCGATTACCAGCCCAGCTGCCACTGATTGTCTGTGTATGCAGCAGGTTTGCATGCAAGCGCGCAGGTCTCATGCATGGCTGGATGGAGTTACCCGACGAGATTCACCATCCAATTGATTATTTTGTGTCCTCAATAGGATGTACCATGTCTACATGCATCAGGTATGCTTCATCCTTATTCCGAATAATTATTGCCTCCTCACGGTCTGGTATGAGCTGTAACATGCGTGTTTGCAATTATTTTTACCTTGCCCCCTCTTCCTCCAATATGTATATACTACTCATTAGAGGGAATTTAGTTAATTTCAAGATAAATTGTTAATTAAGATATCACCACTCTCCATGTTGCATGCACAATGAATCAGACATACGTGTAATATTGTAAGGTACATATAGAGTATTGTGCGGAAGAGTATATGGAGCCATAGTTAATAGCTTGAAGTTGTATACAAGTGTAGATGGGAAAAATTGGAACCGTGTTTTTATTTGCATGCCAGGCGTTTTTGTTTTGTTTGCTGAAAGTACCATGTCAGGATTTTAAGCAGGTGAAATATTTCCAATCTTTCTGGAGCCAAAATTATATGAGATAAATATTTCATGTAATTATGTATAGTAAGGCATAAATAAATTAGGAAATTCATCTATGTTTGTCCACATATTTTCTCCTGAAGTATTCAATTTCGTTTTATCATTAAAAATTATCTACTATAAATATTGAAGCAATAAATCTATAAATCTGGATGAGGCTAGACAGTGAACAGAACAAGGGTGGACTGCAAAAGAAATATTATCGTCATATACCAGAAGTTTTTATCTGATTTATTAGTAAAATGAATGTAGCCATCTATTTTCTAGGTGTAAGTAATAACGGCCGAGATCGTTTTTCTAATTCTACCGCCTCACTTATTTTTTTCATGTAATAAAGGTGTTTTCTCATCTAACTATGTTATGTCTCCCTTTTCTCTTCGCCGGGTCTCCCTTTTCTCCACAGAAGGCTTCACGTGCACTATTTACATAAATATTTGTGTTTTGGGTAAGTCCAAGTTAAATAATATCCGAAACTATTGGAGGTAGTGCTCTTTTTGCACACATTTCATAATTTCCCCCATATAACTATAGCACCAGGAATTTCAATAATGGTGGCTCATGTGGTGTGGACGGGCAAGGAGATCGAGCCGAATGAGATTAATTTTCGCCATCATATGTTAATATGTTTTTTTCTCGCAGTCGCCATAATATTTTTGATTACTTGAGTTGCCAGCATCATTGCATTGGTGTTTGTACAAATAGTGCCCCGGAATTGCATGTTTCCAACTGTAGCTACATGCATACACGTATAGAACGGTTCTCCAGCAGATGCATGTGTAAGCGTATGGTAATGCATATTCTCAGTCGAGGTTGTTCCATGTTTATACATTCTCCCTGTTTAGATATTAATTTTATCAATGTCTAAATTATAAATTTGTCTGTATGCTACTAACCCATGTGTTTCCATGCCTATTTTATCTGTTTGTATACCACAAATAATCCAGTACTCATTTGAGATCCGGCTTACAGTATTATAACTTTATAAAAATTTATTTTATCTCTTACGTTGTCTCCTGACATCAAATATGTACACAAATAACGCCGGAAGATCCTCTTGCCGTAAAGAATTACTGTTGTTCAGCCAATGGAAAACAAACATCATCCATATGGGTTGTCGTGTAGCAGATCAAGATCGCAAACTGATTTAATTTTTGGAATATATATAGCTAGCGATGGTATATGTTTTGTTTTCGGCAGGGTCCAGATTCAAAAGATTTTTATTAAAGTCTGAAATAAAAACTCTTGACACGGCAATGAAGTGGAAAATTTATATTTGAATGTTAGCTTATGCTAAAAAAATCCGGATGAGATGCAAGGTACGTTGTTCTTGCGAAATCAGTTGAACATATATATGGTCTTTGTTTCACGAACATTAATACATGCTCCGAAATTTTTTCATGATATGTTAATTCATAAATAATATTCTACAATGACTTTGAACAATTGAGACAATAAAAAAGGAGATGAGAAATATCTGTAGAGACACTATCAAGTTTTAAACATAATTGCATAGATGGCGAGCTACCCTCGATTCTAGCGCAGTCTGTTGGACAAAAGAATCCATGTGTAAATCTTATATACGAATAAATATTTAACATTACCGTCTAATTGTATTAGTGTGTTTAAGAGTTTGGATAAGTTGTCAAACAATGTAATGGAGTTTAATTTACTTAGAATCGTGAGACTTTACAATAGTACAGAGGATAAAATTTATCAAACTATAGGTCTCACATTTGAGTAATAATTAAATTTAAAAAAAAACATAGTGTATATATATCTGTTAAGAAATTCTAAATACTAGCCCGTGCGAATGCACGGGTTGACGACTAGTAATTCATAATTTGGATGCAAGGGTACATACATTTTACACTCAGGTGTAGAAGGGGCGGATGAGGTTGGCATTCCAAGGCCTCTCGACTCCTCATCCGACGTGTCCTTCTTGTAATTCGTCGGCTTCCGCGTGTCGATGTGGTAGTAGGCGTCATTGTGCAGAGCTTTGCTGATGATGAAGGGTCCCTCATGGCGGGGAGAGATTGTGCATGCCCTTTTTGTCTTGGATCAGCCGGAGAACGAGGTCTCCTTCGCGAAATGCGATTGGGCGGATCCGCCAGCTGTGATAACGGTGTAGGTCATGCTAGTATATGGCTGATCTTGACAGGGCTAGCTCGCGTGCTTCCTCGAGCAGGTCGACTCCGTCTTCCCGGGCTTCCTCGGCTTCCGCTTCCGTGTACAGAGCAACCCAGGGCGCGTCGTACTCGATGTCGACTGGCAGGACGGCTTTGGCTCCGTACACGAGGAAGAATGGAGTGTAGCCGGTGGAGCGGTTGGGAGTGGTGCGCAGGCTCCAGAGGACAGCTGGCAGCTCATCGAGCCAGCAGCCGGGAGCCCGGTGTAGAGGTTCCTCCTGCCGGGGCCTGATGCCGGCTAGGATCAGGCCGTTCATCCTCTCCATCTGTCCATTGGCTTGTGGGTGGGCGACAGAGGCGACGTCGAGCCGGATGCCTTTGTTGCCGCAGAAACGAGCGAAGACGCCCTTGGCGAAGTTTGTGCCGTTGTCGGTGATGATGCTGTGCGGGTACTCGTACCGGTTGTTGATGTCCTGGAAGAAGGAGATGGTGGAGTAGCCATCCAGCTTCTTGATGAGCTTCACCTAGATCCACTTGGTAAACTTGTCGACAGCCACCAGAAGGTGCGTCAAGCCACCGCGTGCCATCCGGAAAGGGCCGACCATGTCGAGTCCCAAAGACGGTACATGCTGCTGCGCTCAGAAGAGATGGCACCTGGCGCATTTGCGGACTAGGTGTTCCGCGTCCTCCAGAGCAGTTGGCCAGTAGAAACCGTGGCGGAGTGCCTTGGCCGCAATAGCCCTTGATGATGCGTGATGGCCGCACTCTCCCTGGTGGATGTCCTTGAGGAGGCTGCAGCCCTCCTCCGGCTTGACGCAGCGCTGGAATACGCCTGATACGCTGCGCTTGTATAGCTCGTTGTTGATGATGGTGTAGGCCTTGGACCGATGCTGTATTTGCCTGGCCAGGACCACGTACTCTGGCGGCTCGCCCTTGACGATGTAAGCGAGGAAGGGTTGCACCCAGGATGGCACTTCCCAGATGGCGAAGACGCTTTCCGTTGTCGGCTCCTCAGCCCCCCGGTCCTCGGAGCCGGAGGACGGTGTTGAGTCCCCAGCCCCCGGGTTCAGGGAGCTAGCCCCCGGGTCCGCAGAGCCGGCAACTGCTGAATAGGTGGCAGCCCCTGGGTTTGGCTGGAGGATGGACTCGGAATCCGGTGATGGCTTGATCGACGGCTTGCGCAAGTGCTCGAGGGAGATGCCGGGTGGGATGTGTCATGGGATTGTCACGGCAGATGTTACCCGGGGGTAACTTGAGTGTGGGGACATGGCGAATCTAGTGTCCAGGAATTGGTCCAGCTCTACGGGGACAAAGGATTTACCCAGGTTCGGCCTATCCATCGGAGATAAAGTCATACTTCCTGCTATGCTGTATTGATGATGATGACCTCGATAACCTAGGGGCAAGCTGCCGCCGGGTTATGAGTCTAGGGTTACAGGGATTTGCTTGATAGCAACTGGATCTCTATCTTCTAGCTTGTTCCTTCTCTCCCTTAACTATGACCTAGGGACCGGCTTATATAGATTGCCGGGTCCCCTGGTTGCTTACAAGGTAAGGCTGGGTTATACCCGTGCTCGGAGTCCTACTCTAGGTCTGTTGGTGGCCTCCAAGTCTTGCTCCGTGACGTGTACCGCATCCGGGTCTCCTGAAGCCTAGCTTCCTTCTATGGCCGGGTTACCTCCGGCCCATCTTTGTAACCCAGCCCATGACGATGGTTTAACTAGCCTCGCCAGGCTTCCTGCCCTGGCGGGTTGTGTTTTCCTCCTCATGGGTCTACCGGGTTATGATTCCCCCAACAGTAGCCCCCAGGTTAATCTGGATGCCGGGTCAGCGCACTCTCCACTCCAATCTTGATCTTAGGCGTCTTCTTCTGGGGCATCAATTCTCGGAGAGAGCCGCCATCCTTGCTATCCAGGTTAACCTCCTGAAACTAAGAAACAAACATAAAACATCAAGGCCGGGTTACAATGCTTCCCTTTAGCTAGGCCGGCTCTCACTAGCGGTCCATTTCATAACCCGGCTTTTACTCAACACTTGGTCAAAAAACATCTCTCGATCTTCTCCGGGAATTACTCCCCATCTTATCTCTTTGTCATTCACCATCCCTACTTCTTCTTCCTCGGTGCCCCTAGGGCTTTTTTATCCGTGGCTATAAATAGTGGAGCACAGTGAATATTTTTCACCCATTCACCATCCCTACTTCTTCTTCCTCGCGCCGCTGTCGCTCAAGATCCAAATTCGCGTCTGAGATTAGCTGCTGCGCCACCGCCATTGCTTGCGGAACCAGCTCATACCACTGCGCTTCTCATTCCCATAGAAATCGTAGCCGTGCGGCCGCCGCATCGCCTCCGCGCCATAGCCTCCACTCCATTACTAGGGTTAGGTCAAGCTCGAGAGCATCCAAGGCCAAGTACTGCATCTTGCGGCCACCACTCCCAGGGGCAAGCTCGCAAGGCCGCACCTTCCTCGTTGCCCTCTTCGCCGCTTCTTCGCCACCCTTACTCACTACGCCCCGGCTGCCGCACCGCCGCCGCCGGAATCTCCATTGTCATCATGCGGGAAAAGAAGTCCGGTAACAAGGGGGCCGCTTCCGGCAAGAAGCCAACGAGCGCGGCCGCGGATCCCGCGAGGCCCAAGCGACGCATTTTCGCAAACTGGAGCAAATCTACCAGCAGCGAGCTGCGCCTCCAGGAATTCTCCGATCTAGGGATGTTGCCCTCCAAGACAGCAATTTCCTGGCGTGCCGCAGGAGAGGAGACCTGGCCTTCACCTCAAGAAGGTGAAGTTGTTGTATTTTATGATCACGTGACCCGTGGTTTCCAACCTCCGGGTTCTCTCTTTTTTCGCCGGGTCCTCGAATACTATGATATTAGGCCTCAAGATATAGGACCCAATTATGTGCTCAACATTAGTAACTTCATAGTCCTTTGTGAAGATTACCTTCAAATGGAACCTAGTTTAGACTTGTTCCTAGAGATTTTTTACTGCAACCCCCAGCGAGAGCAGAAAAACGGCCTCCTGCTAGCATGCGGCGCGGTTACGATCCAGCGCCGGGTAGAAAGCTTGTTTCCTCTCATGGCACTGTCTAGCCATCCCAAAGGCTGGCAACAAACATATTTTTACTGCAAAGATACATCTCCCCCAACCGAGCCTCGCCTACCGGGTTTCAGAACAGACCGGCTCAAGTTGAACAGTAAGATGAATTCCTTCGCTAGCGAGGAGGCTCGCGAGAATTTGAAGCCGGTCTTCAAGCGGATCCAGGCTCTGCTAGCTCACGGGCTCACAGGCATGGACCTGGTGAAATGCTGGATCGGCTGGCGCATCCAACCTATCAGCATCAGGACCCGGCATTTCTACCAGTACACCGGGTTACTTATCAACAACCTCCGCTATTCTGAAGAGGAGATGGACCCGGATGACGCCGTGAGAGCCACCAAGAAGCTCCTGGGAGAAACCCTTGCAACCATTAGGGCTGATGGCCTCTTGCCCTTTTATACTGACAACCCGGCTCCCCAAGTAAGCGACTTCACTTTTTATCTTTATAATCACCACGAATCTCTTTCTATGTAATCTTTTTGACTGAACGCCGGGTTGTATCTTCCAGCTTGACGATGAGTGGTGGAACACCACCTACACTCCACCCGCCTCCCCTGATGATGACAAGGTCGATGAAGATGATGAGGAGGATGAAGATGAAGGTGAGCTTGATTCCACCGGCCGGCTTTTCCGTGAATTGATTGACAGCGACGCCGCTCTTGGGGGCAATTCTGCTGACAACCCGGATGCCACTATGCTAAGTCTTGCTGAGAACCCGGTCTCGGATTTGCCGGGTGCCACAGCATCTGCCAGCAACCCACTTTCCCCTAAGAACAGGACCCGATCTGCTGTAATAAAGGTGCCTCGATCATGCCTATCTTCTTTGAATATGAACATTTCTCAAACCATAGGACAAACGCAGGAGAAAGTGGAAGCCGCCCCAAAGAAACGTAGGACCCGGAGCTCTCCAAGCAGCGAATCCCTCAGCGAAGGTATTCCCAACATTGCATCTCCCCGCAGATCCGGTCCAACACGCATAGTCCCAACAGATTCATACCCTTTAGCTGGCCAAGTGCGGACTGCTAAGTCCAGATCTTTATCAGCTTCTTCAGGGTCTAGCGTGGATATGCCTAAGGATTTCGAGTCCAACATAGGGTAAACCAGTATTCTTCTTTAAACTTTGTTGTCTTGCTTTATTCCTTGCTTAAGACTTTGTCCCCTCTTTACTTACAGGGCTAAGGCTGTACTGAAGGTCACGCCGGGTTCTTCCTTGCCATATCTTTTTGACCTGGCCTTGACGGAGCCTGCTCACACGGAGGCTATCATTCAAGACCCGACCATTGGAGATCTGGACCTGGCGACTCCAGCTTCCTTTGCTCCCGCTGCTCCCGAGCCAACGCCCTAGGAAACAGAACATCACATGGACAGGCCCATTTCTCCTTTAGCCTCAACAGCTGCTACAGAGGACGACGATGTGCAGATTACTGAGACCCGCCAAGTTCCTGTGCCCAAAACATCCACAGTGCTCACCAAGGTTACCACACTTGAAGCAAAGCCGGCTCTGTCTCATGGCAAGGACCCGGTGCCAGAGTCCAGCTTGCAAGATTTTGAGCAAATGAGCTTCACTTCCCTCCTTGGGGAATATCAAACCCGGCTTGTGCAACACATGGAGATGGAGGGCAACTTTGTAGCTGCCATGAAAAAAGCTCATGAGGTAACATACCCTCCTCTCGTGCATACCTATTATCTGTAGCCCCCAAGCTCCGAGTTTATCACCTCGCGATAACTTGGTGCTTTATAATTAATAATGAAATAAAAACTTCAACTGTGTAGCCCCCAAGTGCCGGGTTGTATGCCTGCAGCAACCTGGGACTTTTTCCATTCCTTACTTAGAAAATTTTTGAGCCTTCAAACTGTGTAGACCCCAAGTGCCGGGTTGTGTGCCTGCAGCAACCTGGGACTAACAATTTGCACTCTTTAGATGAACTTTTGAATAGTGTAGCCTCCAAGTGCCGGGTTGTCTCAGCCTGCAGCGACCCGGGGCTTTCACTTTTAACTTTGCGACCTTGAACATTTTGAAACACTGTAGCCCCCAAGCGCCGGGTTGTGTGCCTGCAGCGGCCCGGGGTTCCATAATTTGCTAACCTTTGTCTCGCGCTTTTTTGCAGAAATCCCTTGCACCAGCTGAACAGGAGATAACTCGGCTCCGTGAGGAACTCTCTCTGGAAGCCGAGGAACTCTCTCTGGAAGCCAGCAAACGTGCCCAAGTAGAGAAACTTGTTGGAGACCTTGAGGCATCATTGCTCAAGGTGACAGAAGAAAAGTCCTCCCTGAGGAAGGAAGTTGAGGAGCATGAGGAATCATCGAAAGAACAACTTGATCATGCTGAAAAGGATCTAGCTGCAACAAAGGCCCAACTCGTCTCGCTGAGATCCAGGATCAACGCCATGGTTGAGGCTCTCTTTGGTAAGCCAATAATTTTTCCTAACAACTGAATCCAGACCTGGCTGTGCTATGTACTAACATTTCTCTCTTTCCAGGCAAAACTTCTGGAACCACCTTGGAAACCAGCGATAAGAAGCTCAAAGCTATGTACAGCATGACCCGGTAGCTCTACTTTGGCGCCTGTGAAGCCATCAAGGCAGCAAACAACTGGAGAAACCCGCCGCGGCAAATTGTTGATGTTCTTGCGCATCTCTCCACTATTCTAGAGTGGCTGAAGATATGGAAGCTCTCCTCCTGCCGCAAAGGAACTATGCGCACACTTGAGCAGGCAAAAGCTTATTACCCAGAGTTGAACCCGGCACTCCTTACTGGCGGGTTTCCTGAGTTCAACACTGACGGGACCCGGTTTGACAAAAAATCCTATGGTAAGGTGGAGAAAGCGACCAGGCAAGCTGCCACCATCATTGCAGAGAAGTTGAACTTGACCCAACTCCAATATGGGTACAATGCTGCAAATGAAAAGGTTGTCACTCCGGCTCCCAATGCCATTACCTTGTTATCCAGTTATCAGAAAAAAACTCCTGCCACTCCAACTGCAGCGCCAAGTTCCTCAACCCAAACTGTCCCCGTGCCGGGTCGTGCAAATCCTGGGAGTGATACGTCTCAAACGTATCTATAATTTTTTATGTTCCATGCTGATATTATACCAATTGTTACATGTTTTGCATCCACTTTATGTCACTTTTATACATTTTTTGGGACTAACCTATTAACAAGATGCCGCAGTGCCAGTTCCTGTTTTCTGCTGTTTTTGTATTCCAGAAAAGCTAGTCAGGAAATATTCTCGGAATTGGACGAAAATTTACGGAGGGCCCTATTTTATCAGAATACACCTGGAGTCCGAAGGAGCAACGAAGAGGAGCCAGGAGGGCCCCACACGCGGGCAGGGCGCGGCCCCCCCTCAGGCGCGCCGAGGCCACGTGTGGGCCCCTCGGGGCTCTCCAGCCGCCGCCCTTTCGCCTACTTAATCCCCCCGATACAAAAACCCTAAGTACCTGAGTCATTATCCACGAAAAGTTCCAGAGGCGCCGCCGTCGTCAACCCTAGCTCGGGAGGGTCCAGAACCTCTTCCCGGCACCCTGCCGGAGAGGGAATCATCACCGGAGGGCTCTACATCACCATGCCTGCCTCCGGAGTGATGCGTGAGTAGTTCATCCTTGAACTACGGGTCCATAGCAGTAGCTAGATGGTTGTCTCTACACTTTGTGCCATCATGTTTAGATCTTGTGAGCTGCCTAACATGATCAAGATCATCTTATTGTAATGCTACATGTTATGTTTGCTGGGATCCGATTAATATTGAATACTATGTCAAGTTGATTATCAATCTATCTCCTATGTTATTTATGATCTTGCATGCTTTCCGTTACTAGTACATGCTTTGGCCAAGTAGATGCTTGTAACTCCAAGAGGGAGTATTTATGCTAGATAGTGGGTTCAGTCTCCAGTAATCTGGGCGAGTGACAGCAACGCCTAAGGTTGTGGATGTGTTGTTGCTACTAGGGATAACCTAACAATGCTATGTCCACGGTCATATGTATTTGTTTACATTACGCACATTACTTAATGAAATTATCCGTTGCTTGCAACTTAATACCAACGGGGGACTCGGATGACAACCTGGCGGTGGATTATTAGTCATAGACGCTGTTGGATAACGGTCTATGTATTTTGTTGTAATGCCCAATTAAATATCATAGTAATCATCATGTCATATATATGCATTGTCATGCGCTCAATATTTGTCAATTGCCCAGCTGTAATTTGTTCACCCAGCATGTTAGTTATCTTTTATGGAGAGACACCTCTAGTGAACTGTGGACCCTGGTCCATTCTTTTACATTGATTAAACCACCAACTGCAAACCATTGTTCTCTTTTACTTTCTGTAATTTGCTACTGTTTTCCACACCATATGTTTAATCCTTTATTTTCAGCAAGCCAGTGAGATTGACAACGTACCTCACTGTTTCGTTGGGGCAAAGTAGTTTGATTGTGTTGTGTGCAGGTTCCACGTCAGCGCCGGATTCCCTGGTGTTGCGCCGCATCATATCTCGCTGTTGACAACCTTCTGAAGTGCTACTGCTCCTACTGGTTCGATTAAACCTTGGTTTCATACTGAGGGAAAACTTGCTACTGAACTGCATCATACCTTCCTCTTGGGGTCTCCCAACGAACGTGTGTTTCACGCCACAAGCAGGGAGTGACGACGACTCGGCCTTTGAGCCTTTAAGTGTGGTTTGCTGGCAAGCGGACAATGTTGCTGAGGGCAGTAGCAAAAGATCTGAAGCCCCCAAGACTCCAGAGGAAGTCCAGGCCAACCCGGCTGAGCAGAAGGAGGGTGACCCGGCCACTTCTGCCGAGTTATAGTTTCATCCTGCAGTTGTGCTTTGCTGCAAACATAGTCATTCAGCCCTTTGGGCTTGTAATAAGTTATCAGTACTATTATTTTGATAGTGTGCCTGTACACCTTGAGGATTTGCTTATGTTTGATGAACTTATGCTTTTCTAGTTCTGCAAAATCCTTTGGTTATGATGACCCTTTTGGTTACTTTAGCTGTGAGCCGGTTTTCGCATGGATTTTCTCTGTTGCAAACTTTGCTGGTAGTTTCAGGGTCAGCTAAGTCCCAATGGGCATTATAACTGATTGAAACAACCGGTGGGCAATCAGGCCATATAATTGCGAATCACATCTAGCTCAACTAGCAAGTTAAAAACCAAGAAAAATGGTGGCTTCTCAAGTGGCCGGGTCATGAGATTGTGGCTGTACCAAAAAGGTAATCAACCCCCATGACCGCAGTGGCATAAAGGTCGGGTCTTGAGTGTTGTAGCTATACTATTCATGTAATCAGCCCCCAAGACCTAGATAAAAACTTGGATGCGATACTGGGCACGGCAAACCTTTAAGCAAAAGGAGCCGGCTCTGATAATGTAAAAGAACAATTATGCTAAGATAAAACTTTACAGGATTTAAACTAAGCAATTTGTAAAGAATCTAAAAAGCTGAAGTAAATATGTGCAAAAGATATCGAAAAGCAAGATTATTCTCTCAAATTTCTCAGTATATATGATAAAAGTCAGCAAGCCGCCTCATTAAAAACCTTCCAGTCCCCTTAGGTACCCTGGTAAGGAAAAGAGCGCGTCTGAAACCTGCTGCTTACAATGTATATTTTATCTGAGCTGATACAACTGACTGTCTCTATGTATAATAAGGTCTAAGATGAGCAATGTTCCATGGGCGTTTCTTTTCCTCCAATGGATTGGTGGTATGGTCTGTGTTGTTTGAACCAGCCTCCTCTCTCAAATCCACTAGGTAAAATGACCCGTTGTGAAGATTCCGCTTATCACAAAAGGTCCTTCCCATGGAGGTGATAGCTTATACATCCCTGCTTGTCTCCGTGTCAAGCGTAACATGAGGTCACCTTCCCGAAAGGTGCGTGACATGACCCGGCGGCTATGATAGCGATGCAGGTCTTGCTGATATATTGCTGATCGCTCGAGAGCTAGCTCCCGCGCTTCTTCTAGTGCGTCAAGGGAGTCCTGGCGAGCTTTTTCATTTTCCGTTTCGACATAAGCCGCCACCCTGGGCGAGTCATGTATAATGTCACTGGGTAATACCGCCTCTGCTCTGTACACCATAAAAAAGGGTGTATAATTTGTTGATCTGTTTGGAGTTGTGTGTATGCTCCAGACGACGGAGGGAAGCTCTTCGCCCCAAGACCCGACAGCTCTAAGTAGGGGGACCCGGAGTCTGGTTCTCAACCCTCTGAGCAATTCCTGGTTTGCTCGCTCAACCTGGCCATTGGCCTGTGGGTGGGCAACTGATGCAATGTCAAGTCGTATACCTTTTTCTCCACAGAACAAAGCCATCTCGCCGATGGATAGATTGGTTCCATTATCCGTGATGATGTTGTGTGGATAGCCAAAACGATAGATGATCTTCTTCAGGAATTTTACTGCTGTAGCCGACTCATAGTTTGTGACCGGCTCTACTTCAATCCACTTGGTAAATCTATCAATGGCGACCAAGAGGTGGGTTTTCTTGCAAGGGGACATCTGGAAAGGACCCACCATGTCAAGACCCCAAACTGCGAAAGCCCAGGTGATTGGTATGGTTCTAAACTCCCGAGCCGGAAAATGGTGCTGTCTTGCGTATCTCTGGCATCCCTCACATATGCGAACAATGCGCTCCGCGTCTGCCAGCGCAGTGAGCCAGAAGAACCCATGCCTGAAAGCTTTGGCTACCATGGACCTGGAAGATGCGTGGCACCCGCAATCTCTTTCATGTATTTCTTGAAGAATTTTTTGGCCTTCCTCAAGTGAAACACACCGCTGAAACACTCCCGTGGTGCTCCACTTGAACAACTCGCCGTTGATGATCACATATGACTTGACTCGACGTTCAATCTGGCGTGCCATCACTTCTTCGTCTGGGAGCTCGCCTCGCGAGAGGTAAGCTAGATAGGGCTCGGTCCAATCCGGGTTTGCGTGTAAGGCAGCAATCAAATCTGATTCCGGGTCTGGACAAGCAATTTCTTCCTCTGCGGGCAACTTGACTGAAGGACTCCAAAGTTCATCCAAGAAAACATTAGGTGGAACTGGCTCTCGACGGGAGCCGAGTCTAGACAAAGCGTCTGCTGCTTCGTTTTTGCGCCTGTCAATGTGATCCACCTGGTCGCCTGAGAAAAACCCGGCTACCTGGTCCACTGCTCTCCTATAGGCCGCCATAGTTGCATCCTTGCGGTCCCAGGTTCCTGATACTTGCTGAGCGACGAGGTCCGAGTCACCAAGGCATAAAATACGCTTGATGTTCATCTCCTTGGCGGCCCTCAGGCCGTGTAACAGGGCCTCGTATTCTGCAACATTGTTGGAACAATCAAAGTGAATCTGCAGAACGTAACTTAGCTTATCTCCTTTTGGCGAGGTTAAGACCATGCCGGCTCCTGAGCCATTCAATTGTTTTGATCCATCAAAGTGCATAACCCAGGACTTGGTACTTGGCGCGCTGGGCGGTGCGTTCATCTCTGTCCAGTCATTGACGAAATCGATCAAAGCCTGTGATTTGATAGCTGTGCGAGGTTCATAGTTGATATGATAGGGACCCATCTCGATGGACCATTTGGCGATTCGCCCTGTAGCTTCTCTGTTGTGTATGATCTCTGCTAACGGTGCTGCACTGACCACCGTGATGGGATGCTCTTGAAAGTAGTGCTTCAATTTCCGGGTTGCCATAAAGATTCCGAAAACGAGCTTCTGCCAATGCGGGTAACGCTGCTTGGCCTCAGTCAGGACTTCGCTAACATAATAAACCGGCCTCTGGACCGGGTACTCTTTTCCTTCCTCCTTGCGTTCTACCACGAGCACGACGCTGACAGCGCGAGAGCTTGCCGCGACGTACAATAACATGGGCTCCTTTGAAGTGGGAGCCGCCAGGACTGGTGCCTCTGACAGCGTATTTTTTAGTAACTCAAAAGCTTCATCTGCCTCTTTGTTCCAGACAAAATCGTCTGACTTTTTCAAGAGCCGGTAAAGTGGTATAGCTTTTTCTCCCAATCTGGATATGTACTGGCTTAGCGCAGCGACACACCCTGTGAGCTTCTGGACGTCCTTCAGACATTCCAGCTTCTTCAGGGTTTGGATGGCTTTGATTTTTTCCGGGTTTGCCTCGATTTCTCGCTCTGACACAATGAAACCAAGGAGTTTTCCTGCTGGGACCCCAAACACACACTTGGTAGGGTTGAGCTTCATCTTATACCTTCGCAAGTTAGCAAAGGTTTCCTTCAGGTTATCAATGAGAGACCCGGCTTTCTGGGACTTGATCACAACGTCGACGACATATGCGTGCACGTTGCTGCCAATCTGTCTATGGAAACATTTCTGAATACACCTTTGATAGGTTGCGCCTGCATTCTTCAGACCAAAGGACATAGTTTTGTAACAGAAAGTACCAAAGGGAGTAATGAACGAGGTCTTCTCCTGATCCTCCTCTTTGAGCTTGATTTGATGATAACCTAAATAAGCATCCAGGAAACACAGAAGCTCGCTGCCTGCCGTGGCATCGATGATCTGGTCTATACGAGGTAGTGCAAACGGATCCTTGGGACACACCTTGTTTAGGCTAGTGTAATCAACGCACATGCGCCACTCTCCATTTTTTCTTCATCACCAAAACCGGGTTAGCCAGCCACTTTGGGTGGTAAACCTCCATGATAAAGTCGGCAGCCAAAAGTCGGGCTATTTCCTCTCCAACTATCTTGCCTCTTTCCTCGTTAAGCCTGCGCAATCCTTGCTTCACAGGTTTTGCGCCCGGGTTAACATGTAAGCTGTGCTCAGCGAGTTGCGTATGTACGCCAGGCATGTCACTGGGTGTCCATGCAAAAACGTCCCTATTCTCACGGATGAACTCGATGAGCGCGCTTTCCTATTTGTCAGATAAGTGAGACCCCATGGCGAACTGCTTGGAAGAATCGCCGGGTGTGAAGTCAATCAACTTTCTGTCCTGGGCCGACTTGAATTTTGCTTTATCTTCAGTGGTTGGCCTCTTCAGTGCTGTCCAGTCTTCCGGGTCAACTTGGGACTTGTAAAACTTGAGGTCCTCCTCTGCGTAAGCCTGCTCTGCTAAGGCGGCATCTCCCTCATCGCACTCCATAGCCATCTCCTTGCTTCCATCAATAGTGATGATCCCCTTGGGACCCGGAATTTTCAACTTCAAGTATAGGTAACACGGCCTTGCCATGAACCTGGCAAAGGCGGGTCTGCCAAAGAGAGCGTGATATAGGCTCTTCAATTTGAAAACCTCGAAAGTGAGCATCTCTGAATGATAATTGTCCCTGGACTCGCCAAAAGCTACCTCGAGTGAAATTTTCCCTGCCGGGCGAGCTGATTTCCCCGGGACTATGCCGTGGAAGATAGTAGATGTAGGTTGAAGTTGCGATTCTCTGAGACTCATACGCAGGAAAGTTTCATAGTACAAAATGTTGATACTACTGCCTCCGTCCATCAGGACCTTATGCAAGACGTAGCCTCCAACCTGGGGTGCCACCACCAAGGCTAGGAGACCTGGCTGTTCTACTATGGGTTGGTGATCCTCCCGGCTCCATGTCACGGGTTGCTCGGACCACTTCAGATATCTTGGGACTGCTGAGGCGACCGCGTTAACTGCTCTTTTCTGTAACTTTCGCTCTCTCCTGGAGGTGTTGGTGGTGTGGACATGATACTGGCCAAGCTGTTTTGGATTTGACTGGAAGCCGCCCTGGTTGCCTTCATTGTTACTGGCTCCTAGGTTGCCGGCTCCAGCGTTTCGTCCGGGTGGGGGACCATTGGCCGGGTTACCCCCGTCGCCGGGTCCTCCCCCATTACCACCACCATTTATGTGTTTCTGTATTTGCGCGTTCTTCCAACAATGCAAATCAACGCACTGCTCCAAGGAGTGGTTGGCGGGTCTGCCGTTCCTGCTATGGCGAGGACACGGCATCCTGAACGCTTCATCCGGGTTGGTCGGGCGAGGTGGACCTCTATAACTATTGTCCCCCTGGTCGTTGTTGCCTCCCTGGTAGTTATTGTCACCCTGGTAATTTCCATCTCTTTGCTGCTTCCGATAACCAGAATTTGTGTTGGCGACTAAGCCTGAGCTTCCTTCACCATATGAGCGCTTGTTCTGGTTGCTATTACTCTGCTGATTCTGGCCATTACCATTGTTCTGGCCCTTGCCGCCGTTCCCCTTGCTCTTCGCGTTCTCTCGCACCTCATCCGAGTGATCCTTGGTCTTATCAGTCGAGGCGTACTTGTTAGCCGCAGCCATTAGTTCGCTCATCGTCGTAGAGTTCGTGCGTCCAGTTTCCTTCATACGCCCGATCTTCTGTACTACCGGGTCATACCTGCAGTTACGGTTTATGCATAGAGCTGCAGTGCTTGGTGGGATTCCCTCCAATGAGTTTAGGATCTCTACGAACCACCGCATCCAGTGCTTGGCGGACTCGTTTTTCCTCTGTACGCAATTTTCCAGGTCGTCCACCGTGGTAGGTCGTCTACAAGTGCCTTGGAAATTCTTGATAATGACTGTTCTCAACTCATCCTAGCTGTTGATAGACTTGGCTAGAAGATTGTTGAACCAGATCGATCTTAGCTGCTCCCTCGCTCATCATGAGATACATATACCTCGCGCAGAGGTTCTCCGTGGCGTTGCGGATACTCATAGCCATCTCGTAGCTACTAAGCCAGGTGGTGGGATCCATGGTGGGATCGTAATTGGCAACCTTGCTTGGCTCCTTGAACTTATCTGGATATGGCTCACAACGTATTGCTTCTGAGAGGCACTCTGGACCTCGCAGATTTGAACTAGATGAGACCACCGCTGGTGCACCCTGACCTGGCGCCGGCTGGTACACGTTTCCTGCTGCAGGTGTCCCGTCGTCCCCTGCGAGCGGCGCACCTGCTGCATTTGAGTTTACTGCGCGCCTTGCGCGTGAATTATCAACGATCGCATGTGCTACCGATGCTGCTGGTGCCGGCTGGCGAGTTGGCTGTATGACCGGGTTTGGCTGTACGACGTTGCGTCGAGACCCGGCCCCATGCTGGGTCTCGCCATGGCGGCTCCTGGTACGACTGTGATACGGCGTGGAGTGAAGAGCGCTCCTGTTGTTATCTGGGTACTGGGCCTGCTGCACAACAGCGGTCCGTAACATCTCAATGGCACGTCTTGCTTCTTCTCCTTCAGGTGTGTTTCCAATAGGGATACGACTGAGCGCTAAAGTTGCGGCATACACGTTATCCATAGGATTAGAGTAATGTCCTGCCGGCGTGTGGAACCTCGGGGGCGGTGGTGGTAAGTTGGCTCTGCTATTGCCTCCTGCTGCTCCGCAGGCTCCTCCTGCGGGCGCTCCACGCGACCTGGTATTTCTTCTGCCGGCTCTTGATACGTCTCCAACGTATCTATAATTTTTGATGTTCCATGCATGTTTTATATCAAATGGCACATGTTTTGCATCTATTTTATGTCACTTTTATACATTTTTTGGGACTAACCTATTAACAAGATGCCAAAGTGCCAGTTCCTGTTTTCTGCTGTTTTTGTATTCCAGAAAAGCTAGTCTGGAAATATTCTCGGAATTGGACGAAACTTCACGGAGGGACCTATTTTACCAGAACACACCTGAAGGACCAAAGGAGCAACGGAGAGGAGCCACAGGGGCGCCACACGCCACTAGGGCGCGGCCAAGGGGCCAGGCGCACCCTAGGGTGGTGTGGGCCCCATGGGGTCGTCAGCCGCCGCCCTTTCGCCTACTTATTCCCCCGATGCAAAAACCCTAAACACCTGAGCCATTATCCACGAAAAGTTCCAGAGACGCCGCCGCCATCAACCCTAGCTCGGGAGGGTCCAGAACCTCTTCCCGGCACCCTGCCGGAGAGGGGCATCGTCACCGGAGGCTTCTACATCGCCATGCCTGCCTCCGGAGTGATGCGTGAGTAGTTCATCCTTGGACTACGGGTCCATAGCAGTAGCTAGATGGTTGTCTCTCCACTTTGTGCTATCATGTTTAGATCTTGTGAGCTGTCCTACATGATCAAGATCATCTTATTGTAATGCTACATGTTGTGTTTGCTGGGATCCGATGAATATTGAATACTATGTTAAGTTGATTATCAATCTATGCCCAATGTTATTTATGATCTTGCATGCTTTCCGTTACTAGTAGATGCTTTGGCCAAGTAGATGCTTGTAACTCCAAGAGGGAGTATTTATGCTAGATAGTGGGTTCATGCCTCCAGTAATCTGGGAGAGTGACAGGAACTTCTAAGATTGTGGATGTGCTGTTGCCACTAGGGGGAACCTAACGATGCTATGTCCACGGGCATATGTACTTGTTTACATTACGCACTTTACTTAATGCAATTATCTGTTGCTTGCAACTTAATACCAACGGGAACTCGGATGACAACCTAGCGGTGGATTATTAGTCATAGATGCTGTTGGATAATAGTCTATGTATTTTGTCGTAATGCCCAATTAAATATCATAGTAGTCATCATGTCATGTATGTGCATTGTCATGCGCTCAATATTCGTCAATTGCCCAGCTGTAATTTGTTCACCCAGCATGTTAGTTATCTTTTATGGAGAGACACGACTAGTGAACTGTGGACCCCGGTCCATTCTTTTACATTGATTAAGCAACCACAAAGTGCAAACATTGTTCTCTTTCATTTTCTGTAATTAAACATCATTTTCCACACCATACGTTTAATCCTTTGTTTTCAGCAAGCCTGTGAGATTGACAACCTCACTGTTACGTTGGGGCAAAGTAGTTTGATTGTGTTGTGTGCAGATTCCACGTTGGTGATCGTGTTGCGCCGTGCGAGCCACCAACAACCTTCTGAAGTACTACTGCTCCTACTGGTCGATTAAACCTTGGTTTTATACTGAGAGAAAACTTGCCGCTAAACTGCATCATACCTTCCTCTTGGGGTCTCCCAACGAACTTGTGCAATAAGTAGCAAGAACTTTTCTAGCGCCGTTGCCGGGAGCAAGAGTATTTCTGCAAGGGGAGTTTCACGCTTCCAATCTCTTTACTTTGTTTTTGTCTTGCTTAGTTTATTTTATTTTATCTTGTTTGCTCTTAATTATCAAAAACACAAAAAAATTAGTTACTTGCTTCTAGTTTATTTTCAAGTTATTTTTTGTCCTGTTTTTAATTCTGCTAAAATGAGTACTCCTGAGAACACTATGTTGTGTGATTTCACTAGCACAAACAACAATGATTTCATATGCACACCTATTGCTCCACCTGCTGCTTCAGCAGAGTTTTATGAAATTAAACCTGCACTTTTAAATCTTGTTATGAAAGAGCAATTTTCTGGTGTTAGTACTGATGATGCTGCTATTCACCTCAATAACTTTGTTGAACTTGGTGAAATGCAAAAACTTAAGGAACTAGATGGTGATATTATTAAACTGAAACTTTTTCCTTTCTACCTGAGAGGACGTGCTAAAGAATGGTCGCTATCTTTGCCTAGAAATAGTATTGATTCATGGACTAAATGCAAAGATGCTTTCATTGGAAAAATTTCCTCCTGCTAAGATTATTTCTTTGAGAAGTAGCATAATGAATTTCAAGCAATTTGATAATGAACATGTTGCTCAGGCTTGGAGAGAATGAAATCATTGGTTAAAAATTGCCCCACTCACGGACTGACAGCTTGGATGATTATCCAAACCTTTTATGCAGGATTAAATTTTTCTTCAAGGAATTTATTGGATTTGGCCGCTGGAGGTACCTTTATGTCCATCACTTTGCGTGCGGCAACAAAGCTTTTAGATAATATGATGGTAAATTATTCTGAGTGGCATACCGAGAGGGCTCCAATAGGTAAGATGGTAAATTATGTTGAAGAAACCTCTTCTTTGAGTGCTAAAATTGATACTATTATGTCTATGCTTGCAAATGGTCAAACTCAAGAAGAGCATGTTGATGTGAACTTCATTAAAAATAATAACTTCAACAACAATGCTTATAGGAATAATTTTGGTAATAGCAATTATAGGCCCTATCCTTCTAATAGTGGCAATGGTTGTGGTAATTCCTATGGTAGCTCCTACAACAATAATAAAAGTGTACCCTCTGTTCTTGAAATCATGCTTAAAGATTTTATTAGTACACAAACTGCTTTCAATAAAACTGTTGAGGAGAAATTTGGGAAAATTGATGTTCTAGCCTCTAAGGTTGATAGTCTTGCTCTTGATGTTGACTTGCTGAAACTAAAGAACATGCCTCATGATGTTAAAGAGAGCAAAACTCTCAATGCTATACAAGTTAAAATTGATAACAATGTGAGGATGTTAGCTGAATTGCATGCTAGATGGGAAAGAGAGGATGAATTGCTAGAAAGAATAATATTGCTAGAGTTTATACTATTACTACTACTGAAAATGCTTCAAACTCAAATGCTAGCAAACCTCCTACCATTAATGGCAAGATAATTGGTGTTGGTAATGTTTCCACTTCTATTGCAAAACGTACTAAACTGCCTGATAATTGTGAAACTGTTCTTGATAAAGATGCTGAAATTTCTAGTAATAAGGAAGATAATAGCCCCATTACTTTTGATGATAATGATTTTGATTTTGATGGTTGTAATCTTTCTGAAGTTATTACATTCTTGCAAAAGCTTGCTAGAAGTGCTAAGGCAAGTGAGATAAATATGGCTTTTACTAAACATATTACTAATGCCCTTATACAAGTGAGGGAAGAAAAACTGAAACGTGAAGTATCCATTCCTAGGAAGTTAGAAGATGGTTAGGAACCTATTATTAAAATGAAATTGAATGACTTTGATTGCAATGCTTTGTGTGACCTTGGTGCTAGTATTTCTGTTATGCCTAAAAGACTTTATGATATGCTTGATTTAACACCTTTGGAAAATTGTTACTTGGATGTTCACCTTGCTGATTCTACTATTAAGAAACCTTGGGAAGAATTGATGATGTTCTTATCATGGTTAACAACAATTTTGTCCCTGTTGATTTTATTGTTTTGGATATTGAATGCAATCCATCTTGCCCTATTGTGCTTGGAAGACCTTTTCTTAGAACTGTAGGTGCTATTATTGATATGAAAGAAGGGAATATAAAATATCAATTTCCCCTCAAGAAAGTATGGAACACTTTCCTAGAAAGAAGATTAAGTTACTTATGATTCTATTGTTAGAACAAATTACAATGTTGATGCTTCTTCACTTGGTAATACTTGACGCATGCTGTCGGGGGGCTGCCCCCGGGTAGGGCAAAGAGGTGGTGTTGGGAGCTATAAAGTGGAGAGGAAAGTCAATCCGGGTCACTCAAACCGGATCACTTGGATCGGATCGGTTGAGAAAGTCGGTTAGTACTCAGTCTTGTTTAAGTACAGGGAGAGATCCGGCTCAACTAGCCGGGTTGCCTGGAAGAAGTGATCCGGCTCAACTAGCCGGGTTGCTTGGAAGAGATCCGGCTTACCAGCAATGTCGGATAATGCACAAGGGCCGAGTAATGTCAGTGAGTTCACGGGTCCTGCAGGCCTCCTGCCCGAGGCTCAGATGACAGCCAGGTCGAGACACAGGATTCCTGGGAGCGCAGCAACCTAGGAGCTGACTCGGCCCATTCGGGAAAGGGGCTATGACCTAGACCCGGTGGGCTACACCTGCCATTGCCCGAAGTGGCAAGATAGGCCTGCTAGGGCCTGACAGTCCAGCCGTTGGACTGACAGGGGGCAGAGGCTTGTCCTCTTCCTCCTGGAAGTGCCATTATCTCATGGAGCCAGGGGCAAAGAAGTAACTCGGCAAGCCTTTATATACAGCACCGCCACCTCCTGTGTGAGGTGGACGAACCCTAGAGCTCATTTTCCCTCTTGGTAGCTTCTTCTCATCGTAAGCGCTCACCATTGTTGCTTCATACAGCTCGAGGAGCGCTTTGTACTTGTGACCATTGAGATATAAAGAGAGTAGGCTAGTGCTGCAGTAGGGGTGTTACCTCCACAAGAGGGCCCCGAAGCAGGGTACATCGTGGTGTGCTTTGTGTTCTTGGCTTCTTGTTTTCTT